>OX465281.1:118929014-119421689 GCA_949987705.1 Thereva unica | reverse complement strand
TTTTGACTGCACTTGGTCACGATCCACTCCGAACGAATTTTGAGGACGGAATAACCTCAAAAAGGAGGCTTCGACAAGACAAAGAATAATAAAAGCACATCACATTTCCAACGAAAGTATTTCACAAGTCATTACCTAGCCATTACAATGTAAACACTTCCATTTTCCTAAATTTGCAGTAGAATTTTTGGATTACCATGTAGGCGGTTACACAAATCATTTCATCTCCTTCTAAGACGCTTTCTTCGTCAATTAGAGTACTAGTATTTGGTTCTAAGGAGGACGCTAGCGCTACCGGAGTTACATCAACATCTCTACCAAATATTTCTTTAAAATTTAAAATTTCGAGGGGAAACGTCAGTTTTGTTGTTATGATCTTTTGTGGCAAAATAGTGACGTTTCAAATGTTGGAATTTGAATTTGCACACGTTTGCATTTTTATTAAGGCCGCTTGTTTTTAAATAATCAGATATGCGCTGCCACACTGACTTGTTGGTAAGACCATTTACTCTCTAAAATAATACTTTTATTTAAAAATCTTAATTTTATATTTTATAGAATTACTTTCGTTATTGCTTTCTTCTTCAATTAGAGTACTAATATTTGGTTCTAAGGAGGACGCTAGCGCTACTGGAGTTACATCAGCATCGCTACCAAATATTTCTTCCAACTCATCATAAAATTTAAATTTTCGAGGTGAAACGCCAGTTTTGTTGTTATGATCTTTTGCGGCAGCTTTGTTGTTATGATCTTTTGCGGTTTTAAATGTTGGAATTTGAATTTGCACACGTTTGCATTTTTATTAAGGCCGTTTGTTTTTAAATCCTCATATGCGCTGCCACACTACGTCTTTGCGTAAGATATTGCTGGTCATTTGATCCTTATATGAACTATACGTATTAATTAGCAGTCTGACTTGTTGGTCAGACCATTTACTCTCCAAAATAACACTTTTATTTAAAAATCTAATTTTATATTTTATAGAATTACTTTCGTTATTGCTAGTTACACTTTCATTCATACCGTAGACGTTATATATGTATATTGGGAGCCCTCGGAGACATAACTGAAAAATTTAATTATTATAGTTATTTTAGAAATATTTTAAATCTTAAAATTTTTACTTTTATGTTTTATTGTATTACCTTCGTTATTTGTATTTGAAGGTGCACTTTTATTCCCAACGTTACCGTTACCGGAACCTCTGCGGGCATAACTGAAAAAAATTATTATTATTGAAGTATGTATTTTAATTTGTAGAAATAAGGCTTACCTTCATCATCTTCATTTCGCACCACGAATATGTTTCCACTTTCGTCACAGTAAACGTAATTTTCGTTTTCCATATTTTAAAATTTTTCGTAATAACAATGAATCTGCACGGGCACGATTTTTTTCTAACTGTAGGGAGAAGAATAGTTGACTGCATGAAATACTCATACACATACAGGGTACGCAATAAATTTTAGTTTGATCAGCTTTATAATAAAGTTCTTGTCAATAGAATTTGTTTACGTCATTTGTGGAATATGATATCTCGCAAATGTTTGCCTTTTGACTTGACACAAAGTTGAGCTCGTTTTTGGGCATTTTTCATGATTTTTTGTAATGTTTCCGTTGTAATGGCTGCGATTTCACGTCCAATATAGCGTTTCAGGTCTGTGAGAGTCTTCGGCTGGTCAACGTACACCTTTCCCTTCAAATAACCCCACAAAAAAAAGTCCGGAGGCGTCAGATCAGGCGATCGCGGCGGCGAATCAAAATCACAATTTTTTGACACTAAACGACCTGGGGACATTTCGTTCAACAAATCGATGGTTAAACGAGCCGTATGAGCCCTAGCGCCATCCTGTTGGAACCAATAATCATCCAGGCCATAATTCTCGAGTTCTTCACGCAAAAAAGTATTCACCATGTCCCGATAACGGTCACCATTTACCGTAATTGCTTCACCATTGTCATCTTCAAAAAAGAACGGCCCAATAACGCAATCTGAACACATTCCGCACCAAACTGTCACTCGTTTGGCATGGAGAGGCTTTTCACGATATTCTTGTGGATGTTCAGCTCCCAAAAAACGGTAATTTTGCTTGTTTACATTGCCGTTCAAATCAAAATGTGCTTCGTCACTCATTATGATTTTGTTCTAAAAATCATCTTCGATTCTCTCCAAATTTTGCATCGTTCGACCGTATTGTAATCGTCTGGCATAGTCTTGCCGGCTTAAATTCTTGCACCATTTGTATCTTGTAAGGGAACAGCTTCAAATCGATGCGTAAAATGCGATGCATTGACGACTTACAGACACCTACAGCTTGAGCACGGCGGGCGGCGAATCGAAACATTTGGACTTTCCGCTACAAGGTCCTGTGCGATGGTGATGTTGGTGTTTGATCGAGCTCTACGCATTATGATCGGACGAGTAACATTAGAAAGTATACCAGTAGACTTGAATTTGGTATAAAATGCACGAATTGTTGGCGCAGAGAGTGCTTTTTTGCGAGGAAATTTTGCACGAAATGCACGTTGAGTCAAAATAATTCACTTATTTCCAATGAATAGTTCAACAATATCAGAACACTCGGTTAATGTGACTTTTTTGCGAGGAAATTTTGCACGAAATGCACGTTGAGTCAAAATAATTCACTTATTTCCAATGAATAGTTCAACAATATCAGAACACTCGGTTAATGTGTACTGTGCCATGGTAAAAATTCTACTGACGTCTAGTTTTTAAAACGCCAAACATTTCAGTGTTGCCATAAAACCTGTCAAAGTTATGGCCGGTTTACATTGGAAGGCCGAGATTGGGACACCTTGTACTTAACAAAAAGCTATGATTGCAGCTTTTTTACGTCCAAGATATCATAGCCGCTTTTTCTTGCTTCGTTGTAATTTGACAGCTCAAAAATTCTGCTACTTTTTATTACCTCAAGAGTTAACCCTTCTAGCACAGAAGGCGCACTTTTCAGCTAAGCATGAAAATCTATATATACATACACACACACACACACACACACATATATATATATATATATATATATATATATATATATATATATATATATATATATATATATATATATATATATATATATATATATATATATATATATATATATATATATATATATATATATATAGAGTTTCCCTTCTAACGCAGTAGGCGCACTTCCCAGCAGGGCTGAGAAATATTTACCACTGCCGTGGCTCAGCTGAGACATGCAAACATAAAAAATTGAGTCCCAATAAAAATTGCATGCGAAACACATAAACAGTCATGAGACAACAAATAGACTCCTTTTAAGCAGGTCTTTGTTAGTGCTTACGTTAAAAACATTAATATTTTTATTTACATTAATGAACATGCGATTAACAGGCTCAAATCGGCCATAATTGGTGTTAGAGGAGTTGATGTGTAAGAGCGGTGGTCCTCTCAGATTGTATCGGCTCTCTCTAAACGACGCACGGCGCCTTAGAAAACCTGAGTCGACACGTCCATTAAGAAGCTGGTGAACGAAAACAACATCGGCCACCTCACGACGCTTGTGGAGAGTGTTTAAGTTGAGTAACTTAAGTCGGTATTCATATGGTGGAAGAATTAAAGGGTCTTCCCAAGGAAGGTGATTCAATGCGAATCGAACGAACCTACGTTGAACCGACTCAATTTTTCCAACATGCGAAGAATAGTGAGGAGACCAAACCTGGGACGCATATTCAAGTAAAGGTCTGACAAGGGAAATGTATAGGTGTTTAGTGATCAGGGTGCTGTTAAATTCTTTGGACCACCTTTTTATAAAACCCAAGACTAAGCTGCTCTTGGAAGAAATATAGTTGATATGAGTAGAGAAGTCTAGCTTGGTGTCAAATCTTATCCCGAGATCTTTGACTAAATTAACACGGGGGACACCCTCACCAGAGAATGAGTAGTTATAAATTATAGGATCACGTCGCCTACAAAAAGTCACGACTTCGCATTTACTAATATTAAGAACCAGGTTGTTGTTGGCGCACCAAGAGAAAAAGGTGTCGAGGTCGACCTGCAAAAGTTTGCAGTCCTCCATACTCTTTACGTGACGGTACAATTTGATGTCATCAGCATAAATCAGGATTCTGCAGTGTCTTAGCAAGGTAACAATATCATCAATAGAAAGAATAAAGAGGATAGGGCCAAGGTGACTGCCTTGAGGGACACCGGATGACGCCTCAATGGTCGCGGATTTGGATCCACGGAAAAGGACTTGGTAGGTCCTGTCAGCTAAGTAGGACTGGAACCATAATAAAAGGGCTACAGGGAAACCTAACTTTTTTAGTTTGAAAAGTATAATGGAGTGGGAAAGCTTGTCAAATGCCTTACTGAAATCAGTGTAAACACAATCAGTTTGGCAACCGGAAACGAAGCCTTCAACAGCATGGGAAGTGAATTCAAGGAGATTGGTGGTAGTGGAACGAGCTGGAAGAAAACCATGTTGGTTTGTAGAAATAAGCTTTTTGCAGATGGGCACGATTGCAGAATAAATGATTGACTCAAAAAGTTTTGGTATGACAGACAGCTTGGCAATTGGTCTGTAATTCGATATTTCGTTCTTGCTACCACTTTTGTGAATAGGAATTATGAACGAATTCTTCCAAAGAGTAGGGAAATACCCTTTATCTAAGGATTTTTTAAAAAGGGTTTTAAGTGGAGACTGGAGAACCTCCACACAGAATTTAAGGAGAGCAGGAGGTATACCGTCAGGGCCGGAAGTGAAATCATATGGGAGTTCATCAATATGTTTCATGATATCGTCAGTGGAAATTGAGAGAGATAAACTAGTAGCCTCTCGGTGTGGAGTTATATGACGAAAATTATTGTCATTAGGCTGAAAGTTAGAAGGGGTGAAAGATTGATGAAAGAATGAAGCAAACATGTTGCAAATAGAGGAAGAATCACTACTTGACCAGTTAGTGTGCTGCATAGTATTTGGGTAGTTATCAACTTTTTTCTTGGAGTTGACAAATTTAAAGAAGTTTCTAGGATCAGTATAAACCTGGTCCCTCATGCTGCTGAGATATTCGCCATACAGAGCAGAAGAGAGTAAGCGAAATCTGTTATAGCAATCAGTAAATGTAATAAGACTCGGAGAATCCTTCCTTTTTAAATAGGTCTTCCAGAGTCTATTTTTGTGATTCCTTAAATGCTTCAGCTCATTATTGTACCACGGTGGAGTAGAACTGCGCAATTTTTGGGGCTCAAAAGGTACACATGAAGCAATAGCTTCATATAGTACGGTATAAAACCGTGCCACATCGACATCCAGCTCATTTGCGGAAAGTAAGCTGTTGAAATCAATCAAGGCAAGCTTAGATGAGAGTTCATTAAAGTTAGCTTTCTTAAAGTTGAAGGAATGGGTTACCGCCTCCGGACAAGGATTGTTCTTTGAGTTCAAGCAGTAATTGAGCGAGAGAGGAGGGTGGTAATTGTCAACGGACGTCATGACTATTGGACTGGGTTCAACAATCATGTTTCCTGAGTCCGTAAAGAATACAAGATCCAACTGTCTCCCTAACATATTAGTCACACCACTCATTTGATTAAGGCCAAGTGAGAATAAAGAATTGAGAAAACAGGATTCCTTAGAATTAAAATTGCCTTCGGGGAGGTAGTTATCGTCAGCTTCGTCAAATACCCACTGAATATTGGGTAAATTGAAGTCGCCAAGAAGAAGTAATTCATCACCAGTGTTCATCATATTCAGGATATGATCAATACAGGAGATGAGAATATCATAGAGGCTTATACCCCCATCGTCAAGTGTGCTTATCTTATCTGGTGGGATATAGCAGCACAACAGGAAGAGTTTTGATTTTGAAAAAGAAATCGTGAGAGCGACAAGCTCAATGTCCAAATGGTTGGAGAAACTAGGAAGCGAAATTGGGTTACAATTAAGGTGGCTGCGGCAAGCAAGAAGTACGCCACCCCCGCGAGCTTCCGAGTCAGTGTGACGATCCCTCCGAAAGACTTGGTAGGAGGAATCGAAGAGTTCAGCATTAAGAATGCCTTCGTGAAGCCAGGTTTCCGTGAACGCTATGACATCGAACCCGCTAGCCATCGATGCCTGAAGGATGTCGTTAGTTTTTGACCTTGTCCCCCTTACGTTTTGGTAGTAGAGGGAGAGGGTCTCAAGTTTTTTGACATCCTTTGTGTTCTCGGAATGGAAACGTTTGAGTGATGTGCTCGAGTACGGGTACGCGGAACAAAGAGCTTGGTAAGAGCACCAGCAGGCCAGAAACCAGGATCTAAAAGAGTCTCGGCAATAACGGACGGTGCAGACAAAACGAAAGAAGCAACAGGCTTGGAAGCCTTGTTGACTTTTCTGCATGAAACAGTTCCAGGGTCTATAGATTTTTTCCTTAAATATTCACAAACAGACTCCGTCGTAGTTTGAGGAGAGAACCGTGATATAAAGATATCTAAAGGTCTCGGTATCGTAACTAGGGGGGTGCACGGTTCTTGGGGAGCTGTAGCTTCAGTGACCGGGTGGTTGGCCACTATTAGTGGCAAAGAGGTGGATACCGAGACCGGCCTAGAGGTCGACTCAGTCTCTGGAACGTGGGGCAAGGAACTCAAGGTGACACCGTCACCAATGACGGCTTGGCGATCTCGATTTTTCCTGCGACTTTTACGACGCGCCTTTGTACTAGGTACAGTTGGATTGACGGCCTCCTGAGGCAAGAAGACATTCTCCGAACGAGAAGTAGCCACGGGGCAGGGTAAAGGCAAAGGCTGCTCCTCAACCTGCAGGGCGTCATCAGATTCTACCGTCGCTGAGGAGGTCTTATTGGAAGCAACGACGCTCTCCAATCTTGAGGACAGAGAGCTCAGGGCATTGTGATTTTGAATCACTGCTGATGACAGCGATTCAATATCAACCCTTACACGTTTTGTATTCCTTTTGATATCGTCCAATATGGGATGGACAGAAGCCGAGGAGCTAGAAGTGCAGGAGAAAGAAGTGGCGACCGGATTAAGTAACGCCGAATGTATGTCGTCTAACGACTCTAGAGCTGTTGCAACTCGGGAAGAAATTTTCTCAAATTTCTCAATCAAGGAACCCGTATTGGCCACAGCAGAGCCCAGAGTGTCAGACAACGTGTCAAGCCGAACATTGATAGACTGGACGTCATCGGCTAACATTTGAAAGTGCAAGATGTTACTGGAGAAAGAGTTAAGACGATCCATGACCTTTTCGTGACCAACGAGAAAAACGTCAGAGATGTCCTTCACCAATCTCAGCACATGACAGGGCTTAATGTCAGAGCATTTGCCGCAAGTACGCCCTCTAGGAGCCGACGATTTGCTACTGACCTTGCTATTAAGGCAGGAAGGGTGGAAAACGCCTCCACAAACCCCGTCACAGGAAATCCCATCACGAGCGATTTCCGAGAAGCACCTTTTGCACAGTTGATTGTCCGCCATAATTATATATATAAATTAATATAAAAAATATATATAATAAATAAATAAATAAATAAAAATTAATTGTGAAGAAAGTGACAGAATTTGAAAAATAAAAAAAGAAAAAAGAAAACTAAAAAAGAAAAAGGAAAAAAAAGTTTGAGAACCAATATTGAAAAACAACAAAAAAAAGTAGTTGCAAAACGTTGCATACATTTACGTGACACCACAAAAATGCATACAAGGCAAATTCTAACCTACAAAAAAAAAGAGATTAAAAATAAATAAAAATAAATAAAAAAGGCTTCGACACAAAACTAAACAATAAAAAATTAATTATTAAGAAAAATTAAAAATATAGACGGGTAATAGACACGATCACCCACCTTGTTTCAGGCGCACAGACGCAACACAACACGGAGCACCACAAATTGAAAACAAAGAAAAAAATAGAGTCCACTGCCACAAAAACACAATTTCACAATTAAAAAGATAAGTGGATTAAAATTCGAAAAGAAGAGTTAAATAATTAGTATAAAAACACTCAAAACACGGAATCCACAACACTGAATGACTCCACAGTTTGACAGGACTGAGCTTTAGCAGCTTTAGCAGAAATCTTGAACAGACCCACGATAAGATTCACAATATGTTTCGAATAATTTTGATGTAAAAGCGGTTCCCCGGCCGGTAACAATACACCTTGGTAAGCCAAACTAACTGGAAAGTTCATTTAAAATCTTAATTACGCCTGATGTTTTTGTATTTCTATTCTAGAGAGTTAACCCTTCTAGCACAGAAGGCGCACTTTACAGCTAAGCATGAAAATCTATATATACATACACACACACACACACACACACACACACACACACACACACACACACACACACACACACACACACACACACACACACACACACACACACACACACACACACACACACACACACACACACACACACACACACACACACACACACACACACACACACACACACACATATATATATATATATACAGGGTGTCCCACATAAACTTACAAAGCGGCCGGCTGTGGATAGGCCTTGGATAGACGAACAAAAAATCGTATGGGTGGGGGGGGGAATCGTAACGGATTAGCCGCTAGGGCGTTTTGAAGTTTTTTTGCTAGAGTTTTACATATCACCCTGTATTTTTGTAACCGTGTAACCCATTTTCATGATTATGGCACCGGTGTACGCAGAATTCTCCCACCTATCTACGACGGTAAAAATAATGGTCCTATCTTATAAACTTTTGGAGTTATGAGTCGCCAAAGTCAATTTTGTATTTTTTTCACTAAAATTTCAACTAAAACCACCTTTTTCTCCAAAAAATACGTGATAAACCTAAACTTTTTTTTCCAAAATTAAAAAGTTTGGACAATTTCCTATAAATAATGTATTACAAGTTTTATTCTAGGGCCTTTACTTTAGAAGTTATAAGCAATTTTAAAGTTAATATTGGCCTTTTTCGATGCTTATTTGGCACTTTTCGACAAAGCTCAGATGGAAAAGTACTAAAAAAGAACGAAATAGAGCCAATTTCAACATTAAAAATGCTTATAACTTCAAAAATAGAGGCTGTGGCGTAAAAGTTGTAATAAATTATTTATAGGAAATTGTCCAAACTTTTAAATTTTACACGTACACCGGTACCATAATCATGAAAATGGGTTACACGGTTGCAAAAATACAGTGTGATATGTAAAACTCTAGCAAAAAAACTTCAAAACGCCCTAGCGGCTAAACCGTTACGTTTCCCCCCCCCCCACCCATACGATTTTTTGTTCGTCTATCCAAGACCTATCCACAGCCGGCCGCTTTGTAAGTTTATGTGGGACATCCTGTATATATATATATATATATATATATATATATATATATATATATATATATATATGTATATATATATATATATATATATATATATATATATATATATATATATATATATATATATATATATATATATATATATATATATATATATATATATGTATATATATATATATATATATATATATATATATATATATATATACACATATATAGAGTTTCCCTTCTAAGACAGAAGGCGCACTTCCCAGCAGGGCTGAGAAATAATTACCACTGCCGTGGCTCCACCAGCTGAGACATGCAAACATAAAATATTAAAAACATAAAAGATCAAAAACATTAAACAGAGAAGCATGCAAAACTAAAAAGGGAGTGGAGCACGCAGAGAGTCACGCCACATTGAGAAGGGTCCTTTTAAGGACAACTTCACTGGTTAGCAAGCTAAACACACTCCTATTGTTGTTAGTATTTATAAGCATGCGATTAACGGGTTCGAACATGCCATAATTGGTGTTAGAGGAATTAATGTGCAAAAGAGGTTCACCTCTCAGGTTGTAGTTATTCACTCTAAATGATGCGCGGTTTCTTAAGAAACCAGAGTCCACCTTGTCATTCATCAGTCGATGAACGAATATAACGTCAGCGACCTCGCCGCGCTTATGAAGGGAGCTTAGGTTGAGCAATTTAAGTCTGTTCTCATAAGGCGGAAAAGCGAGTGGGTCATCCCATGGGAGGTGGCTGAGTGCAAACCGGACGAACTTCCTTTGAACCGATTCGATTCTACTAACATGGGGGAATAGTAAGGAGACCATACCTGGGAAGCGTAGTCAACCAAAGGCCTAACCAAAGATACGTACAGGTGTTTAGTGACGAGGGGGTTGTTGAACTCTTTGGAACATCTTTTTATAAATCCCAGGACTGAATTGCCCTTGGAGGAGATATAATTGATGTGGGTGGAGAAATCCAACTTACTTTCTAACCTAACCCCAAGATCGATTACAGATTCAGTACGGGAGACCTTGTTGTCAAGGAAAGTATAGTCATAAGTTATAACACCACGTTTCCTACAAAAAGTCATGATCTCGCATTTACTAATATTAAGCACAAGGTTGTTGTTGGAACACCAAGAATAGAAGGTGTTTACATCTGCTTGCAGAAGTTTGCAATCCTCTATACTCCTTATGTGGCGATACAGTTTGATGTCATCAGCGTAAATAAGGATTTTACAGTGCCTTAGCAGTGTAACAATATCGTCAATTGATAAAATAAAAAGAAGAGGGCCAAGATGGCTGTCTTGCGGGACTCCAGAGGACGCTTCGATATTCTTCGATTTGACTCCGCGGAATAGAACCTGGTAGGTTCTATCGGCTAAGTACGACTGGAACCAATCCACAAGGGCATGCGGAAAGCCTAATTTCTTTAGTTTAAGAACTATAATAGAGTGGGAGAGCTTATCGAAAGCCTTACTAAAGTCTGTGTAGACACAGTCAGTTTGACAGCCAGTGACAAAGCCTCTAATTGTGTGTGAAGAGAACTCCAGTAAATTAGTAGTAGTGGAACGGGCTGCAAGAAAACCATGTTGGTTTGTTGAGATAAGCCTCTTGCAGATAGGGGCGACAGCAGAATAAATAATAGATTCGAAGAGTTTTGGTATAGACGATAACTTCGCAATTGGCCTATAATTAGATATTTCGTTTTTACAGCCTTTCTTATGGACAGGTATTATAAAAGAGTTCTTCCATAAGGTTGGGAAGCGCCCTTTATTTAGGGATTTTTGAAATAAACATAGAAGAGGAGACAGTAGGGCCCCTGCACAGGATTTTAGAACAGCTGGAGGGACTCCATCAGGGCCGGACGAAAAGTCTTGTGGAAGTTCATTTATATGCTTCGAGATATCATCCCTGGTTATAGACAGGGAAAAGTTTTGAGCCGCTTGGATTGCATTGATATGTCGAAAATTGTCTTCATCTGGTTGGAATACAGGGGACGAGAAAGATTTGAGGAAGAACGATGCAAAATTGTCACAAATTTCTGCTGAATTAGAACTAAGGGAGTTCTCGTATTTCATGGTGTAAGGGTAATTATCAACTTTTTTCTTTGTGTTGATAAATTGAAACAATGCTCTGGAATCACCAAACACTTTACCTTCCATGTTTCTGAGGTACTCTTTATAGAGGGTTTCGGAGAGAGCATGAAATTGGTCATAGCAATTGAGAAATGCATCGAAACTCGCAGTGTCTTTCTTCTTCAGGTAGTTTTTCCAGAGTTTATTCTTCAGGTTTTTGGTACGTCTCAACTCGTTGTTGTACCACGGTGGGGATGATCTGGACGATTTTAACGGCTCGATAGGTACACAGGATGCGAAAGTTTCATACAGGACGGAGTAAAATCTGGCTACATCGACATCCAACTCATTAGGTAAGAGCAACCAATTGAAATCGACCGAAGTGAGCTTGGATGACAGTTCCTCAAGGTTGGCTTTTTTAAAGTTAAAGGTAAAAGTTGGCTCCTCTGGGATTGGCTTATTGTTAAAGACAGAACAATAGCTCAGTAGGAGAGGAGGGTGATAATTATCGACAGGTGACAAGACAATTGAGCTAGGCTCAACATTCATGTTGTCTGAGTCGGAAAAGAATACAAGATCTAGCCGCCTTCCTAAAATATTATTCACACCGCTCATTTGGCACAAGCCGCAGGAAAATAAGGAATTCAGAAAGCTGGATTCCCTAGAGTTAAGGTTGTTTCCAGGAAGGTAGTTATCGTCATCATCGCACGATACCCATTTAACATTCGGTAAGTTAAAATCACCTACAAGTAGGAGTTCATCTTTGGAATCCATCATATCTTGGATATGATTTATGCAAGTGATTAGAATATCATAGAGATTTTGACCTCTATCGTCAAGAGTGCTGAACATATCTGGGGGGATGTAACAGCAGATTAAAAATAAGTTGTTATGAACAAGGGAGACTTTGAGAGCGAGGACCTCAATGTCTAAAGTGTTGGAAAAATCAGGAAGCGTTATTAAGCAACAGTTGAGAAGGTTACTACATGCAAGTAGTACACCACCTCCACGAGCCTCCGAGTCAATATATCTATCCCTCCGAAAAACTTGGAAGGAAGAGTCGAAAAGTTCGGCATTAAGAATCCCACTGTATAGCCATGTTTCTGTAAAAGCGATTATATCGAAATCACTGGCCGAAGTCGACAGAAACACATCTTGGGTTTTAGATCTGATTCCCCTCACATTTTGGTAATAAAGGGAAAGCGTCTTAAGTTTTTTGAAACTTGTAGAGTATCAGGAGTGCGCTGCTCGCGCGTGCGGGGGACAAAACATTTTGAAAAGGCACCAGGAGGCCAGAACGTGGGGTCTAAAAGCTTTTCAGCGGTATTGGGCGGTGCAGTCAAGATGAAAGACGCAACCGGTTTGGAGACATTGCTGATCTTCCTGCAGGAGACTGTAGCAGGATTAATAGTTTTCCCCATTAGGTATTCTTTAATTGCCTCGCACGTAGTTTCTGGGGAGAAACGCGAAATGAAAATAGTTCGTGGCCTGGGTACCGTTGTCAGATTATTGCAGGTTACCGGAGACTCAGCATCTCCAGTGCCCGACGGTCCAATGATACTAATAGAAGAGGTTGATGCCGCAACCGGTTCTGGGATATAGTTTGAGCCCATTGGAAGTGAGGGTGCGCGGATAGACGAGCTTAGATAGGGGTTCGCAGTGACAACATCCGTAACGTTAACTTTACGACTGCGTTTGCGTTTTCCATTCTTTCTACGGGCTTTCTTGTGGTCATGAGCCAGGCTGGGGGCAGTCTCCACCGAAAGACACTGACTGCTTTGATGGCATTGTATCGACTAAAGCCATCAGTAATGACAAGTAAGTGCATATTTTCAGTAGTACTGCGAACAAAAGGACCCAAATGGTCAATATGTAATCTGCGAAACGTAGGGTCTACGTCATATAAATGTAATTGTACTTCTCCTCGTCCGGCATTTAGTTTGTTGTAACAGCATTCTATACAAGAAGCTATAAACTCCTTGCAATTTTCTAGAATTCTCCAACGACTTGTAGCTGCATGGTGTATATCCAATCGTTGGAAGCGACTTGGATATTGTAGACGTGTCCAGCTTCTTCAACCTCTTTCGGTGGCAACTCCGGCATGCGACTAAGTGAATCAACACGCGATAATTGACTTGCAGCTCTATGAACAATGTCTACATCATATTCTAAGAGTTTTAAGTGCCATCTTGCGATACGAGCGTTTAGCTCAGTTTTAGCTTTCAAGCTAGATATGGCGGAACAGTCAGTTACCAATCTTACTCTTTTTCCTAGCACATAAAAATGGAATCGGGTTAGGGATTCTACAACAGCGAGGACTTCTAGCTCGCTACTATGATAACGGCTCTCAGCTGGTGAACATTGTCTGCTGTATTATGCAACCACTGATTATCATTATCTGAAGTTTGTAAAAGCATACCTGCTAGACCTAAAGCACTTTCATCAGTATGTATCTCGTGCTCGGCATCGAATTTATATAAAGCTAGCACCGGTTGACAACATAAAATACTTTTTAATTTTTCAAATACATCCTGCTGTTTTTCTTGCCAAAAAAATTTCGTGTGTTCTGATTTTCTTAATAACTTTGTAATATAGGTGAAGCAATAATTGAGTATTCCGGAACAAATTACCTAAAAAATTCCGTTAATCCCAGGAAAGGTCTTACTTCTGTAATATTAAGAGGGATTTTGAAATTTTTGATGTCACTTACTTTTTCCTTTCCAGGGAGAATACTATTTTCATTTACTATGTGTCCTAAGTAAGTGATTTCAGAAGCTAGGAATTTGCATTTCTCGAGTCTAACGATCAGGCCATTAGTACGCAACAGTTCCAAACATTTTTCTAGGTTTCCAAGTCCTTCATTTATGTCATTGCTGGGTAAAATAATGTCGTCCAAGTAAGCAAGCGCTTCGCCTGGATTCATGCAAGCGATAATTTTGTTCATCAACTTTTGGAATTCTCCAGGGGCATTCACCAAACCGAATGGCATTCTATTATACTCAAAATGCCCGTTATGTTGGCTATAAACTTTTTGGATGACTCGTCCATTTCGATCTGATGGTATCCTATCTTTAAATCCAGTACGGTAAAGTATTTACATCCAGCTAGCAGTGCAAATTGATCTTCCATATTCGGCATTGGATGTGGCTGTCTTATTGTAATTTTATTTAGTCGCCGATAATCTACACATAGACTATTTTCTTTATTCCCCTTCTCAATGAGGACAATCGGGGACGCATATTCAGATTCTGACACGCAAATGATTTTGCTTTCCAATAAGTCCTTAATTATTTTTTCGACAACTTGTCTCTTGGCAAAAGCAATTCGGTAGGGCTTTTCTGAAACTGGCTCTGCGGACGATGACCTTATTTTAATTTTCGTTGTCGAACATTTCCCGAGCTCGAAAACTGATGTTGCAAAGCATTTCTTGTATTTTTGGAATATCTGCTTCAAATGGTTGAGGTTCGACAATGATAAGTTTGTTCCTACCTTTAGATCCTCGTTATTTTCGACCCAGCACTCTCCATTTTCTATTATAAAACGTTGACCTTTGTCACATAGAATATCCTTTCCTAAAAGGAGATCAAAATCTAATAGCTCATCAGCAACGATCAGAGCATTAATTTTAAACAATTTATTATCAAATTCTATACTTATGTTTATTGCATTCTGGCAATCATAAGAACCTCCCCCGAATCCAGTAAGGGTAACATTGACTTTGTCGGTTGGACCCAGTTTTGTAGCAATTTCCCTTCTAATTAAGGTGTGAGTACTACCAGGATCAATGAAAGCTAAGTATTCTTGTCCACAAATCTTGACAGATTTTCTCATTTTGTCACTAAGTATTTGTTTTGTGCATTCAGCTGAAATTCGGTTGACATTCGTCTTCTCAAGAACGTGTTTTCTGCGGGCAATCGGCTGAAAGATGATTGTTCGTAAACAAATTGTACATCTTTCTCTTCGAGCCAGTTTTGGGCAATTAATAGCTATATGTCCGGTTCGGAAACAATTATAGCTCACCTCAAACATATTTCTAACACCATACAGATAGTCCTGAAAATTTGTGATTGTGAATTTGTAATAGCTATGAAAATATATGTAACCGTGGGGCGTGTATATTATTGATGCGAATGATTTCTCAACCCAGCTACTCTACACTCCTTACTATAGCATGCGCCCCACGTTTTTTCGTTTAAAATTTTACATATATTTTCATAGCTATTACAAATTCACAATCACAAATTTTCAGGACTATCTGTATGGTGTTAGAAATATGTTTGAGGTTCTAAATCTGTATGGGGATAGTGCCATTATTTTATACTTTTTAGTTCGTTATAAAAACGTGTTATATTAAAAAGTTTTTTTTATCTAATAATTATTATCTGCTTTTTAGTCTTGTGTGCGACATTTTGCAATCACTTTTTAGCATGGTCATGATATTATGACGGATACATGTGGAAAATTGTTACCTAAATCTACTAATAATATACCAATCTTTTTAATTTTGATATTCCTGAAAATTAAAATGAAGGAGTAAGCTAAATTAATTTTATATGATTTTTATTTCAATATTAGCTGCATCTCTTTTTTGATCATTTTTACTATTTTCACTCGTGAGTGCTCGCATCTACTCTTTTACTGAAAAGCGCTTAGCTGACTTTTGATTGTATTTAACTGCTTTCTTCATATAAAAACATTTATAAATTAAATTTGAGTCGTGATTATCTGAAACTTTTATCTTTCATTTTACTTTGAATAATTTACCGTATTAATTTAAATTATGTAACTGATACATGTGAAGGTTGTTGTAAAGTTAGGCAATCCACCAGTTTATGTCAGCCGCCAAGTTAAATTTACAATGACCTCATATAGCTTATTGTATTCTACTTATCACACCCTTTTCTGTAGTACCTACGTCGCGGGTGTTGTGATGAAAATGGTAAGCCGTGCTCTGAAGAGAATGGTAACCCACCCTCCTGAGGAGGTCGCCATGGACCTAATGATGTTCTGAGTATATTTTTTTTTTTTTTTTTTTTTTTTTATGTGGCAGTGCTAAGCTCAGGAATCACCCTTTGTACTACTAGTCCGTCATGTCATTTGTCACGTCATGGTGCAATGTCTAGCAGTAAGCTTAGTACGGGGGAGGGGGGTTGGAGGGGTTATAAAGGAACGGGGGGGTATTGAAGAAGGTGGTGATGAACCCTGCGTTTGAACTCTTGGATGTTGTAGGAGCTCGGAAATACTGACTGCGAGAGATTATTCCACAGCCGAGTTGTTCTATTAACAAACGAATTCATTTCTTGTTGAGCGCGTGAAAGGGGGAGTTGCAGGTGGAGGGAATGAGACGAGTGGGCTAATCTGGTGTTGCGGGTATAAGAATGCCGTGGAGGCAGGAGAGCGTTTAACTCGGAGGAACAGTCACTATGATAGTAGCGATAAAATTTTGTCAGGGCTGCTACATTCCTACGGTGGCTGAGGGGGTCGATGGTGGAGCAAGCGGTATCGTCATCAATTAATTTAAGGGCCTTTTTTTGGACTTTATCTAACCATGCCAAGGTGGTTATTGGAGCGCCGCCCCAAACGAGGGAGTTGTATTCGAGAAGAGGCCGAATGTAGGATTTATAAATAACAGCACGGGCCGATGGCTGGAGGAGGAACTTACACCTCTTAAGAAATCCCAAGCACTGAGATCCTTGTTTGGCGATTTGGAATATGTGGTCATTCCATCGCAAGTCCTTGGCTAATGTCACGCCTAAGATGTGTAAGGATGGTTCGGCCATTAGTTGAACTTCATTCACTTTCAAGGGTGGAGGGGTGTTGAACTTCTTTTTGGAGATAAGACAATACTTGGTTTTGGCGGGGTTGAATTCAACACGATTCTTCTCTCCCCACTTTAGAATCAGTTCAATGTCGTTATTAATAGAGTTGGACATACGTTCGCGATCATCAAGACAGGATCTGGCATGAGTCTGCCTTGTATCGAAGCTGTACGAGTACCGTAGAGTACCGTCGTCAGCGAAGCTGAGAAGTGGGTTGGAGGGGATTGAAAGAAGGTCATTTATAAAGATAAGGAATAGGGCCGGAGATAAGATTGACCCCTGGGGGACCCCCGCCGAGATCGGGTGGGATGCAGATTTGACGCCATCCAATATTACTTTGATTGAACGGCCGAAAAGGAAATTCTTGATCCACTTCTGTAGAAGTGAGTCGACTCCAATAGCTTTGAGTTTGGCTAACAGGGCTGAGTGCCAAACTCTATCGAAAGCCTTGGAGATATCTAGAGCAACCAGACTAGACTCGCCAGATCCATGCAGACTACGGCTGAGGTGTTCTGTAAGACAGACTAAAAGATCGCCGGTGGATCTTTTCTGGCGGAAGCCATATTGTCTGTCGCTTATGAGTAGGTTGGATTCTAGATATCCCATAAGCTTTTTGTTGATTATCGTCTCCATGGTTTTGGAGAGAATAGAAGTAATTGCTATTGGGCGGTAGTTTAAGGGGTCGCTGGCTTCACCTTTTTTCGGAATTGGCTGAACATGGGCAAGTTTCCAAGAGTCTGGGTAAACTCCGGAGGAGTATGATAGGGCAAAAAGTTTGCGCAGAGGTTTAGCCAAAGGTGAGGCGCATTGTTTTAAGACGATAGGGGGTATATTATCGGGTCCAGTGGATTTGTTGACATCGAGCTCCTTGAGGCACCTGTACACCTCGCGAGTCCTGAAGAAAACCCTGTCCATTAAATGAGCATTGTGCTCGAGAACTGGGGGTAGCGCATCAGTTTCGGATAGGGAAGAATTTGAAGCAAACAGAGATGCTAATAAATCGGCCTTGGCTTTTCTGTCTGTTATCACCTTCTTATCGTGAATGAATGAAGGAGTTGTAGATGCAGTGAAATTCTTCTTTATGGAACTTACCAAGGACCAGAAGTTTTTGCTACCAGAGGTTGCATTAAAGAGTTTACTTCTCAACTTACTGTCAAATGAATTTTTGACGTTCCTGATGGTGACTTTACAGGAATTTCTTAGTTTTATATACTCTTCACGGAGCGATTCACTCGGGGAGCTCTTGTAAGCTCGAAAGGCGGCTTCTTTGTTTCTGATTGCATGCATACACTCCTGATTAAACCATCTGTTGGGCCTAGCCTTCACAGATTTAGTAGAATGAGGAATGTACAAATGCATTCCTGCCTGTATGATTTTAGTGATACGGATAGTGGCAGAGTTGACGTTTTTGGTTCGGAAACACTGATTCCAGTCAGTAGCTCGGAAGAAATTAATTAGCCCCAGCCAATTGGCCTTCCCATAATGCCATACAGTTCTCCTAACTGGTTTGGGAGGGATGGGAAATTCGAATGGGAAGCTAGCGCTAATTAAGCAGTGGTCCGAATTGCCGAGAGGTGAATCAACTTCGACGGAGTATCGCTCTGGGTGGGAAGTGAGAAAAAGATCAAGGAGATGGTTTCCTTGATCGGCAACATCAGGGACTCTCGTGGGATGATCCACAATTTGATGTAAATTATTGGTGTCTGCAAAGAGCTCGACGTCCTTGCCAGAAACACTGGTGCCATTTGAGTAAGTCAGCCAGTTTGCGTTATGAACATTGAAATCACCCGCAACGATAATTTCACACTCAGGATTGGACGACAAAAATCCCGAGATTTGTTCGGAAATAGTATCAAATGATGAAATGGAGGCTTCGTTACTTATGTTAGGACTTCTGTATAGGAAGCAGAAGAATATGACGTGGCTTTTGAAAATGATTTTAATCCAAATATAATTAAAATCTGAAGTCGTACTTGAAAATATTTTACAATAAGCCACGTCCTCCCTAACATAGATGGCAGTACCCCTATGGGGAGAGAGATTGTGCACTAAAGTGTATCCCGACACCTGGTAATGACCTAAGTTATTATCGGGTGATATTTGGGTTTCACTCAGTGCGAAGATTGGGGGTTTATAATTAGATAAGTGGCACTCAACAAAAGAGAAATTCGCATGAAGTCCACGAATATTACAAAAGTCAATAACAAAGCATGACCTGTAACGGGACTTCGGTTGCGCGGGCTCATTCGCCACATTCTCTGGGATATTTCCCGAAATTACATCTGCCGCAACCATCAGAGTCGATAAAATTTGTTCGCGTCAAAGTGTTATGCCTTTTGAGACGGGACAAATTTCATCGACCGACAGATTTCGGGCGCGACACTTGTAGGTCCGGGATTCGGGTTTCGGTAGGGGGAGCAAGGGTACTTACTTCTGCTGTTCGTCGGTCGCGTGTCTTGTCTGTTGAAGGGTGAAGGCTTTTGACTGCGGCGCGAGAATTTCTATTGTTCACTTTTTTTTTTTTATTTCACTGCTTTGATGGAGGAATTTATATGTGTGTGGTTCTGTTCTCACTTTTCACTGTTTTTAAAGTTTTTTGGATCTGATTTTTTTTATTTGGTGCAATTCACGCCGCGAAAATAGGGACCGGACCAGCAGACGTCCGCACTCCTTGCTGTCCCAGACCAAACTCATTGTATTGCTTATTGTATTGCTTATGTTGTTTTACTTATCATACACTTTCATTTGATACCCATGTCGAAAGGGTTCTGAAGAGAATGGTAACCGGCCCTCCTGAGGAGGTCGCCATGGATCTAAGGACATAGCTTATTTCATTACTTTTGATGCCCTTTCGTTTGATACCCATGTCGAGGGGGTTGTGAAGGAAATGTTAATCCGTCCTCTTGAGATGGGCGCCATGGACCAAACGAAATATTGAGGATAATATATTGCTTATGGTATTCTACTTATCATACCCTTTCATTTGACACCCATGTCGAAAGGGTTCTGAAGAGAATGGTAACCGGCCCTCCTGAGCAGGCCGCCATGGACCTAATGAGGTTCTGAGTATATTGTATTGCTTACGGTGTTTTACTTATCATACCCTTTCATTTGACACCCATGTCGAAAGGGTTCTGAAGAGAATGGTAACTCACCCTCCTGAGTAGGCCGCCATGGACCTAATGAGGTTCTGAGTATATTGTATTGCTTATGGTGTTTTACTTATCATACCCTTTCAATTGATACCCATGTCGAAAGGGTTCTGAAGAGAATGGTAACCGGCCCTCCTGAGTAGGCCGCTATGGACCTAATGAGGTTCTGAGTAAATTGTTTTGCTTATGGTGTTTTACTTATCATACCCTTTCATTTGATACCCATGTCGAAAGGGTTCTGAAGAGAATGGTAACTCACCCTCCTGAGTAGGCCGCCATGGACCTAATGAGGTTCTGAGTATATTGTATTGCTTATGGTGTTTTACTTATCATACCCTTTCATTTGATACCCATGTCCAAAGGGTTCTGAAGAGAATGGTAACCGGCCCTCCTGAGGAGGTCGCCATGGAACTAAGGACATAGCTTATTGCATTACTTTTGATGCCCTTTCGTTTGATACCCATGTCGAGGGGGTGTGAAGAAAATGTTAATCCGTTCTCTTGAGATGGCCGCCATGAACCAAACGAAATATTGAATATAATATATTGCTTATGGTATTCTACTTATCATACCCTTTCATTTGACACTCATGTCAAAAGGGTTCTGAAGAGAATGGTAACCCACCCTCCTGAGTAGGCCGCCATGGACCTAATGAGGTTCTGAGTATATTGTATTGCTTATGGTGTTTTACTTATCATACCCTTTCATTTGATACCCATGTCCAAAGGGTTCTGAAGAGAATGGTAACCGGCCCTCCTGAGCAGGTCGCCATGGAACTAAGGACATAGCTTATTGCATTACTTTTGATGCCCTTTCGTTTGATACCCATGTCGAGGGGGTGTGAAGAAAATGTTAATCCGTTCTCTTGAGATGGCCGCCATGGACCAAACGAAATATTGAATATAATATATTGCTTATGGTATTCTACTTATCATACCCTTTCATTTGACACTCATGTCAAAAGGGTTCTGAAGAGAATGGTAACCCACCCTCCTGAGTAGGCCGCCATGGACCCAATGAGTTTCTGAGTATATTGTATTGCTTATGTTGTTTTACTTATCATACCCTTTCATTTGATACCCATGTCCAAAGGGTTCTGAAGAGAATGGTAACCGGCCCTCCTGAGGAGGTCGCCATGGAACTAAGGACATAGCTTATTGCATTACTTTTGATGCCCTTTCGTTTGATACCCATGTCGAGAGGGTGTGAAGAAAATGTTAATCCGTTCTCTTGAGATGGCCGCCATGGACCAAACGAAATATTGAATATAATATATTGCTTATGGTATTCTAATTATCATACCCTTTCATTTGACACTCATGTCAAAAGGGTTCTGAAGAGAATGGTAACCCACCCTCCTGAGTAGGCCGCCATGGACCCAATGAGTTTCTGAGTATATTGTATTGCTTATGTTGTTTTACTTATCATACCCTTTCATTTGATACCCATGTCGAAAGGGTTCTGAAGAGAATGGTAACCGGCCCTCCTGAGGAGGTCGCCATGGATCTAAGGACATAGCTTATTGCATTACTTTTGATGCCCTTTCGTTTGATACCCATGTCGAGGGGGTGTGAAGAAAATGTTAATCCGTTCTCTTGAGATGGCCGCCATGGACCAAACGAAATATTGAATATAATATATTGCTTATGGTATTCTACTTATCATACCCTTTCATTTGACACTCATGTCAAAAGGGTTCTGAAGAGAATGGTAACCCACCCTCCTGAGTAGGCCGCCATGGACCCAATGAGTTTCTGAGTATATTGTATTGCTTATGTTGTTTTACTTATCATACCCTTTCATTTGATACCCATGTCGAAAGGGTTCTGAAGAGAATGGTAACCGGCCCTCCTGAGGAGGTCGCCATGGATCTAAGGACATAGCTTATTGCATTACTTTTGATGCCCTTTCGTTTGATACCCATGTCGAGGGGGTGTGAAGAAAATGTTAATCCGTTCTCTTGAGATGGCCGCCATGGACCAAACGAAATATTGAGGATAATATATTGCTTATGGTATTCCACATATCATACCCTTTCATTTGACACTCATGTCGAAAGGGTTCTGAAGAGAATGGTAACCCACCCTCCTGAGTAGGCCGCCATGGACCCAATGAGGTTCTGAGTATATTGTATTGCTTATGTTGTTTTACTTATCATACCCTTTCATTTGATACCCATGTCGAAAGGGTTCTGAAGAGAATGGTAACCGGCCCTTCTGAGGAGGTCGCCATGGATCTAAAGACATAGCTTATTGCATTCGACACATGTTTCCCTTTCATTTGATACCCATGTCGAGACCCTTTCATTTGATACCCATGTCGAAAGGGTTCTGAAAAAATGGTAACCCACCCTCCTGAGGAGTCTGCCATGGATCTAAGGGCATGGCTTATTGCATTCGTCTTATGATGCCCTTTCATTTGATACCCATATAGACCGGGTTGTGAAGAAAATGGTAATCCGCCCTCTGGAGATGACCGCCATGGACCAAACGATAAATTGAGTATACTATATTGCTTATGGTGTTCTACTTAACGTACCATTTCATTTTATATTCATGTTGAAGGGTTTGTGAAGAATATTTCAATCCGCCCTCCTGAGACGGCCTCCATGGACTAAAGGTATGTACCATATTGCATTGTCATCACAGCTAAAGCTGTGTGCAAAATTTCACCATGATAGGATATCCGGAAGTATTTGAAAAATCGAATGCAAAATTTGTTCCGTGAAGAAAACAGTAATCCGTCCTCTATAGTCCTCCGCCATGGATTTAACGGTATAATGAGTATACCATATTGCATTGTCATCGGAGCTGAAGCTGTGTGCAAAATTTCAGGGTGATCGGGTAACCGGAAGTAGTCAAAAAATCGATTGCAAGATTTGTACCGGACAAACAGACAGACAGGAAAGCGAGCTAATAAAAACGTTTTAAAAAAACGGCCGACTTGCATCAAGTTATTGAAAACACTTAATTAATTTGACTCTTGATTCCTTGAATCTAAAAAAGCTAATAATAAAGATCCGTAATAATTAAAAAAGTTTCTACTAAAAAATAAATTAATAGAGATTAGCCCCAGTGTTCTAAAATAATGTTATGCAATAAAAATAGTTACAATAATAAAAACGCCACGTTACAAGTGAAATCTATTTAATAAAAGGCTAAGGGAACATTAAAAAGTTTTTAACATAACGAAAAATTGTTTTAATTAAACAAGTTCAAATTTTTACATAATATAAGAAATCTACTATTCCACAATGTTATTTTACAATCCCACCTCGCCTAATTTCAAGCTGGATATTTTGCTGCAGCAAAAAAAGTAAACAATGTCTCTCCAATACAAAATTTTCCTTCCTCAAAAAATGTAAGAAATTATCTCTTCATTACAAAATTTCACTCCCACAAAAAATGTAAGAAATGTCTCTCCAGTACAAAATTATCCTCCCTCAAAAAATGTAAGAAATGCCTCTCCAGGACAAAATTTTCTTCCTTCAAAAAATGTTAGAAATGCCTCTCCAGGACAAAATTTCACTCCCTCAGAAAATGTAAGAAATGTCTCTTTAGTACAAAATTGTCCTCCCTCGAAAAATGTAAGAAATCGCTCAGTACAGAACTTCACTCCCTCTAAAAATGTATGTCTCTTCAGCTCGTATTTACAATCTCACCTCATCAATCACTACCATAAAAGAAGCAAGAAATGTCTCTCCTATTCGTGTTTACAATTTCACCTCGCCTAATCTCAAGTTGGTTATTTTACTGCCGCAAAAAAAAGTAAGAAATGTCTCTCCTCTCCAGTTCCTGTTTACAATCTCACCTCGTTGTGGTACAAATTGGATATTTTATTGTCGCCAAAAAGTCAGAAATGTTTTTCCTGTTCCTGCTTACAATCTCATCTCGTCGCACTTCAAATTGGATTTTTTACTTCCGCAAAAAAAGGAAGAAATGAATTTCCACTACGTAATTTACAGTCACACCTGGTTTTATTTACCTTGATACACGCTCAAATACTAATAGAACATTTTTTTTGAACCGGGACATTTAAAAGAATTGAGGCCTCGTACAATTTATCATCGTGTAAGGGGCAAATGTACTGCCTTGTGTAAGTCCGGCTCAACTCTACTGTAAACCCCCAACATCAGTTTGGTGTTGAAATCTATTATTTACTCTTGGTTCGAATTGCATGTATAATAGAATAGATGTATTTAAACTAGAATAACGTATTATTGTTGTCAGCAAGTCAGTACAGCCTACAAATGGTATCGTGGATGCAGATCTTACGAAATCCTTATCCCTGAGACCCCTAAGTATATATTTTATAATTGCTGTTTCTGGTAAGTCTCCTTTTCTCCCAAGAGTAAGCATTCTATAATAAAATTGTTCCATCGTTTCTAGCGGCTTTTGCTTACTTTCGACCAGTTCTAGGTGTATATCTGCGACATTCACCTCACACGGAAAATCTTTAAGGAAACAAGTTGTAAACTCCATCCAAGTGGAGAATACTTTAGATCTATCTATTCACATCTTTGCTGGACCTTTGAGCTTAGCGTAAACAGCGAAAAGCACGATCCTATCATCCTATCCATATGCCGATTTAAGTTGGTTTATTCGCCCTATGAATTGAGCTGCCTTCAGTGATGTTGCTTTGAACGGGTGGAATGTTGGTATGATCTTATCACATGAAGTGTACCGAGTGTATTGTGGCTGTTTCGCCGTCTCGGTCACACTCGAATGGAGGTTTCAGTCGACCAATAGCTATCGACTTATTTGTGCCATTTATGTTGACGACAAAATGTTTACGTAATCTTTTGATTACCTTGAATGGCCCTTCGTATGGTGTTTCAAAAGGCCGCCTAACACGATCGGTAGGGTGAAGACACAAAGAAAGCAGGTACCTGTTTTCAGATTTCCTGCTCTTGGATGCCTGCGTTGATCGGCGCTGACCTGCGCCGGTTCATGGCCATAACAAACGCATGTAAAAGCAGGCAAAATTACCAGCCACCATGTCTATCTCATCAGATGATGAATTATTTCTTTTTGAAAGTTCGGCCTTAAAATTAAAAAATAAAATTACAAGTATCCATGCTATAAATAAGGATCGAAAACTACATGGCGAATATCATCATTTGTTTATACAGCTAAAGAAGGACAAAGATAAATTTTTCCAATATACCAGAATGACGTTAGAAACTTTCAATTATATACTAAATAAAGTAGAATGCCGTTTAACAGATTTCCCTCCAACATTTGTCAACGACATTCCTATTGCTATGCAATTTATTTTTTTTATCCCATATGGGAGTTTTCACGAACACTGCGGAAATTAAAGTTTCGATGTCCACAATCTTTGGTTCCTGTAGCCTGACTGAACCTGCGCGAAAAGAATTCTAGATTCATTCCGGTAAACTTGTCGGCGCCGGCAGACCGCGCCGATAAGCGCGTTCCTGCTTTTATTATGCACATACTCATTCAATTGCATGGAAACATTCTTTGTGCCGATCAGCGCCGGGAGGCGCTGGTAATAGGAAAGCAGGCAACCTGCTTTCTTTGTGTCTTCACCCGTACGTATGAAAACGTACTCCGCGCTCTCTAAGGTGGTCGGCACGTACACATTATTCTGAACTGACTGTCGGCGATGTGTTGCCGACAGACCTTTCACGTGTGTGCGAAGACGTGTTAGAAATTCTGAGTGCTCTATCGGGTTCACATCCGTTGGGATAGAAATTGAATTGGGAAGCCTCAGATTCTGCTCATAGACAAGCTCTGCTGGTGAGCATTGTAAGGGCCTGTGTGAATTCAGTGACTAAAATTTAGTGTCGATAATACAGCATTTAGTCTTTTGGCGAGGAGACTAAATTTTTTGACAGTTGACTAAATTGATTTTGAATTTGTTTCAAAATAGTTCAATAAAGCTGAAAATAAAGTGGAGAAATAATAGATTGTTGTCGATAATGATAACTTCTACATCCATATATTTAGCTGCTTACTGTATAAAAAGCCTATACTATAAATTAAAAAAGTAAAAATTATTGTCAATATAATTTAGTCATGATCGACCAAGAAAACCTTAAAGATCGACCGGTCGATCGCGATCGATGGTCTGCCGACCACTGGCTCTAGATAGACATAAATGAAGTCTTAGTCTCTTGTGACTTCATTCATAAATCTTTGAAATGACTGGGCTGCATTGCTTAATCCAAATGGCATGCGAGTGAACTCAAACAGACCAAAGGGTGTTATCAAGGCAGTCTTATGCACGTCTTTTTGTGCACGTACTAAATACACCTTCGAAAAAATCGTGCATCCGTGAAGGTTCACAGAAAAATTATGAATGTGCGGGATTGGATATCTATCTGGCACTGCGACTGCATTAAGGCGACGGTAGTCGCCGCAAGGCTTCCAATCATTTGTATCCCGTTTAGGGACCAGATGAAGTGAAGATGCTGCGGGAGACGACGATGGTCGACAAATCCCAAGTTGAACCACATGTTCAAACTCAAATTTCGCTACCTTGAGCTTCTCAGGATGAAGTCTACGAGCGGTAACGAAAGGCAATTGCCCATTAGTAACAATGTGATGTTGCACATTGTGTTTAACCGGTAGCTTAAAATTAGGTGGTTGTGTTAATGAAGTGTACTTCATTAACAATGCTTTATATTTGCCAAGATGTTGGCATTCAAAGCTCTCGAGTATATACTCAGCAGTTGCACAGACGTCAGTCCGAAGACTGATCTGTGAGTCAACTAATTCTCGCTTTTTGAAGTCGAGAATGAGTTCGAACTTTGTGAGAAAGTCCGCACCGAGTATAGCTTTGTTTGTGTTGGCTATTATGAAGTTGTGGATGAACCGTCGGCGAAGACCTAGGTTCAGTTCCAGCAACTTCGTGCCAAATGTTTGGATCGTGGATCCATTTGCGGCCCGCAGAAGTAAATTAGGGCATGTAGTTTGTACCCTAAACGTACGAGTATGTGTTGGAACTTACGAAATGTCCGCACCAGAATCGATCAAAAAATCGATTTGGTTATTGCAATCGCGGACATATATCGACACGAGCGTCTCTGCTGAGAGACGCCCGCGGATGTGGCGACTCCCGCCAATTTAATTTTTTGAACATGAGCCCTTTGTCCTCCGGTCCCTCTTGGCTGCTGATCCTGGACCCTTGAAAGCGCATGGTGGGGTACACCGTTCTGCCCCACTACCGAAGCGGTAGTGGAAGTAACAGAGAGTCCCCGGCAGTACTTGCGCGGCGGAGGACTTAGGGATCGCTCCCTGATTGGTGGGGTTGCTGACCTTCAATGAAGATGGCGATGGCTGTTGCGCCGGAGCGCAGCCCCATTGTTGCTGACCAGCAGCCCCTCTCGCCGACCCCTGTTGAGGACCATGCTTCTCCCGCAACATCAGTGCCCTTAACTGGCGTACCTCACGTTGGAGGGACTGCACCGTCCTCTCCAGGGATGATGGGGCCCTAACCTCAGACACCTGAGCAAGTGTGGGCTGGTGAGATGTTACCTCCCACACCTTGTCTGCAAGTCTGGCTAGTTGCTCCAGAGACTGGTCTGTGGTCGCGGCGAGCAGCACATGTTTATCCCGTGGCAGCCGCCTTTCCCACAGCCCCCGGATGAGGCCCTCGCTCTCGCCCAGGCTGTCCCCGGCCAGACTTTGCAGGCCTCTTAAAAAATCGAAGGGCTTTCTGTCCCCTGGCTCGTGTGCCGCCAGCAGCTGCTCGAGACGATTCCTTGTAGATAAACCGTATCTCTCAAGCAACCGTCTCTTTGCATCCGCATAGCTGGCTGAGCTGAGGTCGAGGAAATTGTGTAAAGGTATTTTCGCAGCATCTGTGGGCAATGCTGCGATAATGTGGGACAACTTCTAGAGCTGCTGTTCGACATTGCACTCTATACGAATAAAATAGATTGTCGACAGTACAAAGGGACTTTCCCTAAGCCTCTAGTCTGTCACATAAAACAAAAAAAAATCCCGTTTAGGCTGAATTGGGCCTCAGCCTGGTAGAACCAGACTGTCGGATCTGCTGGTTGGAACTCGGGTAGACCGACTCTCGCCGCAGAGGCTACGTCTACCTCCGCCGAACCCTGCGCCGATCCGGCAGCCCCTCCTCCAGGCTGGTTAGCGATTCTTCCATATCTAGGACGAAGGAATCGTTAATATAATTTTCCCTTTGCATTGTTATCACACAACGAAATAAAAACAACGAATCAAAACAATTAAAGTGGAGGAAAACCAAACAGAAAAAAAACCAATCAATATTTACACGACTCGTTATCACTACATATTAACTTTAAAACTTTAGATTAAATATCTTTACTTTAATAAAAAAGAAAACACAATATGGAGCTAAAACATCCTGGAAAATTTAATTTAGTACATACTAATATTATTTTATTTAATGACTTTAATTAAACTATATAAAATGTAGCTTTAAACACTTATCTTGTTTCGGGTTCTTGGAACCTGAATTTCTGTTAACAGCAAAATTGTTGCCTTTAATCTTGAATCTTAAACCTTTCCTCTCAGGCTCTTCTTACTTTCTTTCTTCACTCTGGGCTGTCGGAGTCAACAATTATGGGGGTCTTCTCCCAATCGTAAATTATGAGGGTCTTCTCCCAATAGTAAAATAAATAACACCGATCACTATCTAGTTGATGGGAAAATGAGGACGAAAAAACTAGCGACAATAAATAGAAGAAACAATGATAGACAAATAAAGTGGAATATAGAAAAATTAAGAAATGTAGAATAAAAACAACAGTATGAAATTATGTTAACAGAAAAGCTTGAGCAAATAACAAGGAGTCTGGAAATTCAAACTGATTTGAACCTGATGTGGAACTCTATAAAAGAAAAAATTATAGAAACAAACAACTGTGTATTAGGCACACAAAACCACGAAAGAAGGAGACATTGGTTTGATAATCAATGCAAGAGCTGCATTGAAATAAAAAACCATGCAAGACAGGTGTACCTAACAAGAATGACTAGAGGAAACCATGAGAAATATGTAGCAGCACGAAGAGACACGAATAAGTTATTAAGGAAGAAAAAACGTGATTACTTCAGAATTAGAACAAGTGCGAGCAAGCAAAGCTACAGTAAAACATTGATATACATCTTCTTTTTATAGACTATAGAAATGCTTACGATCTGCTAAATAAAAGAGAGTTGTGGAATAAGATGAATGAAATGGGTTTATATATATATATATATATATATATATATATATATATATATATATATATATATATATATATATATATATCTTCTTCGTCTTAAATGGCGCTACAGTCCTTGCAGGACTCGGGCCTCTTGAAGTCTCCTCTTCCAGTCTTCTCTACGTCTTGCTAGCTCTCTCCAGTTTGATATACGAAGTTTTCGTATATCTTCTAGCACGTCATCCATCCACCTATTTCTTGGTCGTCCTACTCTTCTTCTTCCAGATGGTCTTCCATTAAAAATCCTGGGTAGCATTCTTTCTTCTGCAGCCCGTAGAACGTGTCCAAGCCATCGTAGTCTGTTCAATCTTATGTATGTAGATACGTTTATTTCGTCATACATTTGTTGAAGTTCCTCATTTGTCCTAATGCGCCATTCGTTTTGGTTAACCCTTACAGCACCAAATATTCTTCTTAAGATCTTCCTTACGAAGATTTTAAGCTGGTTTTCCGTTTGTTGGGTCAATGTCAAAGGGCGGATTAACGTTTTGTATAGTCTGATTTTGCATTGTCTTGAAATTTCTTTGTTTTGAAAGACCGGGACTAGTGCGAAATAGGTTTTATTTGCGGCTACGATGCGTCTATGGATGTCGTCCTTTATATGGTTTTGTACAGTAAGCATTGTCCATAAGTAGATAAAGTTTTCTACAATTTCCACAATATGATCGCCAAGGCTGATACTTCGTCCTAGCCGATGTCCTCGTTTTGATACGATCATATATTTTGTTTTTGTGTCATTTACTCGTAGATTGAACTTTGCTGAGCTTTCTACAATCTTGAAAAAGGTTTCCTTTACCTCTTGTGCTTTGCGTCCAATTATGACTATATCATCTGCGAAGGCTAGTATCTGGATGTTCCTTGTGAAGATGCCATTTGCTCCATTAAGCTGTGTTTCTCTCATTATTGCTTCGAGAGCAATGTTAAAAAGTATTGGTGAGATTGCATCTCCTTGTCGCAGACCCGATTCTTGAGGAAAATTGGTTGAGTTACAGCCTCGTATTCTCACTTGTGTTTCACAATTTTTGGTCGTCATCCTGCAGAGATCTATTAATTTTCTGGGGAAACCCATTTCAAATTTTCTGGGGAAACCCATTTCATTCATCTTATTCCACAACTCTCTTTTATTTAGCAGATCGTAAGCATTTCTATAGTCTATAAAAAGAAGATGTATATCAATGTTTTACTGTAGCTTTGCTTGCTCGCACTTGTTCTAATTCTGAAGTAATCACGTTTTTTCTTCCTTAATAACTTATTCGTGTCTCTTCGTGCTGCTACATATTTCTCATGGTTTCCTCTAGTCATTCTTGTTAGGTACACCTGTCTTGCATGGTTTTTTATTTCAATGCAGCTCTTGCATTGATTATCAAACCAATGTCTCCTTCTTTCGTGGTTTTGTGTGCCTAATACACAGTTGTTTGTTTCTATAATTTTTTCTTTTATAGAGTTCCACATCAGGTTCAAATCAGTTTGAATTTCCAGACTCCTTGTTATTTGCTCAAGCTTTTCTGTTAACATAATTTCATACTGTTGTTTTTATTCTACATTTCTTAATTTTTCTATATTCCACTTTATTTGTCTATCATTGTTTCTTCTATTTATTGTCGCTAGTTTTTTCGTCCTCATTTTCCCATCAACTAGATAGTGATCGGTGTTATTTATTTTACTATTGGGAGAAGACCCTCATAATTTACGATTGGGAGAAGACCCCCATAATTGTTGACTCCGACAGCCCAGAGTGAAGAAAGAAAGTAAGAAGAGCCTGAGAGGAAAGGTTTAAGATTCAAGATTAAAGGCAACAATTTTGCTGTTAACAGAAATTCAGGTTCCAAGAACCCGAAACAAGATAAGTGTTTAAAGCTACATTTTATATAGTTTAATTAAAGTCATTAAATAAAATAATATTAGTATGTACTAAATTAAATTTTCCAGGATGTTTTAGCTCCATATTGTGTTTTCTTTTTTATTAAAGTAAAGATATTTAATCTAAAGTTTTAAAGTTAATATGTAGTGATAACGAGTCGTGTAAATATTGATTGGTTTTTTTTCTGTTTGGTTTTCCTCCACTTTAATTGTTTTGATTCGTTGTTTTTATTTCGTTGTGTGATAACAATGCAAAGGGAAAATTATATTAACGATTCCTTCGTCCTAGATATGGAAGAATCGCTAACCAGCCTGGAGGAGGGGCTGCCGGATCGGCGCAGGGTTCGGCGGAGGTAGACGTAGCCTCTGCGGCGAGAGTCGGTCTACCCGAGTTCCAACCAGCAGATCCGACAGTCTGGTTCTACCAGGCTGAGGCCCAATTCAGCCTAAACGGGATTTTTTTTTGTTTTATGTGACAGACTAGAGGCTTAGGGAAAGTCCCTTTGTACTGTCGACAATCTATTTTATTCGTATAGAGTGCAATGTCGAACAGCAGCTCTAGAAGTTGTCCCACATTATCGCAGCATTGCCCACAGATGCTGCGAAAATACCTTTACACAATTTCCTCGACCTCAGCTCAGCCAGCTATGCGGATGCAAAGAGACGGTTGCTTGAGAGATACGGTTTATCTACAAGGAATCGTCTCGAGCAGCTGCTGGCGGCACACGAGCCAGGGGACAGAAAGCCCTTCGATTTTTTAAGAGGCCTGCAAAGTCTGGCCGGGGACAGCCTGGGCGAGAGCGAGGGCCTCATCCGGGGGCTGTGGGAAAGGCGGCTGCCACGGGATAAACATGTGCTGCTCGCCGCGACCACAGACCAGTCTCTGGAGCAACTAGCCAGACTTGCAGACAAGGTGTGGGAGGTAACATCTCACCAGCCCACACTTGCTCAGGTGTCTGAGGTTAGGGCCCCATCATCCCTGGAGAGGACGGTGCAGTCCCTCCAACGTGAGGTACGCCAGTTAAGGGCACTGATGTTGCGGGAGAAGCATGGTCCTCAACAGGGGTCGGCGAGAGGGGCTGCTGGTCAGCAACAATGGGGCTGCGCTCCGGCGCAACAGCCATCGCCATCTTCATTGAAGGTCAGCAACCCCACCAATCAGGGAGCGATCCCTAAGTCCTCCGCCGCGCAAGTACTGCCGGGGACTCTCTGTTACTTCCACTACCGCTTCGGTAGTGGGGCAGAACGGTGAACCCCACCATGCGCTTTCAAGGGTCCAGGATCAGCAGCCAAGAGGGACCGGAGGACAAAGGGCTCATGTTCAAAAAATTAAATTGGCGGGAGTCGCCACATCCGAAAATATATGATCGTATCAAAACGAGGACATCGGCTAGGACGAAGTATCAGCCTTGGCGATCATATTGTGGAAGTTGTAGAAAACTTTATCTACTTATGGACAATGCTTACTGCACAAAACCATATAAAGGACGACATCCATAGACGCATCGTAGCCGCAAATAAAACCTATTTCGCACTAGTCCCGGTCTTTCAAAACAAAGAAATTTCAAGACAATGCAAAATCAGACTATACAAAACGTTAATCCGCCCAGTTCTATGCTATGGGTCTGAGGCTTTGACATTGACCCAACAAACGGAAAACCAGCTTAAAATCTTCGTAAGGAAGATCTTAAGAAGAATATTTGGTGCTGTAAGGGTTAACCAAAACGAATGGCGCATTAGGACAAATGAGGAACTTCAACAAATGTATGACGAAATAAACGTATCTACATACATAAGATTGAACAGACTACGATGGCTTGGACACGTTCTACGGGCTGCAGAAGAAAGAATGCTACCCAGGATTTTTAATGGAAGACCATCTGGAAGAAGAAGAGTAGGACGACCAAGAAATAGGTGGATGGATGACGTGCTAGAAGATATACGAAAACTTCGTATATCAAACTGGAGAGAGCTAGCAAGACGTAGAGAAGACTGGAAGAGGAGACTTCAAGAGGCCCGAGTCCTGCAAGGACTGTAGCGCCATTTAAGACGAAGAAGATATATATATATATATATATATATATATATATATATATGTATATATATATATATATATATATATATATATATATATATCGCACCCTTAGAATGAAAGTGACCTAACTCAAAATTCCTGTAAATTCTGATTTTGCTATAAACTGACCTTAAAAAGCCTACTCTAAAAGCCTATGGCGAAAAAGAGCCCGAATTAAGAGTAAAAAAGTGATAACGTATACATCGGTCATTTTTGTTGATCGCACAATTCACCTATGCATGTTATGTGAAAGAGACCGAATCTGTATTGCGTCAGAGGTGCTCGCAAGTGGCCGTGTATAAAATCGACGGATTTCAATATACGCCCTTACATCTATAGAATTTTATGGTAAAATGGTAAAAGTTCAGATGGAAAAGTACTAAAAAAGGACGAAATAGAGCCAATTTCAACATTAAAAATGCTTATAACTTCAAAAATAGAAGCTGCGGCGTAAAAGTTGTAATACATTATTTATAGGAAATTGTCCAAACTTTTTAATTTTGGAAAAAAAAATTTAGGTTTATCACGTATTTTTTGGAGAAAAAGGTGGTTTTAATTGAAATTTTAGTGAAAAAAATACAAAATTTTGACTTTGGCGACTCATAACTCCAAAAGTTTATAAGATAGGACCATTATTTTTACCGTTGTAGAAAGGTGGAGAATTCTGCTGAATTCTGGTGAGGAATTCTGCGTGCACTGGTACCAAAACCTTCACAATAGGTTATACGGTTACAAAAATATAGGGTGATATGTAAAACTCTAGCAAAAAAACTTCAAAACGCCCTAGCGGCTAAACCGTTACGATTTCCCCCCCCCCACCCATACGATTTTTTGTTCGTCTATCCAAGACCTATCCACAGCCGGCCGCTTTGTAAGTTTATGTGGGACACCCTGTATATAGGGGAGAGTGGGGTGAACCGGGACACTCTTTGTTCAAGGCCTTATAAAACCTAAATAAACAATTTTTTCTTCTTATTTGGACATCCTATCCTGTAGATGGTTTCAATACCTTTCATTATTTGTCATTTTTAATATTATAACTTTATATTTTCAATAATTTCTAATCGTTTAAAAAAAAAGTGTCAAATCGGCAGTTCCGAAAAATCGTGGGGTGAACCGGGACACGATAGAAAGAGCAGGTGAAAGTGGCGTTTATGTTGTAACTAATAGTCTTATTTGCTTTTATGTCAAAAATATGTTACGATATTATTATAAACAATGCTTGAACATATTTTTTTTTTTACTTTTTTATTATAAACAATATAAAATGTGTATTTTGGTTTAAACTATAAATAAACGTAAAAATCATGAATAAAAAATTGTTAACAATCATTTTTGTTAATAACTAATGAATTTAAGTCGATTTTGCAGCTAAAGAGTGGGCCGAAACATTTCTCGGTCAACTCAGAAACCGTGTCCCGGCTCACCCCACGGTGCTGTTTTTTAAACAATCGCGTGGTTATCACATATTTTTGAGGTTTTATCACAAATTCCATTTGAACTTTAAAAGATAACATACTAACGATTACTTTTTATTATATTACCTTTGTTGTAGTCTTAAAAACCATAACATTAGGCTTCCTTAAACTCCGAGAAAATAAAACTTTGTGGAGTGTCGATTTTTATTAACAATCCTTACTAATAAAGTGATGCAGGTGCTGACCTTCAATTCTCATAAAATAATGTAGAGGGCCAATACAAACATAATTCACAAAAAAAAACCAACATAAAAACATTAACAACAATTAAAAAAGCACTGTCCCGGTTCACCCAACCGTCCCGGTTCACCCCACTCTCCCCTATATATATATATATATATATATATATATATATATATATATATATATACAGGGTGTCCCACATAAACTTACAAAGCGGCCGGCTGTGGATAGGTCTTGGATAGACGAACAAAAAATCGTATGGGTGGGGGGGGGAAATCGTAACGGTTTAGCCGCTAGGGCGTTTTGAAGTTTTTTTGCTAGAGTTTTACATATCACCCTGTATTTTTGTAACCGTGTAACCCATTTTCATGATTATGGTACCGGTGTATGCAGAATTCTCCCGTCAGAAACTTTTTAATTTTGGAAAAAAAAGTTTAGGTTTATCACGTATTTTTTGGAGAAAAAGGTGGTTTTAGTTGAAATTTTAGTGAAAAAAATACAAAATTTTGACTTTGGCGACTCATAACTCCAAAAGTTTATAAGATAGGACCATTATTTTTACCGTCGTAGATAGGTGGGGAATTCTGCGTACACCGGTACCATAATCATGAAAATGGGTTACACGGTTACAAAAATACAGGGTGATATGTAAAACTCTAGCAAAAAAACTTCAAAACGCCCTAGCGGCTAAACCGTTACGATTTCCCCCCCCCCCCCCCACCCATACGATTTTTTGTTCGTCTATCCAAGACCTATCCACAGCCGGCCGCTTTGTAAGTTTATGTGGGACACCCTGTATATATATATATTACTAGCATATAACTCGCGTGCCTTGCAACGCCTTTAAATAAAAAACTGTTTACTATGTGCAGCGTTTTTCTTCCAAAAAAACAAAAAAAAAAGTCAGCTCTTATTATCCCTAAAAAGGGTTTATTATAGTGCATTTTTTTAATAAATATGGTAAACAAAATGCTGCGTATATCACCTCTGCTCAACAAATCTGCAAGTTTTGAAGCAGAGATTGGCATGTATGTATATGTCATCAAGAGAAGTGACATTTTAGGGTTTGACGAACGTTCGCCTATATGCGTGGATACAAGAAATTATGAAGCAATCACAAATAAATCCTTACTAATATTATAAATGCGAAAGTAACTCTGTCTGTCTGTCTGTCTGTTACGCTTTCACGCCTAAACCACTGGACCGATTTTGATGAAATTTGCTACAGACATAGTTTAGACCTTGGAGACGGACAGGCTACTTTTTTTTGGAGAAAAAAAGGGTTGAAGGGGATGAAATGGGGTTCAATAAATTGTAAGGGTTTTTTTTCTTTACTTTTTTTTTCTATTGTATAAAAAGTAACTGACTGACAGACAACGCACAACCTAAACCGCTAGAGCTGAAGGTCTGAAATTTTGACAGTGCATCCCTAGCGATTTTTAGAAATTCATCGGCTAAGAGGGTGAAATGGGGTCAACTCAAAACCGCTGGAGCTATAAAGCTGAAATTTTGACAGTGCATCCCTATAATGACGTGGACATCCACTAAGAAGCGATTTTTCGAAATTTATCCCCTAATGGGGCTTACCCAAACCGCTGGAGCTATAGGGCTGAAATTTTGACAGTGCATCCCTATAATGACGCGGACATCCACTAAAAACGATTTTTCGAAATTCATCCCCTAAGGGGGTGAAATGGGGTTTATCCAAACCGCTAAAGCTATACGGCTGAAATTTTGACAGTGCATCCCTATAATGGCGTGGACATCCACTGTCAAAATTTCAGCCCTATAGCTCCAGCGGTTTGGGTATACCCCAATTCACCCCCTTAGGGAATGAATTTCGAAAAACCGCTTTATAGTGGATGTCCACACCATTGTAAGGGATGCACTGTCAAAATTTCAGCCCTATAGCTTTATCGGTTTGGATAAACCCCATTTCACCCCCTTAGGGGATGAATTTCGAAAAATCACTTTTTAGTTTATGTCCACGTCATTATAGGGATGCACTGCCAAAATTTCAGCCTTATAGCTCTAGCGGTTTTGAGTTGACCCCATTTCACCCCCTTAGGGGATGAATTTCGAAAAATCGCTTTTTAGTGGATGTCCATTATAGGGATGCACTGTCAAAATTTTAGCCCTATAGCTACAGCGGTTTAGGGTTGACCCCATTTCACCCCCTTAGGGGATGAATTTCGAAAAATCACTTTTTGGTGGATGTCCACGTCATTATAGGGATGCACTGTCAAAATTTCAGCCCTACAGCTCCAGCGGTTTGGGTAAAAACCTCATTTCACCCCCTTATAGCCTTATGACACTGGCTTTATCGTAGGCTGAAAATGCTGCCTTGGCTAGGCTGAAAATGACGAAATCTGTTATACTGTGGGATAGAGATAGCATGTGAGAGTAAGAGCGATTACCAGATTATTATAACAGATAGTTGTGAGGGGAGAAGAAATCCGTTGGAAATATTTGAAATATTAAAATTTATTATGATTAAAATTAAATTAATTGAAATTTATTGTATTTAATATTAAACATGGTCAACATTAGGTAAATTACAATTCTTTGCTCTCTTCCTTTCAATTTGCTACTTCCTCATTAAAAAATCTTGTTTGACCTGAGGCCTTGTTTCACACCGTTGGGTTTCCCGACTATTAAATCCTTCCATACATGGGGATTTTTTAGGGCTCTGTTTATTTCTACAAGTGAATTTTTTTGTTTATTACTTTCAATACAAAAACGAGCGATTTTACTCCGGAGCCCCAATTACAAAAATTTACCCTTCAATAAGATATTATTTATTCTCACTTCAATTATATTTGCTGCCACTTCAATTATAATTATTTCAATTTATTACTTCAATTTATTTTGATTTTCACTCACTGTTATAAAAAGTCTAGAGATGTAGCAAACTGTTATAAAAAGCTTAGAAAAAGAACATGAATTTCATTCTTTTCCTATGCTTTTTATAACAGTTTTCTAGACTTTTTATAACACTTAAAATTCAGACAAGAAAAGTTTGAGTATATTCCTCTCACTCTTACATATGGGAAAATCTCATTTGAATTTTTTCTTTCAGTTTTCAGCCTAGCCAAGGCAGTATTTTCAGCCTACGATGAAGCCAGTGTCATAAGGCTATTAGGGGATGAATTTCGAAAAATCGCTTCTTAGTGGATGTCCACGTCAATATAGGGATGCACTGTTAAAATTTCAGCCTTATAGCTCTAGCGGTTTTGGGTTGACCCCATTTCACCCCCTTAGGGGATGAATTTCGAAAAATCGCTTTTTAGTGGATGTCCACGCCATTATAGGGATGCACTGTCAAAATTTCAGCCCTGTAGTTCCAGCGGTTTGGGTAAACCCCATTTCACCCCCTTAGGGGATGAATTTCGAAAAATCGCTTCTTAGTGGAAGTCCACGTCATTATAGGGATGCACTGTCAAAATTTCAGCCTTATATCTCTAGGGGTTTTGGGTTGACCCCATTTCACCCCCTTAGGGGTTGAATTTCGAAAAATCGCGTTTTAGTGGATGTCCACGCCATTATAGGGATGCACTGTCAAAATATCAGCCTTATAGCTCTAGCGGTTTTGGGTTGGCCCCATTTCACCTCCTTAGGGGATGAATTTCGAAAAATCGCTTTTTAGTGGATGTCCACGCCATTATAGGGATAGATTAGGTTAGGTTAGATATGCCTGAGCTGTTGGTTTGAGCTCATACACTTAGGCCAAAAGGGGCCTATCCTTGTGATGCCATAGTGATCCCACTTTAAACTTGTGGTTCAAGTGTCGTTTCTTCGCTAAACCATCTCGAGGAAGTAATGAATCTTCTGAGTTGCGGGATCCCGATCTTTGAGATCTCCGTAAGCGTGTTTAAAAAGGGCTCGCCAAATGCGCTTAGTCTCTTTCTGCATAGGGCTGGACAGTGACAGAGGAGATGTAGTACACTTTTCTCCTCGTCCGGATTTTTACAGCTTCAACAAAAATCGTAGGTCTCAAGACCTAAGCGAGTCGCCTGCGTTCCTATCAGGCAGTGTCCGGTAAGCACTCCCACTATAGCTGAGAGGTCTGGTCTACCGAGACTCAGTAATGAGGTGGTCCGCCGAAGATCATAAGAGCGCTGTAAAAAATATTAGGTAATAAGAAGTAAAAGTCCGGTTTAAATTCAGTTCGTTTTATTATAAATAATTCGGTGTATGAACGATAACAATTCGATCGTCCCGGTGGGTAGTCTTAAACTGAGTGAAGATTTTTCCAAAGGAGTAAAATTGCAGCGGTGATAAGAGTACATTGGTGTGGGTAATAATTTTTCTATATCATAATATTGCTGCGGTAATAATTTTTCTACAAGGGCCAGGTTAGTTTGGCCACCATGCATTTATTAAGATCTCTCCAATGCTTTTTCGCTTGTAGCATTGTGTGCTGTTTGCATTGGAGTTTAAAAGTGGCCCAAGGCATACCAAATCTTTCCTTTTCCGGAAGGAGAGTAGCGGTCGTGCCCTTCCTAGCCAGTTCGTCAACTTTACAATTTCCCTCTATATTTCGGTGCCCAGGCACCCATACGAGGAGGGTCCTGAACTGTTGAGCCATCTCGTTAAGAGATCTGCGACATTCAGAGGTAGTTCTAGAGCTGTTTGTGCAAGAGCGCAGGGCTTTCAGAGCCGCCTGACTATCTGAAAAGATGTAAACAGTCCGATTTTTGTCGCCTTGTTGGTTGATCAGTAGAACAGCTCATGTATTGCTAAAACCTCTGCTTGGTATACACTACAGTGATCGGGTAGTCGAAAGGAGACTTCAATCCCAAGCTCTGGGGAAAATACTTCTCCTCCTACTCGACCTTCGAGTTTAGAGCCATCAGTAAAGAAGTTTGTGGCACCTTGAGAACTGTGTGGTCTGTTCCTCCATTCACAACGTGAAGGGATGTGGATTCCGTAGTTTCTTGTGAAGTTGATTTCGGGTATGCAGAAGCCGTTTTTAAGGGGACAAGAAGCTCCTCTGGAATGAAAACACTCGCGGGGATGGTAACAGAGTCCAGCACTTCGTGTGTCCTCCTACAATTCCGGTCCAAAATCCAGATTCTTTTCTTCTAAGGGCTGCGATGGTGGCGCTTTCCTTAACCACAAGATTTAAAGGAGGAAGGAATAGCATAACATTTAGGGCGTCTGTAGGAGTGGAGCGAAGGGCTCCTGTTATGCATAACTCCGCACATCTTTGTAGTTTCTGTAGTTTGTTGAGCACAGTGGACTTATTTAGGGTTGGCCACCATACTAAGACCCCGTATAGGAGTATTGGACGGACAATCGCTGTATAGATCCATCGTACAATGTTCAGGGAGAAACCCCATTTCTTCCCTATGGATTTTTTGCAAATGAAAAGTGCTATGTTCGCTTTCTTAATGCGCTCTTCTGTGTTTTCATTCCAGAGGAGCTTCTTGTCCAGGGTTATTCCCAGATATTTGGCACTGTTGCTGAATTTGAGCCTCACATTGTTTAGCCGGGGTGGAGTTAGTGGTGGAGTTTTATATCTCCTCGTGAAGAGAACTAATTCTGTTTTATCAGGGTTAACGCTGAGTCCGCGGGTGGCAGCCCAGTTTGAAAGGCTTAGTAACGCCGCCTCCATGAGATCACAGAGGACTTGTGGGAATTTTCCTTTTATGATGATGACAATGTCATCCGCATACGTCAGTACATGATGTCCCACTGCCTCCAAGCGTCGCAGCAGCTGGTTCACGGTCGCGACCCATAAAAGTGGAGAAAGTACTCCTCTTTGCGGGGTACCTCTGTTGACGGCCCTTCGAACCGAGCAGTCGCCAAGGGTTGAGCTCACGATCCTACCGGTAAGCATTTGATGTATAAGAGACACCAGCGGCGCCTCTATTCTCAGCTTCGTCAAGGCCAGGGTAATGGCGTCCAGGAGCACGTTGTTAAAAGCTCCCTCTATGTCAAGGAAAGCTGCTAGGGTGTATTCCTTAATTTGGAGTGACTTTTCTATGGTTGAAACCAATGAGTGAAGGGCAGTATCCGTGGATCTGCCCTTTGTATAGGCGTGCTGCGCGCCAGAAAGCTCCGAGGTTGGTATGGTCTGCCTCAGATATATTTCAATTAGCCGTTCTAGAGTCTTCAATTAAAAGGATGATAGGCTGGTTGGCCTGAAGTCTTTGGGTGTTGTATGGGAGGCTTTTCCTGCCTTGGGTATAAAAATCACTTTTACCTCTTTCCAGCTAGAAGGAATACAGTTGATCTGCAGGCACCCGGAAAACATGGCCTGCAACCAGGGCATTATATGACTAAGCCGTTGCAGCTGTGCCGATACTATGCCGTCAGGGCCTGGTGATTTATAGGGCTGGAAGGTGCCTACAGCCCATTCAATTCTCGCTTTGCTTATGATGGAGTTGACCAGCTGTGGTGAGGCCGGAGGGTCTAAGGCGATGGTTTTCGCAGTTACGGTACTACTCGGGAAGTGGGTGTCCATGAGCAGTGTCAAAGATTCTATGCTTGAGTCTGTCCAATCGCCGTTTTCTTTGCGTAAGTAACTAAGCATTATTGGCGCTTTAGTAAGTATTTTACGTAGCCTTGAGGCTTCTGATGTGGACTCTATATTGCTGCAAAAGATGGCCCAGGAGGTACGTTTCGCCTTCCTTATTGCCATTTGGTATCTATTCAGCTTCGACTTCTAGCAGCCCCAGGAGGTTTCGCTGTTGCTGCGTCTAGCTGAATTAAATTCCTTTCTACACTGTCTGCGGAGTGTTTCAAGTTCTGGAGATTACCATGGGGGTTTGGAAGCCTTTATGAGGTCTGTTCGGACAAGCTTTATTTATGGCATAGGAGCATTGTTCTGTGAAAGTGTTCACAATGCTGTCGAGTTGTTCCCGGGTTTTGGGAATACATGGTGGATTAGGGGCTAGGTTCTTTGTGATTAGCCTAGTATAGTAACCCCAATTTGTCTTTGTAAGGTTTTTTATTTTGGATGGGGTGGTTGAGCTAGAGTCTTCCAGATGGAACTCTATAAACCTGTGGTCTGAGAAAGAGTGTTCCTTCAAGACCTTCCAAGACAGTATTTGGTCAGAGTGACAGTCCGAGACAAGGGTAATGTCCGGCACTTTCTCCCTGTTTTTGGTAACAAAGGTGGGGTCATTTCCCCTGTTACAGATTGCAAGCCTGGTGCCTAATAGGTAGTTAAACATGACTTCACCCTGATCATTTGTGTCCGTGCTGTCCCATTGTGTGTGGTACGCATTTGCATCGCCTCCCATAACCAGGACTGTGGTAGCATCGGTGTAACTTACCCGGTTCTGAAAGGTATTTGGAGGTATGGGGCCCTCATCTTCGTGAGTAAGATAAAAGGAGGCCAGCCTGAGTTTTTCCTGTTTTAACTCTAGGTCGACTGCGGTAAAATCTCCGTCACTGAATTGAGGGAGAAAAAAGGTATTAATGTCATTTTTGACCATAATACCTGTTCTAGGTTTTCCCTTGCCTTTGGTATAAAAGAGATTAAATTTGGGCGTCCTTAAGCCACAGATCCTGTCACCAGCGATCCATGGCTCTTGGACTAGGGCAACATCGACTTCGCCTGATGCCAGGCAAAGCAAAAGAGCAGCAGACGCCGCTTTACAATGATGAAGGTTTATTTGTATCACCTTCATCATTTATGAACTCGACGATGGTCACCTCCGCTTCTTCGTCGCTGGAGATGTCCTCGTCGATGTCCGAGCTAAGGAGTGGGTGCAGATTTTCCATGGCTCTGTCCAGCTCGGAGTCTGACGATGCGCCAGCTTCGCTCCGAGCTTCGGCTTCGCCGTCATTTATTGGTTTTTCAGCCTTGTCGGCTGTGGCCTTGGTGCAGGATGCCCGATTTACCATGGCCTCTGTGCCTGTTTTATAGACCTTCAGCTCTATCTTCTCGAAGCCATAGTTCACGGCGTAATTGTCTTTTGCTAGTTGCTCTAGACACTCTTTATTCAGGAGCAGAACAACTTGCATAGTGGCCCTGTTTGTTTGCTTTGTTTTAAAAACCTTCCAGTTATGGGTTGTAAGCTGAGGGTTGAAGGTTTTTAGCATCTCTAGGATTTTTTCTGGCTCCGATTAAGCTACTGGAAGCCATGCTCTGGCCCTAGAACGTGACGGAATGTCACAAGCGTCTACTGCTTTGAGTCGGGCACCGGGGTAAACCTCTCCGACTCTAGCTATAGCAGCCTTGTACAGCTCTGCGGATCTGGTATTGTCGCAGGCTGTCAACTTAATATTACCATGATACCAGCCGGCATCAAGGCATGAAGGGGGAGGTCCTGGGTTATCCCTCAGGACCTCCATGGCAACTTTAGCGAGGGCGACTTGCACCCACCGCCATTGATGCTTAGGGATCTTCCCGTTCTGATCGTTCTCATCTAAGACGCCGATTACTTTGCGATCCTTAGCAACTTCTGCGAAGGATATGGCTTTAGTTCCGTGCGTCTTCGACCTTTTAGGAACTGGACTGTGGGTACTTGGTTCCTCCACAGATCGTTGACGTTTAGAGGCTGGTTCACCTCTGGGAAACTCTAGGGTAAAGTTTAGTATGACCTGCTTAGCCCAAGCAATGTCATCTTGGATTTTGGTGAAATCCTTCTTCGACACTTCGTGCTCCCCGATCGGATTGGTAGCCAAGCGGCGAAGGATACGACTAGCCACGCGGCGTTCTTGGTAGCCTATTGTAGGGATGCACTGTCAAAATTTCACCCCTGTAGTTCCAGCGGTTTTGGGTTGATCCCATTTCATCCCCTTAGGGGATGAATTTCGAAAAATGGCTTCTTAGTGGATGTCCACGTCATTATAGGGATGCACTGTCAAAATTTCAGCCATATAGCTCCAGCGGTTTTGAGTTGACCCCATTTCACCCCCTTAGGGGATGGATTTGGAGAAATCGCTAGGGATGCACTGTCAAAATTTCAGCCCTTTAGCTCTAGCGGTTTAGGTTGTGCGTTGTCTGTCAGTCAGTTACTTTTTATACAATAGAAAAAAAAGTAAAGGAAAAAAAAACACCTTACAACTTATTAAACCCCATTAACCCTTTTTTCTCCAAAAAAAAGTAGCAGCGTATGTCCGTCTCCATGGTCTAAACTATGCCTGTAGCAAATTTCATCAAAATCGGTCCAGTGGCTTAGGCGTGAAAGCGTAACAGACAGACAGACAGACAGAGTTACTTTCGCATTTATAATATTAGTAAGGATTGGTTTGGAACTGATTTTAATTATTGTTTTTATTTTTAAACTCGTTTTTTTAAAGTTGAAAATAAATTGAAACCACACTCGTCTTATTTTTATTTTGAAACGTCAAGACTGAAAAAACTTTATTGTTTTTTTAAAGTTACTTGATGCATGTCGGCTATTTTGTACAAAGTCTTTTGCAGTCAAGTAATTGGGTAATCTCGATGATTTCTCTTACGTTTCCGTACTGGGCTTCTTGCCTTGGTACTGCGTAATCTGGTACGTTTCTTGTAGTTGTATTTCTGTCACTCTCTTGAATATTTTTTTGAGATCTCATTGGAACAGTGGATATCTGAGTGGCTGGAATATAATATGAACATTTTTGTGCGGGCGGTACGACCAGCTGCTAAACCATGAAACGACAAAACACGAAAACGGGAAGCAGCAACTGCCCTTTCCAGGATCAAATCAGTAGTGTCGTCTTATAATGTTGCCAATGTTCATTTCAAGCCGAAATATTTCTATTTGATTTTTTCAGGGTGACAAATTGTGAATTTTCGGGATACACAGTGGGGACCAATTTTGCAAAACTGATGAACTTTTCGAGAACTATTTTTGGGGGAAAAAAATGTTGAACTCGCTATGTGGAAATTCTGCACAGGGTGCCAATTACCTGGGAACTTCAAAATCTATTCGGCCGAGTCGTAATATGATTGGCTATGTGTCTGTTGTGCACGTAGTACAAAAGTTATAGGTAATATATTTTTTATAGGAAACTTCATTTTTTTTGTACCCTAAATCAAGTTTTGCAGATTTATATACCTTTTTTTATCCCGGACTATGCACACCTATTTTTATTTATTAAAAGGCGTTGCAACGCACCCGGGTTTTCGCTAGTTTTACTTAAAATGAGTAGATGTTGTTATCTGAAATAGTAGGGTGTACAGTTAAAAATAATAGTAAAAAAACTTACTCCCTAAGAATAAAATAATTCCCCCAGTAAAAATAAAAGATCGCCTTACAACGGGCGAAAACCGGGCGTGTTTAGTCCTAGGACACGTGCCGCGCATTAGAAGAACGTTTTTCGGACTGTACGGCCGTATATTTATGGTGAAAAACATATGATTTTTGTACCTAGACGATACCGCGCGAACTAAAAGCTATATCGATTTCATTGAGGTGCCGAAAAAAGAATTGAAAAAAATTTCATAATATTCGGTCGGGCCTTTTTTGTTTAAATAGAAAAACTTCGGTTAATTGTCAGAAAGCCCTTAAATTGACAAGTTTTGCTAATATCTAATAAACTCGATGGAATGAGACCCGTTCTAAACGAAGTGATCTTTTTTGGGTTCTGCACAGCGATAGCCTTCGAACAAAGCATCACTGGTCAAAATCCGACAACCTTTCAAAATCGTGCAAAAATTTCGTTACCCTTTCAAACAGCGCGAATTTTTCAAACCTTGATTAGTACTTTTTGACGGGGAATTGTTTTCTACGCGTGATACAGTTTCAGAAAATTGCGGTTCATCCCGGAATTTCCAGTAAATACCGCAAAATTTGTTCTTTTTGGTCTAGTCTGACAAGTACTTAACAGTTCAAGTTGTGCTAATATCTCCGGAAAGCTTTGGAATTTCTAAATGAAGTTATTCGCTTCGCAGTTTGTCAATGGCGCTTCAGCCCGCTCAATACGTATTTGAACACCCGCTTTAGTGCAGCGAACGAAATACGGAAGAAATGTTTGTTTGCTAACGTTCAGGAAAAACAAATTCTCTAGAAAAATCTTGTGGATTTATTACTATTATAGTTATTTGAACTAGCTTCTCTCGGGATTGCTTTGTCACCAGTTATGATACTAGCCAATTTTCTGAAGAAGTCAGTTTATTCCATCTTCGTTCATCATACTGGGAAGTTAATCGTGTGGACCGAAGGGGTCAAACCTACATCCCAACTAGTTTTTATTAAGAGTCGTAGCATTCCATCTTGAAAGAAGAAGCGACAGATATATATGTACAAGAATTTATTAATAAATTAAAATTCCTATGTAGTATATAAGACGTTTTTCTAAGTATTAAATAAATGACTCCCACAAACTGTAATTTCAAGCTATTTAAAAAAAGTTCCGCATAGTTCCACTTTATATAAAATTTTCTTAGACGCAATAAACATTAGTGATTTTAAAAAATCTATAAAGCAGTCCCCATATTTCCCCCTTTGTTAAACAGACCTATAGAGGTCTTCTCCTCTATAGAAACTATTCCCACAGTGTATGTATTAATTACACTTGAATAAATTAATCACGGGTAATTGTAAACTTTAATGTTATTTTATTTTTACTTATAATAGTTATTTAATAGTTTAATTTATAACTTTTATAAAGGATATTTTAATAACTTATATATGGATTATGGTTAACTGCTGCTATATATATATTTATAGGTTTTTCTTTGTCACTAGATTTTGATCTTGAAATTGACTACTAATTCACTCTCGTATTTTTTATTACCAAAACGTCAAGACTGAAAAATTAATTAATTTTTTCTTTTACTAAGTCTCGGTCGACTGCGTTTTTTAACAAGTCTCCTTGACTAAGTAAGACCGGAAGTAGTAGGACGATGTCCCTACATACTCCCCTCCCAGCGTAGCGTTACATGAAGTGTACCGAGCGAATTGATGCTGGTTCTACGTCTCGGTCACACTCAAAAGCAGGTTTTAGTCTGTCAAGAGCTATCGACTTATTTGTGCCGTTTAGCTCGACGACAAAATGTTTACGTAATCTTTTGATTACTTTGAATGGCCCTTCGTATGGTGTTTCAAAAGGCCGCCGAACACGATCGGAACGTATGAAAACGTACTCCGCGTTCTCTAAGGCGTTCGGTACGTACACGTCATTCTGAACTGCCTGTCGGGGCTGTGTTGCCGACAGACCTTTCATGTGTGTGCGAAGACGTGTTAGAAATTCTGAGTGCTCTATCGGATTCTCGTCCGTTGGGATGGAAATTGAATTGGGGAGCCTCAGATTCTGTCCATAGACAAGTTCTGCTGGTGAGCATTGTAAATCGGTTTTAATTGCCGAGCGAATTCCTAATAAAACAAAGGGCAAATCTTCACTCCAATGAGTAGTGTTGTCCCTTGCCATTAAGGCCGCTTTCAGCTGTCTATGGAATCGCTCCACCATCCCGTTTGCTTGTGGATGGTATGCGGTGGTACGTATCCTATGCGTACCTAGAAGTCTTGTGACTTCATTGAATAATTTTGATTCAAATTGCGACCCTTGATCTGTTGTAAGTTCAAGTGGGGCGCCGAATCTAGGGACATACTCGGTGACAAAATGTTTGGCCACCGTAGTAGCAGAGATGTCTCGCATTGGATATGCCTCCGGCCATCTCGTAAATCGGTCTACGATTGTTAGGATGTATGAATATCCTCGAGATGGGGGCAATGGTCCAACAATGTCCATATGGATATGTTCGAATCTATTATTCGGTAATTTAAAAGTTTCATGTGGAGATTTGGTGTGTCTCGAAACTTTAGATTTTTGGCAGCCTATACAGGATCTAGACCAGTTGTTACAGTCTTTGTTGATCGCTGGCCAAAAATATTTCTTAGTGATAGCTTGCCTTGTGGCGCGTATGCCTGGATGCGACAAGCTATGTTCAGCATTGAATGCTAATTTTCTTAATGATGAAGGTATATATGGGCGTAATGTACCCGTGCTAATCTCACACCAAACTTCATGAGTTGTGAAAGGAATTGGTGTGAGTATTAGTTTTACCTTCGAGCTACTACTGGGATGCTCTTGGAGTCGTTGTAACTCTTTGTCACCTTCTTGTGCTTTCGCCAGATGTGGCAAATCGAAGGTGATTGTGTCAACGTTGTCGGCCGCTAATGAGCGAGATAAATAATCTGCGACAACGTTTTGTTTCCCAGAGACATGTCTGATGTCTGTTGTGAACTGGGAAATTAGGCTCAGGTGTCTTGTTTGGCGGGGAGATCTTTCGGTTTTTGTGTGAAGGGCATGTATTAAAGGTTTGTGGTCAGTGTAGACCACGAAATTTCTTCCTTCAACAAAGTACCGAAAATGTTTTATTGCTGCAAAGATTGCGAGTAGTTCGCGATCGAATGCAGAATAATTTCGTTCAGCAGATGATAGCTTCTTAGAAAAGAAAGCTAATGGTTGCCATCTGTGACCGTTAAATTGTTCCAGCACAGCTCCGATAGCAAAATCGGAAGCGTCAGTTGTGACGCTATGTTTAGCATCCTCTAGTGGGTGTATCAGCATCACTGCTGCAGCCATTGCGGCTTTCACGTCGAGGAATGCTTGTTGGCATTCTGCGGGCCCAGGAAGTTGTTCCTTATTTTTTGTTGTTGATGAACAATTGAGGAGTTCCCTCAAGTGTTCATTGATCGGTACTAGCAGTTGTGCTAGTTTAGGAATAAATCGGTGATAAAAGTTCACCATTCCTATAAATTTTTGTATTTGTTTGACTGTTGTTGGAGTTGTGAGGTCATTAATTGCTTGGACACGTTCGGGTGATGGAAGGATTCCATCCTTGCCGATACTATGTCCCAAAAAGTTGATCTCACTGACCCCAAAAACGCATTTTGATAATTTTATTGTTAAACCAAAATTATCAAGGCGTTTAAACAGTAATTCGAGGTGAGTGAGATGCTCATCCTCGGATTTACTAGCGATAAGTATATCGTCTAGATAGACATAAACGAAGTCTAAGTCTCTTGTGACTTCGTTCATAAATCTTTGAAATGACTGGGCTGCATTTCTTAACCCAAATGGCATGCGAGTAAACTCAAACAGACCAAAAGGTGTTATTATGGCAGTCTTATGCACGTCTTCTTGTGCAATGGGGATGTTATGATACGCACGTACCAAATCCACCTTCGAAAATATCGTGCATCCGTGAAGGTTCACAGAAAAATTGTGAATGTGCGGGATTGGATATCTATCCGGCACTGTGACTGCATTAAGGCGACGGTAGTCGCCGCAAGGCCTCCAATCGTTTGTATCCCGTTTAGGGACCAGATGAAGGGGAGATGCTGCGGGAGACGACGATGGTCGACAAATCCCTAGTTGAACCATATGTTCAAACTCCAATTTCGCCACCTTGAGCTTCTCAGGATGAAGTCTACGAGCGGTAACGAAAGGTAATTGCCCATTAGTAACAATGTGGTGTTGCACATTGTGTTTAACCGGTAGGTTAAAATTTGGTGGTTGTGTTAATGAAGCATACTTCATTAACAATATTTTATATTTGCCAAGATGTTGGCATTCAAAGCTCTCGAGTATATACTCACTAGTAGTACAGACATCAGTCCGCAGACTGGTCTGTGAGTCTACTAATTCTCGATGTTTAAAATCGAGAATGAGCTCGAACTTTGTGAGAAAGTCCGCACCGAGTATAGCTTTGTTGGTGTTGGCTATGATGAAGTTGTGGATGAACCGTCGGCGAAGACCTAGGTTCAGTTCCAGCAACTTCGCGCCAAAAGTTTGGATCGTGGATCCATTTGCGGCCCGCAGAAGCAAATTAGGGCATGTTGTTTGTACCCTAAACGTGTGCTTCGGAATTAATGATATGTCCGCGCCAGAATCGATTAAAAAATCGAGCTGGTTGTTCTGGTCGCGGACAAATAATCTGCACGAGCGTCTCTGCTGAGAGACGCCCGCGGATGTGGCGACTCCCCGCCAATTTAATTTTTTGAACGGGGGCCCTTTGTCCTCCGGTCCCTCTTGGCTGCTGAGCCAGGACCCTTAAAAGCGCATGGTGGGGTGCACCGCTCTGCTCCACTACCGAAGCGGTAGTGGTAGTAACAGAGCGTCCCAGGCAGTGCCTGCGCGCCGGAGGGCTTGGAGATGGCTCCCGGATTGGTGGGGTTGTTGACCTTCCCCGAAGATGGCGATGGCTGTCGTTGACCAGCAGCCCCTCTCGCCGACCCCTGTTGAGGACCATGCTTCCCCGCCAACATGAGTGCCCTTAACTGGCGTACCTCACGTTGGAGGGACTGCACCGTCCTCTCCAGGGATGATGAGGTCCTAACCTCAGACACCTGAGCAGTTGCGGGCTGGTGAGATGTCACCTCCCACACCTTATCTGCAAGCCTGGACAGTTGGTCCAAAGACTGGTCCGTAGACGCAGCGAGGCCCTCGCTCTCACCAAGGCTGTCTCCGGCCAGACTTTGCAGGCCTCTTAAAAAATCAGAGGGTTTTCTGTCCCCTGGCTCGTGTGCCGCTAGCAGTTGCTCGAGGCGGTTCCTTGTAGATAAACCGTATCTCTCAAGCAACCGTCTCTTTGCATCCTCATAGTTGGCTGAGCTGAGGTCGGGGAAGTTGTGTAAAAGTATTTTCGCAGCATCTGTGGGCAATGCTGCGATAATGTGGGATAACTTCTGTTTATCAGAAGTTATCCCGTTTAAGCTGAATTGGGCTTCAGCCTGGTAGAACCAGACTGCCGGATCTGCTGGTTGGAATTCGGGCAGGCTGACTCTCGCCGTGGAGGCTACGTCTATCTCCGCCCGAACCCTTCGCCGATCCGGCAGCCCCTCCTCCAGGCTGTTTAGCGATTCCTCCATATCTAATACAAAGGAATCGTTCCTGTAATTTTTCCTCTCCATTATACTTCTCGCGAGATAACCAACAAATCAAAATAATCAACAGGTAGAGCGAACAAACAAAAACCAATCAATATTTACACCGTTCTATTGTATACCACTATTAAAATTTCAAATTAAATATATTTATTTTAAACACTTCAATATAGAACTAAAAAATTCGTATCCTGGAAAGTATTTTATTTAAAACAAATATTATTTTACTTAATAACCTTAATTTAATTATCTTTAAATATAACTAGAACCACTTATCTCGTTTCCTGTAACTTGGACTTCTGCTAAATGTTGAATTGTTGCTTTCAAATTTGACTATTTCTTCAATCCCTATAACTTCGCGTATTCCGCTTCGGGGTCACCAATTATAGAGGTCTTCTCCTCTATAGAAACTATTCCCACAGTGTATGTATTAATTACACTTGAATAAATTAATCACGGGTAATTGTAAACTTTAATGTTATTTTATTTTTACTTATAATAGTTATTTAATAGTTTAATTTATAACTTTTATAAAGGATATTTTAATAACTTATATATGGATTATGGTTAACTGCTGCTATATATATATTTATAGGTTTTTCTTTGTCACTAGATTTTGATCTTGAAATTGACTACTAATTCACTCTCGTATTTTTTATTACTAAAACGTCAAGACTGAAAAATTAATTAATTTTTTCTTTTACTAAGTCTCGGTCGACTGCGTTTTTTAACAAGTCTCCTTGACTAAGTAAGACCGGAAGTAGTAGGACGATGTCCCTACAGACCTTCACCTACCAAGTTGACATTTTTGTTAAACATCATAGATAAGTGGAGGAATTTTGCTTTCATTGGTACCTTACTCATGAAAATAGGTTATAGGGTTACAAAAATACAGTGTTATATGTAAAACTCTATCTTTGTACAGCTCTGACCGTATTACTCAAAAATGACAAAGATTTCGAACTAGGCGCCATAGTCACTTATATTCAGCTCAAAAATACCTATCCAACGTAAATAAAATATCTGTTCTTATTTTTGTCGTCGTAAATTGGCTGTCTGTCCCAGTGTGCGACGTCTGGGTGAACGCATCATTGATTATTTCCATCGCACCCGTGCATTGGGAACCAAACATGGAGTGAACGACGCTGCTATCATCCATTATATCAGGAATGGTCTTAAACATTTTGAGTTACAAAACGCACTAGCTAGTATGGACTTCCAGTCCACAAATGATTTTCGATGCGCTATCGAAAGATATTTAACCAAATAGAGCTTCAAGTTCACCGACAGACATAAAGTTTCACAACCGTCGCAAATCCCTGAAAGGAAATCGTCTCCTCATTACCCAAAAGCTATAACTGCTTCGAGACGAGGAGTTTATCCGTGAATTGTCCCAAACCACAAAGACGATCTCGATGTTCCATCTGCTTACGAACGACTCATACTGATGCCACCTGCCCTGAAGCGAAAGAGAAACAGACCGGCAACGTAAGTATAATTGTAACGGGAGAAACTTAACCCGACAACCATCTGAAAAATATTTCCATAAATGGTCACAAATATAATGCTTTCATCGACACTGGAAGCGATAAATCACTAATACGCCAGTCAATAGCCAACCAACTTGCAACCATCGTAGAAACAGAGCCATTTGTTTTGAAAGGATTCGGAGGAGGGGAATATCACTGCACTTCATCGATAACTGCGTGCGTGGAAGTTGACAACAGCACATCAATAACTACATTTTAAGTTGTCAACGATGACATGCTGTCGCACGATGTGTTACTTGGCAACGATTATCTGAGCGACGAACAACACCAATTAGTCGTAGGACCAACAACGTGTTGATTTGAACAAATCGATAAAAATAGTATCCATATAGGACAACTGCAACAGCATGAGGCCAACGAAGTCCTAAACACTATCAGCTACCATTGTTGTGGGCCACTACCGTGCTCTTTCGAGAGTAGGGCCTGTAGCAAAGTAATAATATTTTTTAAATAAGGAAAAATCCGAAATCAAATTAATATAAATTTATTTTAAAATTAAAAAACTTTCACTGTTATAACAAAAACTGGACTCTACTTTTAAAAAAACGGATTCGACTTCCCAAAACAAAATAAAATTCACGAAAAATGTAACCGCGCGCTTCGACTAGTAAAATACTACTCGCCTTATTAATTTTTAGTTTCATGATTCTTCCCTAGATCCAGACAAGGAGCTAGAGAAAAAAAAATGCAAGATTGCATTCTTCAACAGGCTTCTAATAAAATTCCTTGATCTATTTTTTGCGGCGTCCCGTTACATTGAAAATATTTGAAATAGAAGGACAATTTCGGCGGCGACAGAAGTGCATCTTGCACATCAACGAGTTTCTTAGAACCGACTTTTGTTGTCGCAATTTTTGGTTTCTAATTACATTGAAAATGTTTGGAATACAAGATGGTTTCCGTTACATATAGTAGGTGCATTTTGCACATTAACGGGCTTCTTAGAAATGACTTTTGTTGTCGCGAATTTTTTGAGTTCCGATTACGCTCAGGATGATGGGAAATTTAATGATAATTTTGTTATTATATTAACGGTAGAAGTTGTAATCGGATTACAATTTTGAAAATTATACGAAGCAAAGTGATAATTTCGATTAAAGGTTATGATATGATTTATGGGAAATAAAATGTATATAGTAATAGTTGTAATCGGATTACAACACCAATCCGATTGTTTCGGCGAATCTCTTGATCGCCTTGGCCTATGCAAAACAACAACTGTGACTATTAAGTTAACATCAAATCAACCCAGCAATAAAAAACCATATCGTGTCCCATTTGCTAAATGCGAAGTGATCGATAACATCATTAATGACTTGCTAGTGCACGACATCATCAGACCAAGTTCATCTTCATACTCGTCACCCATTGTACATGTTAAGAAGGCAAATGGATAACACCGTATGTGTGATGATTACCGGGCCCTAAATGCTATCTCTGTCAAAATGCCGTTCACGATGCCAACCGTTGAGGAAATATTGTCCATGATTTCAGGTTATCGCTATTTTAAGACATTGGATATGATGTCCGGATACTACCAAAACCCAGTCCATGAAGATTCCAAGCAGTACATGGCATTCATCACACATCGAGGACAATACGAGTTTAACAGAATGCCTTTTGGCGTAGTCAACGCTCCAGGGACGTTCCAGACTATGATTACGAAATTGATACAAGACACAGCCGGTAGGATCATTAGCTGCGTCGACGAAGTCATCATACCGAGTCACACAGTCACCGAGGGCTTGGAAAGACTACATGAATTCCTATAACTAGTTCGTCATGCCGGGTTAACATTACGTCTTAAGAAATGCACCGTTTTGGCAACCGAGATCGTATTCCTGGGTCATCGGGTAACCCAAGATGGGGTTAAACCTGGGAAGAAAAAACCATAGCGATTCAAAATTTTAAAGCACCAAGCACTGTTACCAAGTTAGAAGATTCCTAAAACACCTGATTCTTTAGAAAATTTGTGCCTAATAATTCGTCAATCGCTAAACCCCATTTGCTGAAAACAAAGAACGCACCACCTCAGTTTAACTGGACAGCAGAACACGACTCCGCTTTTGACAGAATTAAGGAAATTCTCTGCACCGACCCAGTTTTAGAAGTTTACAATCCAACACGGAACCATCAGTCGCGACGACTTGGCAGGGATTTTACTTCAAAAAACTGAGCGCCACGACTATAAACCTGTTAGTTACTACAGTCGTTGCTGCACAGCTGCTGAAACCAATTATGCTAGTCACGAATTAGAAGTGCTCGCTGTCGTCGAAACCATTTCGAGATTTCGGATGTATCTCCTGGGAAAACACTTTTGTGTGTTTACAGATTGCTCCGCCGTCAGCTCCACGAAAGCAACAACACCCATGATTCCACGTATCGCCCGCTGGTGGCTTAAGCTGTCAGAATATGACTTCACAGTCATTCACCGACCTGGCTCCACTATGTCACATGCTGACGCCATGAGTAGGGCACCCGTACTGCCTCCTTCAACACCACCCACGGTTGTCGCGAACATACTGAGAGTCTCTATTGACCCCGCCATGCAGCTCCAACCCCCTAAATTGGCAACAATTATCACCGCTCTAAATGGAAAGACACAATCTGAACAAATTACACAAATCAAGAAGGAATACAGCTTGAAGAACGGTCGGTTGTACCGCATCACTGAAGATGGGAGGAAAGTTGTAGGTCTAGCTGCGGTCAGATGGAGAGTCGTCAAATGCTGCCACGACGACAACGGTATTTTCGGTCTGGAGAAGACGCTCGAAAGACTTAAGCAGAATTGGTGGTTTAGGCGAATGCAAAACTACACCAAATCATACATCGCTGCCTGCGTAGAATACTGTTACCATAAGAAATCTGCTGGCGCTGTCGAAGGTAGGATGTTTAAAACAGTCATCGACCCTATTCCTTTCCAAACACTTCACATGGTCCATCTCGGACCTTTTCAACAAAGTCGTCAAGCCAACAGTCACGTAAATACATCATCGTCAAGGCCGTGAAAACAACAAAAACACAACCCTGTATCGCAGCTCTGAATGAGCAGACGTCCTATTTCGACCTGCCGACCACTATGATCACCGATCGTGGCACTGCCTATACCTCACGGGACTTCAAAGCATACTGCAACCGACATGGCATCCGTCATATTAAAACCGTTCGTTCGCACCCCTCGCGCCAATGATCAGATTGAGCGCGCCAACCAGTCGATCCTACAATTTTTACCCGCCACTGACGCCGACATTAAGGATTGGGACAATCACTTATGCCCGATTCCACAGTGAAAGCTTAAACCTCGAAGTTGAGTTGAGCTTCCGCTTAAATGTTTTTGGTGTTCCACAGTGGAGGCTTTTCTCTTAAACTGAGCTCAAATATCGCGTTAGCTTAAGCTGCCAAATTTGAGCGCTTAACTCTAAGCCGTGAGGCTTATCGTCGAGAAATGTCAATTTTGTGTGAGAAGTGATTGTTTTGGTTGTTGGTTCTGTTCCGGCTTGTTTAAAGGAGGTGGGTCACAGCCCATATAAAATTACCCCAGGCGCAGAAGAAAAGTATCTCAGATTATCGGCTATAATGAGTATTGAATTTCTGTATAGTTGTTATATCTCGTAACTGTGGCTAAGGTGTAAATAATGATATTTCTTTTTATTCGGGCGAAATGACTAATTAACCCTGTATTTTTGTAACGCCATCACTTATTTTCATGAATAAGGTATCAGTGTACGCAGAATACTCCCACCTATCTAAAATTGTAAAAGCGACGGTACCACAGTACCAACTTCCAGAGTTATGAGTCGTCAAAGTCAAAATTTTGTTTTTTTAACAAAAATGTCACCTTCAACCACCTTTTTCTCCAAAATATTCATAGTCAACTAATGTTTTTTTTTTTCTAAAATAAGAAAGCTTGGAGTGTTTTCTATGTCCAAACAATTTTTATGCTACGGCCTTTACTTTCGAAGTTATAAGCAATTTTAATACTGAGATTGGCGCTAATTTCGTACTTTTTAGTACTCTTTTTCCTAAGCTTATGTCGAAAAAAACCAAGTGACAACTTTAAAGTCAAAATTGCTTGCAATTTCCCCAAATAAGGCCAGTAGTAAGTTGGTCTCATTGCGAGGTGGGGGTACTTGTGTGCGTGCACGTGCATATATGCTATAGATAAACAGGCACTTCAAAATATTACACCAGATTTAATATTAAACAACTCACTTCTGTAAAAAACACCAATGACACATACAGTGTCCTACAATAATCGCGCTTAATCTTTAAGCTCAGTTTTGTTAAGCGGTATGCAAAAATCATCTGTAAAACGGTCTTAATTTAAGCCGAAGCTTAAACCAATTTCTGAGGCTTAAGCTACGACTGTGGAATCGGGCATTAAGGTTTTTTTTATGTGAAGGACTAGAGTCACAGGAAAAGCCCTTTATACTATTTTCTTCTTATAGAGTGCAATGTCGAACAGCAGCTCTAGTCGGGGAGGAAGGAACTGCCACAACCTTCCCGCGATATTTTTTAGTCCACCTACTCCCAACCATTACTATCGCGACTTTGACATCGGGGCATCGAGAAACAACTCGCTGGAGTGTTATGCCTCCTGAAACGAGTTGACTCTCATCAACCAACCGATTACATGCGCTTTGGTGGAGCGAGGAAGGGCTAAGAAAGGCTATGACAGAAGGAATCAGGAATGGAAAGAGGGAAGAAGAAAGAGGGAAAGCTATGTTGGTGGGAAAGTGGAAAAGGCGAAGGCCCGTGGGGCTGGCCGGGATTCGATTCTGGGATCTCTGGGATAGCAGTCAGGCGCCTTACCCCTAGACTACCGAGGCCCCCAACAATGGTCATTGAACACCCAACGCAACTCCACCACCAGATACAGTCCTCACGAAATCATCTTCGACTTCTTTCTTAGAGACATCTCCGTGAATCGTCCAAATACTACATCAAGATCAAGATGTGGACTCTGCTCCAGTCGACATGAGAAAACGTCGGGACGATGCCGCCGCCCGAATATTCGAGAACGCGAGAGGTGGAAAAAAAGGTTCGACGCCCATCATAAAGCACCTGTCGTGTACGCAGAAGGTGATTTAGTTGTCATTGAAGCGGTTCCTTCGCGAATCACACAAATTAGACCCGAAATACCGAGGACCTTTCATCATTGCGAAGGTCTTGCGACATGATCGGTACGTCACCGAGGATCTTGAATCCGCACCAAAGAAACGTCGATTCTCGTCGGTATACACAAGCGAAGTGAAGCCCTGGTGTCATCTGAGCCCCGATCTGGACGAAATCGACGAGTCGGATGAGGACGATGAGGCCGTCTCCACCCTCAAACCAGGAATGGACGAACTGTCACCGCCATCTATGCGGCAGTGATACTCCACACTTAATACTTGCCAGTAATACTAGAAAGTCAAATCGAACCAAAAACCCGGGAATGAATGAAGACGACGTTTAATTTTGTTGAAATGAGTTTTCAGTTTTTGTTTTTGGTTCGATGAATACTTCGCTCGAGCTATACCGTCTGACAATTGTAAATCGCAAAATGCTTAAAAAAACAAGTTTTGTTGGGTTTTTCTCAGCCTTTGATCCTGCGAGTACATATTTTATAAACGGATTCAATGGAAGTTTCTGTTAGTACGTATACATGATGAGTTGAACTTAGGTTGAACTCAAGTCCAACTACATCTAGACGCAAATCGAGTTTGATTAGGATCGACTGAACTCGACTCAACTCTGCTACCTGGCTTGAGTTGAAGCTATGCATACAGGCGAAAAGTCAGTAGTTGAGTAGTTGAATTTAGTTGACAGCAGCATCTCTGTGTTTTGTTTGTGGTTTGTGCCGTGAGTCGAAAACTCAACTCAACCTCAACTCATCATGTAATCATACGTAGGTATGTGTTTCGTAAATACCCTATATGTTAGTGGATAGTGGAGATAGCTCCCTCTTTAGAACAATTTTTTTCAAATATATCGAGGGATCATCCCTCATAATATTAGACGCGTAGTCAAACAAAGGGTTTTATTGAATGTCTGTCTATATACAAGTAGCGAAAAAGGGGATACGAGTATTTCAAATCTTAAAACTGCGAAAATGTATAATATTATTTTACGGCCTAACGTGCTCGTGGGATTAATTAAGATATACACTTTTTAATTATCCACACAAAAACTAATTTATTACAAACTAAACACAATTTAATAACAAACACAATTCTTAAAGTTCACAATAATCACTTGCAAGATAATTCGAAGCTTTTTCCGTTCGTTCTCATTCTATAGACGGCGCCATGTTAGCATAATGGATAAATCGTAAATTCAAAACCTAACAAAGTCGTTATCAATAACCGTTGATTCAACTGCTAACAAACAGATGGTGCATAAAATCAAACTGCCCCCTTCATAGGTTTGTTTGTCCCGAACAGTTCTCCATCCATCTGTTTATGTGCACGATCTTCTTCTTTGCCGTTGTTTAAACGATGCCGTCAGCTCTTCTCTCACTTCCAGCTCACCCTAACGAATTTGGAGCAGCCCGTCATCTTTTTACATGACTTGTGCTTGTTTTCATTTATACTTTTATTTGTGTTGAACTTAATAGCTGCGTTCCTTTTCCACTATTTAGTACTTGTGAGCAGAGCAGAAAAGGAACGCAAAATTATCTGATTTGAGTAAAATCTCACTCGAAATTTTTGACGTCACTTTAAACTTTACAAATAAACAATTCTTAAAAGAAGAATTTGTGACACAATGGAGAAATTAATGCGATAATTTCTAAAGTAAAACGAAAGATAATAATTTTTGATAATTATACGACTGAAGTTTTATTTATGGACGTTTTTATTTGAGTAAATCAGCTCGACACAAATAAAAGCCATCTAGCGGGTAATGGTGTAAGTGAAAATAATTCACAATAGACTCGAAAAGGCCGCTTTCCCCCTAGCGGATTTCAATTGTGAAATTGCAAGTGCTATCTACTCGTTTATGAGAGCAAGTGTAGTTGCTAGTACGCAAGTGTAAAAAATAGTAAAAATTAGCAGAAAAGGAACGCAGCTATTAACTTCACAGTATAGGAAGTTATTGTTCGAAAATGTTATCGGTTCGAAAATCGAAATCTTTCAAAGTCCCAGGAGCATTTTAAGCAAAAAATTGGGAGAGAGTATGTGCATGTGTGTGTGTGTGCATACGTATATCGTCATTTTTTCCTGCACGATATCGCGCGAACCAAAAAAGATATCGACTTCGTTGAGGTGCCATTCGAAGCGTTTTAACCGAAATATGATCTGAAAAGATTTGCATAAAATTCGGTCGAGCCGTTTTTTTGTTTAAGCGGCGTAAGTGGTTTTTGTACCTGCACGATATCGCCCGAACCACAAATGATATTGACTTATTTGAGGTGCCGTTCGAAGCGTATTAGCGACAATATAATCTGAAAAGGTTTTTATAATATTCGGACGAGCGGCTTTTTGGTTTAAATGACATAAGTGATTTTTGTACCTGCACGATATCGCGCGAACTATAAAAGATATCGACTTAGTTGACGCGCCGTTAGAAGAGTATTAACCAAAATATGATCTGAAAAGATTTTCATAAAATTCGGTGGAACCGTTTTTTTTTAAACGACGTTTATGATTTGTGTACCTGCACGATACCGCCCAAACTAAAAACTATATCGACTTCATTGAGGTGCGCAAAAAAAGAATATTAACGAAGAAATGCTCTGAAAAAAATTTCATAATATTCGGTTGGGCTTTTTTTGTTTAAATAGAAAAACTTCTTCTAATGTCAGAAAGACCTTAAATTGACTAGTTTTGGTAATATCTAATTAACCCAATGTAATGAGACCCTTCTAAACGAAGTGATCTTTTTTGGGTTCTGCACAGTGATAGCCTTCGAACAAAACATCACTTGTCAAAATCCGACAACCTTTCAAAATCGTGCAAAAATTTCGTTACCCTTTACAAACAGCGCGAATTTTTCAAACCTTGGATTAGCACTTTTTGACGGGGAATTGTTTTCTACGCGTGATACAGTTTCAGAAAATTGCGGTTCATCCCGGGATTTCCAGTAAATATCGCAAAATTTGTTCTTTTTGGTCAAGTCTGACAAGTACTTAACAGTTGAAGTTTTGCTAATATCTCCGGAAAGCTTTGAAATTTCCAAATGAAGTCATTCGCTTCTCAGTTTGTCAATGGCGCTCAATACGAATTTAAACACCCGCTTTAGTGCAGCGAACGAAATACGAAAGAAATGTTTGTTTGCTAACGTTCAGGAAAAACAAATTCCCTAGAAACATTTGTGGATTTACTACTATTATAGTTATTTGAACTAGCTTCTCTCCGGATTGCTTTGTCATCAGTTCTGATACTAGCCAATTTTCCACTAGTGCTAAACGTATAACTACTTTGTAAGAAGTCAGTTTATTCCATCTTCGTTCAGCATACTGGCAAGTTAATCGTGTGGACCGATGGGGTCAAACCCACATCCCAACTAGTTTTATATTTCTTTTCTTTTTTTCTTAATTTCTTCTTTAATTATTTTGTATTTTTAAAGTTTAGGTTTTTACATTTTTCGTTATTTGTAATTTTCGAAATGTTGGAATATTATTGCATTCTTTAAGAGTTGGAGTTTTTAGCCGAGCCACGTCCTGCTTTCCCTTTGTTACCCCGTTTCTGTGACTTCGGCTAAGAAATAACAAAAATATGAACAAAATTCGAACACTGCTCAACGTTTTCCAAACCAGGGCATAAGGCTTAAATTTTTGCCACATTAATGCGCGTGGCTTACGCAACAAAATTGATGAATTACAGGAGATTTTGCGTGGTTCTAATATACACTTCATACTGGTGTCTGAATCTTCACTGCGCGATCACGTCCCCACGAAGCTTGTTTCATTAGATGGGTACAATCTATACCGAAATGATCGCAAGAACCGTGCCGGTGGTGGAGTAGCCAAATATGTGAAGAATAATCTCAGGTCTTTCAAAGTTAAGGAATCTGCATCTATTCCCTTGGAATTCCTTTGCATTGAAATTAACTGTGGTTATAGAAAATGTCTCGCCACTGTTATCGCATTACCTAACTGCAAATCCCCGCTGATTATCGTCCTATAAGTATACTATGTTTCTTAGGCAAAGTACTAGAAAAATTAATGTCGCGGCAAATCAACGGGCACTGCGAAATATCGTCCCTGTTTCCCATGCACAGTCTGGTTTCCGCAAGAGCAGTAGCTGTGAAACTGCACTAATGAAAGTGACCACTGATTTGCGAATGGCTCTTGCTTCGCATGACATTGCTTTTCTTGTGCTCCTGAACTTTAGTAGGGCATTCGACAGTGTTAGCTATACGCTCCTTGAAACTAAGCTAATTTGCCACATCCTCTGCGTCCTCCTTTATATGGATAATTGATCTCAAAAAGTATGGCTACAAAATTCAACGTCCGACTCCTTGCCAATCACCTTTTCAGCATGTATATAAATGATATTAGCAGTGTCGTGACATGTATGCAGATGATGTCCAAATTTACTAAAACAGTCCTATTGGTTTGGTTGAGAACTGTGTTAACAACATTAATGCCGATCTCGAGCGTATTTCTCAATGGTCTCTTTCCAACCACTTATTGCTAAATGCATCTAAATCCTGCTGCACTCCATTGTATAGGAGTCATGTAGACACCTCCTTCTTTCCACCTATCATTCTCATGAAGACGCGCTTACCTTATCAATCGCGAGTCAAAAATCTAGGCGTCTATCTGGAGCGCGTTCAAAACCCTTACTATAGTAAACCACGAGATAAGCTGTGGTTATGCTACATCACTTCACTTAACCACGAAAGTTTATGTTTAAGCATGGAGGTTTTTGAACGCACCGTGGTTAACTACGTGGTAAAGAAAATTTTAAAAAATTTTCCATAAAATAGTGTCGGCTATTTGCCTCAATTATTTCCAATAATTATTTATTTAAAATAATCTCACAAATCCCACTTTGATTTGTTCATTATTAACATTAAAACAAATGTCAAAAAATTGTTTTTATTCTTCTTCTTAACTATCGTTAACCATGCTCCCGAGCATGGTTAAAATTTAACTACACCATGGTTAACCACGGGAGTTTTTGAACACCAAAAAGTTATGCTCGTGGTTATGTTGTAGTTAACCACGGAGTTTTTGAACGACAAAAGTTTACCATAGTTAACCATGGTTAACCATAGTAAGGTTTTTGAACGCGCTCCTGAATTCACAATTAACTTGCTGTGACCAGATCTCTCACACTCTATCTAAAATATATGGAAATTTGCGTCGTCTATGGCTGTACGCTTCTATTCTGCCCTTAGGTACTCGTTCAAATTTAATAAAAACGTTAATTTTACCGTACTTCACCTATGCTAGCTTTGTTCTTCCCGTCCCTTGATGCGTCATGTCGTGATAAACTCAATGTAGCCTTCAACGATTGTACAAGGTTTGTTTATAATCTTCTGACCATATAAGTCGATATCGTTCTTTCTGTTCTGGGGTGCACACTTGATGTGTACTTATCGCTCTAGGCAATGACATTCATTTATAAACTCATACTCTCTGATCGTTCATCATACCTCCATGATTATATTCGATTTGGTCGTACGACTAGAAGAATACTATTTATCCTACCTAGATTCTCCCATTTAGTTGCGCAGAGATCTTTTTTGGTTCATTCTACACAATTATGGAACAGTTGACCCGCTGATATACAGAGTGCGGGATCATTGGGTGTTTTCAGGAAACGTGTCTGCAACTATCTTACTAGTCAGAAAAATTGATATTTGAAAAAGGATGTTTTTGGTTTTTCGAATTTTTATCGATGTTTTTCTATTGTGACACCATCATTTTTTACGCCATCTAAAAGTATAGGATTCAACGAAAAAAAATGCGTCTTCAAAATTTTAAAAATCAAAAATTCGTTCGCCAACTTTTTTGATTGAAAATGGGGCCTTTTTTTAAAATTAAGGTCATAAAAACTAGGGACCGAAATAGTTATAAGACATATAATAAAAATCCAAAAAAAATAATTATGCACTAATATATTTAATTTCAGTCAAAAGTTTTCTCTTATTTAAAAACTTTTTTTTAAAAATCATATTGTAATAATTATAATCGGACTTTTAATTTATGTATCGTTCATAATACTTACAACAAGACTTATATATTTTAAGTCGCAAAATAAAAGTCCCGAGGTGACTTTTATTTAATATCTTCAATATAACAGTTATTCTAAGAGCGTTAATTGTAAATCATCGAAGTTAAAGTCCTGAAATGATTTTTATTTTTTGTATTCACAATAAGAATTACTCTGAGACTTTTAATTATAAGTCATGATATAAAATTTATTAAAACAATTTTCTATTTAAAGTCTTATTAAATATCTTTATTTAATTTTACAAAATTTTTATTTTCAGTTATATTTGTTCTTAAATCACTTAAAACAATTTTTAAAGCGGAAAACGCTCTTTCAACACTTACTTGGGTAGCCGGCACCCCATGTAAAATAAGGGCAATTTTCCGTAAGTTTGGGAAGATATATTTTTGACCCTCCCAATATTCTAAAAGGTCGATGTTTATATTTAGCTTTTTTTCTTTATAGTCTTCTATTTCCTTATATGCAGCTTGCAATTCCTTAGAAGTCGAAGGAGTTGTCGAATCATCATCTGAAGATGACTCTACTTCCAATTCTCCAATGTAATGTTCTAACAGAGATTGGGGAGGCAACAACAACTTTTCTGACCATAGGGGAGTCGCCATATACATTAGGAATGACGTGGCTTTTCAGAAAGAATATAATAGTACAACTTCAGACTTTAAGTATACATGGATTAAAATCATTCTTCACAGCCACGTCATATTCTTCTGTTTTTTATACAGAAGTACTAATATTAGTAATGAAGCCTTCACGTTAGCCTTCGATGCTATTTACGAGAGAATCTCCAAATTTTTATATTCCCACTCGGAGTGTGAAATCATTGTTGCGGGTGATTTCAACGTACATAATATACATTGGCTGAAATACTCAAATGGCACCAGTATTTCTGGCAAAGACGCTGACCTTTTTGCAGATATTAATAATTTTAATTTACACCAAATTGTCAACCGGGAAACGTGTGTCCCAGACTTTGAAGGCCACGGAGCCCATCTCCTTGACCTGTTTCTTACATCACACCCATCACGGTACTCCGTCGAAGTTGGCTCACCTCTCGGTAACTCGGACCATTTCCTAGTCAGCGCTAATTTCCCATACTCATCTTCTACCCCTACTAACACAGTTCCTAAAAAAACTGTTTGGCACTATGGGAAAGCCAACTGGTTGGGGCTAATTCGCTTATTTCAAGCCACTGACTGGGATCCATGTTTCCGGGATGCCAGTGCGAGCTATGCCGCTCTATGTATAACCAAAATTATACGGGCTGGAATGCGCTTATTCATTCCTCATTCTACCAAATATATAAAGCAGAGGCCGAATAGATGGTTTAATGGGGAATGCATGGACGCAATTAAAGCTAAACAAGCCGCTTATAGAGCGTACAGACATTCCCCACACCCTTCGCCGTGAGTATATCAATTTAAGAAATTCCTGAAATTCCACCATCAGGAAGGTAAAATCGTCATTTGACGACAAATTAAGAAACAAGATTCTCAACGCAACTGCAGGCAGTAAAAACTTCTGGGCCTTGGTATTTTCCATCAAGAAGAATTTTACCTCTTCCTCAACCCCTCCATTCATCAATGGAAAGGAGGTGGAAATAGAAAGCAAATCCAAGGCGAATTTATTGGCATCTCTGTTCGCCTCAAATTCTTCTCTGCCCGAATCTGATACGTCACCACCGGTCCTCGATCGCATCGCCCATTCAATGGGCGCGGTTTTCTTCAGGACCCGTGAGGTGTATAAATGTCTCGAGGAGCTTGACGTCAACAAATCCCCTGGCCCCGATAATATTCCCCCCTATGGTACTCAATAAATGTGCCTCACCTTTGGCTAAACCTCTGCGCAAACTTTCTGCCTTATCATATTTCTCCGGAGTTTATCCAAACTCCTAGAAACTAGCTCATGTTCAGCCCATTCCGAAAAAAGTTGATGCCAGCGACCCTTTAAACTACCGCCCAATAGCAATAACTTCTGTTCCTTCCAAAATTATGGAGACAATAATTAATAGAAAGCTGATGCAATATTTAGAATCTAACCAAATCATACGCGACAGGCTGTACGGCTTTAGACCGGAAAGATCTACTGGCGACCTTCTTGTGTGTTTGACCGAGCATCTACACCGAAACATCCATAGTTCCGGTGAGTCGGGTCTGGTTGCTCTTGAGGCTTTTGACAGAGTATGGCATCCCGCTCTGCTGTCTAAACTCCAAGCTATTGGTATCGACTCAGTTCTTATGAACTGGATTGAGAGCTTTCTTTCCAGCCGTTCAATCAAGGTAGTATGAGATGGCGTCGAATCCAACCCACACTCCATCTCGGCCGGCTTTCCCCAATGATCGATCCTCTCACCTGCTCTCTTTCTAATATTTATTAACGATCTGCTCTCAATCCCCTCCAACCCACTCCACAGTTTCGCCGACGACAGTACTGCGCGTTACTTTTACGCCAACGCTAGACAAGCAAGTGCCAGACCTTGTCTCTTAGACCGTGAACTCATGTCCAGCTCTCTTAACGCGGACATCGAGCTCATTCTTGAGTGGGGCCGCAAGAATCGGGTCGAAATTAACATCCTGGGAATGTCTCTATCTAATGATATGCAATGGAATGGTCACATATTCCAAATTGCCAAGCAAGCGTATCAATGCCTCGGATTCCTTAAGAGATGCAAGTTCCTCCTTCAGCCAGCTGCTCTAGCCACAATCTACAAGTCCTACATTCGACCCCACCCTGAATACAACTCGTATATCTGAGCGGGCGCTCCTAAAACCACCTTGGATTGGCTGGACAAGGTGCAAAATCGCGCCATCAAACTCATTAATGATAACACTCTGCTCCTCAATCGACCCTTTAAGCCAGCGTAGGAATGTAGCTGCACTCAGCAAGTTTTATCTCTATTATTACAGCGAATGCTCCACTGAAATAAAGAACCTCCTGCCTACACGGCAACTTTTATTCCGCAATACAAGACTAGCCAACTCGGCTCACCCCTTCACCCTGCAGCCCTCCCCTTCACGCACATTACGTTTTAGCTGTTCGTTTATAAATAGAACAACTCGGTTGTGGAACTCTCTTCCGCAGTCGGTGTTTCCGAGCTCATATAACATCTCTGAGTTCAAACACAAGTTCATCGACACCCACTCATGCACCCTCCAGACCCCTAACCTGTCCTTTCTATTCTATCCTTCAGATCAAGCTTACTACTATATATTGCACCATGACTCGAACGACATGACGGACTAGTAGTAGGTATAAAGGGTGACTCCTAAGCTAGTAGTACAAAGAATGACACCTAAGCTAGACTATCATATAAAAAAAGTGATTTTGAAATTATGTAGAACCGTTCGCACTGGATTGAAATGATTTCGTTTGACAATTCTTGCTAGCACTACTCATGTCTTCGTTTTTTTCTGCCCGAATTTCAATAGCAATTCCTCTTATAACAAAGCCCACAGCTTATTAATTAAATAATTTTGGTTTTTTTGTATTTTGAAGAATGTTAAAATTTGCAAAATCAAAATTGTGTTATTAAAATGTGTCAAGCTGACAAGATCACCATCAAGAGAGACGTGCTGATTTGAGCTGAATTCGATTTTTAGGTTTGAGTATTGGATGACATGACACTTATTTAAAATTCAATAAGTGGGACTCAACAATAGAGAAATTCGCATGAAGTCCACGAATGTTAAGGCCCCCATACACGGTCAAATTGGATGTACATCTAAGGGCTGATGTACAACCAAAACTATCGATTGTGGACCGGCCGGCCGATCAAAACTCATTGCGCTTATGGGTTTGATGAAATTCTGGATGTACATCCAATTTCACCGTGTATGGCGGCCTTTACAGAAGTCAATAACAAATCGTGACTTGTAACAGGACTTCGGTTGCGCGGGTTCAATCGCCACATTCTTAGAGATATTGCCGCAACCATTATATTAGAGTCAATGAAATTTGTCTGCGTCAAAGTGTTATACCTTGTTCGCACTGTGCCGAAATTACGTGTTTTCGGCTATTTTGGTAATTTCGCTCAAATCACGTTCAAAATCATGTGATTTCCATGTTTTCTTGTGATTTCGAAATAATCTCAAACCTCGTAATTTTGCCAAAATCCTTCAGGCATCCTAGCAATCGATGGCCTAGATGTCATAGCATTCACTGAAACCTGGCTCGATGTGGGCATTCTCAATGCTGAACTTTTCGATTCCTCCTACCAAATCTTTCGGAGGGACCGTCACATTGACTCGGAAGCTCGTGGGGAAGCTTGTTGCTTGTAGAAGCTATCTTAATTGCACCCCAATTTCGCTTCCTAGTTTCTCTAACCACCTTGACGTCGAGCTTGTTGCTCTTAAAATCTCCCTTTCTAAGATGAATCTCTTCCTGCTGTGCTGCTATATCCCACCAGATATGTTAAGCACACTTGACGATGTAGGTAAAAACCTGTATGATATTCTCATCTTTTGTGTTGAACACATTCTGACCTTGATGAACACTAATGATGAGCTACTTCTTCTAGGCGATTTCAATTTACCCAATATCCAGTGGGTATATGTTGACGATGACGATAACTACCTTCCTGAAGGCAGCCTTAATTCTATGGAATCGTGAATCAGTTAATACTCGTGAGTCAAATGAGGTGTGGCTAATGTATTAGGAAGGCAGTTGGATCTTATATTCTTTACTGACTCAGTCAACATGACTGTTGAACCCAGTCCAATAGTCATGTCCACTGTTGACGGTTACCACCCTCTTATCTTGCTCAATTACTGCTTCAATTCAGTTAATACTCCTTGTCCGAAGGTGGTAACCTATTCCTTTAACTTTAAAAAGGCTAACTTTAATGAGCTGTCATCTAAACTTGCCATCGTTGATTTCAACAACTTACTTTCCGCCAACTATTTAAAGAGAAAGGACTCTCCAAGTCTCAATTCATTTATCATTTGCTATAACCAATTTCGTTCACTCTCGTTTACTCAGTATCGTGAATATCTCAGCAGTATGATCAATAAAGTATTTACTGATTCCAGAAACTTCTTCAAATTTATCAACTCGAAGAAAAAAGTTGATAATTACCCTAATACTATGCAGCACAAAACCTGGTCCAGCTGTGAGTCGCCTGCGATTTGCAACATGTTTGCGTCATTCTTTCATCAATCTTTCTCATTTGCAGACTTTCAGCCTGACGACAGTAATTTTCGTCACATTATTCCTAACCGAGAGGCTCATTTATTACCTCTCTCAGTTACCATTGCCGATATCGTGAAACATATTGACGATCTTCCATTTGACTTTACTTCTGGCCCCGACGGTATTCCTCCTGCTGTCCTTAAGGCGTGTGTGGAGGTTCTCCAGTCTCCACTGAAAATCCTTTTTCTAAAATCCCTGGATAAAGGGTACTTCCCCACTCTTTGGAAGAATTCGTTCATAATTCCTGTTCACAAGAGTGGTTGCAAGAGCGAAATATCGAATTTCAGGCCAGTTGTTAAGTTGTCTGCTACACCGAAACTTTTTGAATCAACTATCTATTCTACACTCGTTCCTATCTGCAAGAGGCTGGTCTCAACGAATCAACATGGTTTTCTTGCAGCTCGTTCCACTACCACCAATCTTCTTGAGTTCACGGCTCATGCTGCCAAAGGCTTTGTTTCCGGTTGTCAAACTGTGTTTACACTGATTTTAGTGGCATTCGACAAGCTCTCCCATTCCATTATTATTCTGAAATTAAGAATGTTAGGCTTTCCGCAAGCCCTTCTAGTAGGGTTCCAGTCTTACTTAACTGACCGGAGCGACATCCGGTGTCCCTCAAGGAAGTCATCTTGGCCCTCTCCTCTTTATCTTATTAATTGATGACATTGTTCCCTTACTAAGACACTGTAGAATATTGATTTACGCTGATGACATCAAATTGTATCGTCACATAAAGAGTATGGAGGATTGCAAACTTCTGCAAGTTGACCTTGATACCTTTTACTCTTGGTGTGCTAACAACAACCTGGTTCTTAATATTGGTAAATGTGAAGTCATGACTTTTAGTAGGAGACGTGATCCTATAATTTTTAACTACTCCTTTGCTGATGAGGGTATCCCTCGTGTTAATTTTGTTAAAGATCTCGGGATTAGATTTGATAGTAAGCTGGATTTTTCCACTCACATCAATTATATATCTTGCAAAGGTATTTTAGTCTTGGGTTTTATAAAAAGGTGGTCCAAAGAATTTAGTTGGTTACTAAAGACTTATATATTTCTCTTGTCAGACCATTACTTGAATATGCCTCCCAGGTTTAGTCTCCTCACTATTATTCGCTTGTTAGAACTATTGAATCGGTTCAACGAAGGTTCGTTCGAGTCGCACTGAATCATCTTCCTTGGGAAAACCAAATAGTTCTTCCATCATATGAATCCCGGCTTAAGTTACTCAACTTAAGCTCTCTTCACAAGCGTGGAGAGGTGGCCGATGTTGTGTTTGTTCATCAGCTACTTAATGGATAGGTCGACTCAGGTTTTCTAGGTCGCCGTGCGTCGTTTAGAGAGAGTCGTCATAATCTGAGAGGGTCATCTCTTTCACAAATCAACTCCTCTAATACAAATTACGGCTGATTTGAACCTGTAAACCGCATGTTCATTAATGTTAACAATAATATTAATGTCTTTAGCGTGAGCATTGGTAAAGATGTCCTTAAAATGAGTCTTTTAAATCTCACGTGACCACCTATGTTTCCTTTTTTATTTACTAATTTTTATGTTTGCATGTGTTGAAAAACTGCACCACAACAACTAGGCAGAATAACTCTCACACCCACAATATTGCATTCATTTTAGTTTTCAGTTAGTCAGTCTGTGGATAGAGTACTTGTCGGTTGAATTTGTAAAGCTCTTGAAATAAATATTCAGTTAAATTATATTCCCGGAGTTATTATTATTAAAATCTGGTGCCGAAACCCGGGACGTCGGTCGGGTTATCGAAAATATAATTTAACGATAACGTGATCAAGCGAACGAAAAATTAATATGGATAACACTGGAAGTACATAGGGACGCGACGCGACGCGACGCGACGTGACGCTACGCGAAGTTAATAATGTCAAAAAAATATTGAATTATACGATATCCTATGTAGTGAGTACAATGTAACGCGACGCGACGCAACGCCAAGCTTTCGACGCGAAAAGTTGACCAACTTTGAACTTTTGCCGCGACGCGACGCGAAAATAGCGTTAGCAAGAGATCATATAACGGCCTCGTCATTCTAGTATGCTTAAAAAATCCTCCGGATCATTATTTTTAATATGAAGGAAACTGGTTGTAAAGTATCCGTTAACATCTCGGGACAAATTCACCTCCCGGACCCACCAGTGCCTTATATTTCGATTGTATAAATTTTTATATTGTTTATACAATATGAATAGCATTGTTAACAACATTAATTCCTCCATGATTTTTTTTTTTGACAAATACGAAATACTTTCAATAATAATAATGTATTAAGCCTACTTTGACCGTTAAAAAATTTTAACGCCAAGAAAATCCGGCTTCAATGTGTTTGGTTGAAAAGCTTCGGCGTCGCGTCTCTCAGCGTCTCGTTCACGTCGCGTCGCGTCGCGTCCCTATGTACTTCCACTATAAAGCGGCGCGCGGAGTTTATCGCGGGCAGATAACGAAATTGGCTAAAACGGCCCTTGATTATTTAAATTCGCCAGAGTCGCAAATTAACGATACAAACGTCGCGAATTTTGACGCAATAGAAGAGGAATTAGCGGTTTTATTAGGGCGAATAACGGCAGCTAATCAAAGTCTTACCAAGCCAATGCATCTATTCGTGACACGCTCAAGGTCGAAGATTTAGAAAAGGAGAGCGAGGAAATAGCCGATTATAATGATAAAGCGATCTCTGTTATCACACGACTCCGACAACGAATTTCCAAGGTGCAAGGGCTACAAGCACGCAGTCTAGAATCGGGAAATAATGGTGAGCAGCAGCATCGCGGTGACATTACTCAACGCCGAACGTGTGCTACCAAGTTACCTAAACTAGGACTTAAAACCTTTTCCGGAGAGCTGCTGGAATGGCTTCCGTTCTGGGAGCTGTTTCGCACCGCTGTTCATGAGCGGCATGATTTAAATCCAACTGAGAAATTTAATTATCTGCAAGCACACTTAAGTGGTAAGGCAGCCGAATTCATAAGGGGATTATCCCCTTCTGAATGCAATTACTAAGAAGCTATCGCCATGCTCAAAGAAGAGTTTGGCGATCATGAGAAGATGGTTGATCGGATTATGCAGCAACTCATGGTTTTACCGCATATTACTTCTTGTGTTGACGTGCTCGGCTTGCGAAAATTATATAACCATATTATTTCAAGCATGCGCTCTCTAGCATCATTAACGAATTAACTCTTGATTTTTAAACGCACGATGCAAAACGAGACTACGGTAAATCGTCTGATAATGATGCAGACACCGCTAGCACGGCTGATAGTGAGAGTTCTCTTACTTGCTATGGAGATCAGTTGTTGCAGAATCTACTAAAGTTTCTCAAACGCGAGGTAGAATCTCTAGAGAGGACTGCACAAATACAGCCAAGGCGACAGACTCAATCCTTACTTAATATTATAAATGCGAAAGTAACTCTGTCTGTCTGTCTGTCTGTCTGTCTGTCTGTCTGTCTGTCTGTATGTTACGCTTTCACGCCTAAACCGCTGGACCGATTTTGATGAAATTTGCAACAGACATAGTTTAGACCTTGGAGACGGACATAGGCTATTTTTTTTGGAGAAAAAAGGGTTGAAGGGGGTGAAATGGGGTTCAATAAGTTGTAAGGGGATTTATTTTCTTTACTTTTTTTCTATTGTATAAAAAGTAACTGACTGAAAGACAACGCACAACCTAAACCGCTAGAGCTAAAGGGCTGAAATTTTTGACAGTGCATCCCTACCGATTTTTCGAAATTCATCCCCTAAGGGGGTGAAATAGGGTCAACTCAAAACCGCTGGAGCTATAGGGCTGAAATTTTGACAGTGCATCCCTTTAATGACGTGGACATCCACTAAAAAGCGATTTTTCGAAATTCATCCCCTAAGGGGGTGAAATGGGGTTTTTCCAAACCGCTATAGCTATAGGGCTGAAATTTTGACAGTGCATCCCTATAATGGCGTGGACATCCACTATAAAGCGATTTTTCGAAATTCATCCCCTAAGGGGGTGAAATGGGGTTTTTCCAAACCGCTATAGATATAGGGCTGAAATTTTGAGAGTGCATCCCTATAATGGCGTGGACATCCACTATAAAGCGATTTTTCGAAATTCATCCCCTAAGGGGGTGAAATGGGGTTTTTCCAAACCGCTATAGATATAGGGCTGAAATTTTTACAGTGCATCCCTATAATGGCGTGCACATCAAATATAGAGCGATTTTTCGAAATTCATCCCCTAAGGGGGTGAAATAGGGTTTACCCAAACCGCTAAAGCTATAGGGCTGTAATTTTGACAGTGTATCCCTATAATGGCGTGGTCTTCCACTATTAAAGCGATTTTTCAAAACTCATCCCCTAAGGGAGTGAAATGGGGTTTACCCAAACCGCTGGAGCTATAGGGCTGAAATTTTGACAGTGCATCCCTATAATGATGTGGACATCCACTAAGAAGCGATTTTTCGAAATTCATCCCCTAAGGGGGTGAAATGGGGTTTTTCCAAACCGCTATAGCTATAGGGCTGAAATTTTGACAGTGCATCCCTATAATGGCGTGGACATCCACTATAAAGCGATTTTTTGAAATTCATCCCCTAAGGGGGTGAAATGGGGTTTTTCCAAACCGCTATAGATATAGGGCTGAAATTTTGACAGTGCATCCCTATAATGGCGTGGACAGCCACTATAAAGCGATTTTTCGAAATTCATCCCCTAAGGGGGTGAAATAGGGTCAACTCAAAACCGCTGGAGCTATAGGGCTGAAATTTTGGCAGTGCATCCCTTTAATGACGTGGACATCCACTAAAAAGCGATTTTTCGAAATTCATCCCCTAAGGGGGTGAAATGGTTTTTTTCCAAACCGCTGGAGCTATAAGGCTGTAATTTTGACAGTGCATCCCTATAATGGCGTGGTCTTCCACTATTAAAAAGATTTTTCGAAATTCATCCCAAAAGGGAGTGAAATGGGGTTTACCCAAACCGCTGGAGCTATAGGGCCGAAATTTTGACAGTGCATCCCTATAATGATGTGGACATCCATTAAAAAGCGATTTTTCGAAATTCATCCCCTAAGGGGGTGAAATGGGGTTTTTCCAAACCGCTATAGCTATAGGGCTGAAATTTTGACAGTGCATCCCTATAATGGCGTGGACATCCACTATAAAGCGATTTTTCGAAATTCATCCCCTAAGGGGGTGAAATGGGGTTTTTCCAAACCGCTATAGATATAGGGCTGAAATTTTGAGAGTGCATCCCTATAATGGCGTGGACATCCACTATAAAGCGATTTTTCGAAATTCATCCCCTAAGGGGGTGAAATGGGGTTTTTCCAAACCGCTATAGATATAGGGCTGAAATTTTTACAGTGCATCCCTATAATGGCGTGCACATCAAATATAGAGCGATTTTTCGAAATTCATCCCCTAGGGGGGTGAAATAGGGTTTACCCAAACCGCTGGAACTATAGGGCTAAGAAGCGATTTTTCGAAATTCATCCCCTAACGCAGTGAAATGGGGGACATAAACATGCCAATCTCTGCTTCAAAACTTGCAGATTTGTTGAGCAGAGGTGATATACGCAGCAATTTGTTTACCATATTTATTAAAAATATGCACTATAATAAACTCTTTTAGGGATAATGACAGCTGACTTTTTTGTTTGTTTGTTTTTTTTTTTTGAAGGAAAACATTGCACATAATAAACAGTTTTTATTTAAAGGCGTTGCAAGGCACGCGGGTTTTATGCTAGTCTACTAATAAAGGAAACAACAATAAATATCAAACAGCAGCCAGTTTGCTTACTTCAAACGAGAAATCATTTAGCATGTGTTATTTTTGCAAGTCAAACGTCCACCTCACTGAAGAATGCAATGCAACGCACACTAATAATCATCGCAAAGAGATGCTGAAAAACGAAGGACGATGTTTCCGCTGTACCAAACGCGGGCATACTTCCAGATCATGCCGAAGTAACCGGCGATGCAAGAAATGTAGTGCTAGACATGCTACCGTAATGTGTGAGCCCAATTACAAACAGAAGCAAGCGACACCGGAATATAAGGAAAATCGAACTGCCGCTGGAACCGGTAAAGATGAAGTACCAGTAATGACAACAACAAGTCTGTACTCTGCCACTTCGCACCATTCTGGTGACGTTTTTCTCCAAACTGCATGTGTTAAGGCTCTAGCTTCCGATTCTTCGTTTAATTATTTGCGAATAATACTCGACGGCGGAAGCCAGCGTTCTTATGTTACTAAAAGTGTAGCTGACAAGCTTAAATTACCAATTGTTGATACAGTGAAACTTAGGATACTACCTTTCGGTTGTAAAAATAGTCCATCAAAAACATTTGAACGCGTCTCTCTAGTGCTAAAATCACGCTTTGATAAGCAATTCGTCTGTCTTATCGCAGTTGTTGTGCCGGAGATATGTGAATATGTTCTACCCGCTCCCTTGCCAACGCTTCCAATTTTTGCACAATTTGCTCTAGCTGATGATTTTACGAAGATGGAAAATCTTGAAAGCGGTATTAGTGTATTAATAGGTGCTGATTACTATTCACGTGTAGTCCTCTATGATTTTAGGCGAATAAATGAGAATTTAATTGCTACCAATATAATATTCGGCTGGACTATACAAGGCCCTTCTGATGATGTTAATTACAAATCCAGTCTGATTTTGACAACTCCATCTGTTGCTTTGTGCACTTGCATTTGCGAAGATGAATATATCAAACGGTTCTGGGATCTGGATACTTTAGGCATTTCGAATGAAACTTCCGATAAAAATAGCGATATTAATATAAATGATTATATAGTGAAAATAGATGGGCGATATGAAGCAAAGCTTTTGTGGAGAAATGCGCCGCGTGTTTCAGAGAGTAACCAATTTGGTGCATTAAAACGATTCGAGCGACTTGTAAATAGGTTATCCAAAGATCCTCAGAAATTATTCGAGTATGATAAGGGAATAAATGAATTAATTTCAGTCGGAACAGCCGAACGAGTCAGAAATGATTTTGTAGAAGCTTCTTGTGTTTATTACTTGCCGCATCGTCCAGTTTACCGATACGACAAAACTACTTCGAAAATGAGGATTGTTTTTGATGCTTCGGAATCAGCGCACAATAGTTTTTCACTTAATAACCATCTCTTGACTGGGCCTAATTTACTACCAAATATTTTAGAGATTTTGACAAAATTCAGGCTTGGTATGGTTGCAGTTTGTATAGAATTCTTTTATTCTATGTAGTGATCGAAGGCACTTGTTACCTTGATCTTGATGTTTGTGTAGGCGGCTCTTGATACCGATACACTGATAATATAGATTTGTGTAAATAATGTTTTTGTAAATCGTAGGCACTTGATACCTAGATTTTGGTGATTGTATGACCGGCTCTTGATACCGGCACACGAGAAACAAATTGTAGATTAAGGCAAATTAAATTAAGATTGTAAATGTTTACTCAGAGAAGTCTGTTGACTGACTGAATTTATTTTAATTTAATCAAAAGCTTTACACATTAAAATACTTAAAACTAGATAAAAGTTTAACTTAATAGAGAGAAATAATTTTGCTGATTATGAATTTTAAAATCGTGAGAAATAAAAGAAAAAAGACGGGGCCATGGCTTCTCGATGGCACAGTAGACATGAATATCCCTGGGGTCTATTTGTTTCTTGTTCTTATTGGAAATCACCTTCTTGTTCTTATTGGAAAGAGCCCCTGGAGGGGGTCGAAAGGAATGCACACAACAATAATCTGGCTCGCTTCAATACATACCCTTCAACCACCTTATTCTTTTCCACAATGTAACAGAATACAAACACACGAAACGAAATCGTTTAAAATAAAAAAATTGTGCTTTTGCAAAAATTCTAAACGCGCGGCCGCACCACACTCAATCCGCAAACTGCGTAGTAAGAAAATTCCCTGATATCGATTCTGATTCCGCCCCGCTTCGAAAACACAAAAATATCGCGCGACGGACGACTCAAGCACACCTTTTCTAATGGGGCCCATCCACAGGCCAACTAGTTGTCCTAACTGAGTTGTGTTGTCACTGAATCGCATCGTGTGTGGGGCAGTTGGCAAACTGATTTGACAGTTGGGGTTTCAGTTGGGATAAATCAAAATCTTTTAATTTTATGGGGGCGGGGCCTAGAGTTTGGGCAACTAGTTGCACTGTGTGTATTGCAGTTTGGCAAACTACTTGGATGAATTAAGCCTGAATTCGAAGAATATATTTTTTTGCAAGTTTATTTTGCATTATTTTTAATTTAAATTATGAAAGTTCACATAATATTAAATTATTTTCATAGTTTATACTTTTAGAATTTAATTTATATTTTGAAAAATATAAATATTCATATTAATAATTAAAAACAATTATAATTAATCAAAACGACAAATATTCATGTCAAAAGAAATGTCTCGAAAATTTTCTAACCTTAAGAAAGCTTTCGATAATATTTTCACCTAAAAGTATGCAGAATTAAATATAAATTTAATTTGCTTCTAAAATTTATCCTAAAAGTATGCCAAACAGTAATTAGTCATGGTAACGATTTTCGTCTCCGCACATTCTTTCAAATAGACCCCAGGGATAAGACATATTCATGTCAAAACAAAACAAGAAGACAAGATTCCAGGCTTGCTCAGAATGCGATCGTCAAATTTCGTCTGGAAATTTGTCTTCTGTCTTACAGCTGCTGATAAGCTTTGTGCTTATTATGTTTGTTATATTATGCTAACTTATCTGCTGACTTAGTTTAAAGAATTCTTAAGTTTTTTTAAGAATTCGAACATTCTCCCCGCCTTGAATGTACACTCAAACTTGAGGGATGGAAAATGATGATCTGGATACAACTTCTTCTGGAGCTTCTGGATCCTCTGACTCCTGTATGGTCTTTATTGCAGCATCTTTCTTCCTTGTCATGCAGATCGATCGGTATTTCCATATGATGAACCCAAGAAGTAATGCCGTGAAGATTAGTCCTGTATATCCAACGGCAAATTGATGGTAATCATGTGGTTGAATTTTGTTTGGTAATTGGGTTTGCAGGTTGAATAGATCCCTCCTCAGGTTCTCTAGCTCCCTTGATACATGTTTTGAGATATTTTTTGAGGTGATCAGGACAGTTGGACTAAGATTTTCAGGTGTTATCATGTCCGTGAGGTTCCTCGATGGTAAGTAGGATCGTCTGAAGCTTGATGGATAGATGTTGTGTGATTGAATAGTTAAAAATTGTTGTTTGATGACGCATTTTGATTGGATTGTAATTCGACCGGCCCCCATAAGAGTATATTGAGTGACGTTGGTTCCACAAACCACATTGATGGCTGATGGTTGAAGAACTGAATAAATCCATTGGTTGGGGGTGTGCAGTTGGATCCAGTGAGGTCCAGGGCCTAGATTCATGACTTCACACATTGATGGCTGAGGAGCCTGACTAAAGTAACTTATTTCGCAGGAGCCAATATTCGAGCCTTTATGAAACATGGGCTTTCTTTGTTCACAGATGTAGTTATCATGAACGACTGATACGCAAGTTGAGAGATCATCCATCAGATAATATTGATCTCTGTGGAGGTTTATTATGAAGAAGTTCGCTGACGGTTTCACTGCTATGAATGTGTTGTTCACAGGAACTGGAACTGGCGTTAATTTGTAGGGTTCGAAGTCTTCTAAAGCTAGAAGTGGTAGCTTGAATTGGAAAATTATATAATTGATGGTGGGCCGGCCTTCAATGGTCATCAGGTTGTACAGTTTTAGCATGTCATCTTGGAATTGTGGCATCTTCAGTGATGAAGGCAGCGTACTCTTGATTTTTATCACTTCTTCTCTGAGTTGCCGTGGTGATATCAGTTGTGGATTTATCTTGCCATGTTGAGTGTCAGCGAGAACATTCATGATGTCGCCTTGTGCCTTCTGATACTTAGAAAGTGCCAAGAATAATTGCATGCTCAGCATTATGAATAATTGATGTATTTTACTGTCGCGGTTTTCCTCATGAACCTTATTGACTTGCTCGGAAAGCTCATTTAAATGATTTTCTAACTGCCCAAAATGTTTTTCTATTGTTTCACTGTCGTGCTTCATCAGGTTCATGGTTGCATCGATGATGGTTGTTTGATTTTTAATCAAGTGAAGCAGATGATCCTCATTTCCCTGAATATTCTCAATGGTTTGTGCCATATGTTCTGCGTACTCTGAGTCTAGGATGCCAAACAGAGAGTTTGCCACGTTCCCTATGATGTTTATGGCCCCTCTTTTGACACGCTGACCTTGCTGTGTAGGCAACAGGATCTCATTGTTGTCCACCATTTCATTAAGAAGTGCCTTAATGTTGTCAAGAATTCGTAAACAAGGTCCTTGATCCGCCATCATGCTACATAACTTGTCGAGGGTTTGTGTACAGTTTGTTATGTACGCATATTCTTTCCAATAGGGTCCCATGTCGTAGTAGAGCACAAGATTCCATTTGCTTGTCATTGTATTGGCGATTCCTAGATTTTCGAAGAAAATTCCAGACCGAGATCTGAATGGGCTGACATCAATTGGTGAACTTGTTGCAGATGGAAAAAACACGCTGGTTAGTAGTAATGTCACCACTGCTGCTCCTAATGATAGTCGTTGTCTTTTCCTTGGAGTGTTTCTCAGGCTATTCGACCCGGTGGCTGCGTCGTTGCTCACAGGCTTGTGGATAATGGTAGTTGGGTTGGAACTTGCTCCAGCTAGGGAGTCCAAGTTTTCGGCGATTTGATTAACCTCCTCGGATGCATCGTTTGTGTGGAGCTCTTCAATTGGAAGAGGTGCTATCTGTGGACAGCTCTTCTCAGTATGCCGGAGGCTGTGCGTACGTCCACGACCCTTGCAAGGCCATCAGCTCACTTGATACTGTTAATTATCCTCCCAAGGGGCCATTTTAACGGTGGAGTGTTGTCCTCCTTAAGGATGACCATCGTTCCTGGTTGGATATTTTGAACCTTATTTTTTTCCATTTATACCGTTGCTGCAGGTGATTCAAATATTCTAGTGACCAGCGTCGCCAGAACTCGCCTTTTATGTGGGCAATGAGTTTCCATCGGGACAGAAGATTACCTCTCAATGGTTCCACATCAGCATCAATTGGAGTGGTCAAGGGTTCTCCTATCAGGAAGTGGGCAGGAGTGATTGCTGTCAAGTCATTCGGATTGCTGGACATCGGCGTTAGTGGTCTAGAATTTAGTATTGCTTCTGCTTCTACAACGGCTGTTTCTAATTCTTCGTGAGTTAAGGAGGCAGATAATAACGTCTTTTGTAGCAAATGTTTGGCAGATTTCACTGTGGCCTCCCATAAGCCGCCAAAGTGTGGAGCTCTAGGAAGTATGAACTTGAATTCTATGCCTCTTGAAGTGCAAGAAGATGCAATGTTTTCTTGGGTTGCTTTTGATTCCAACATTTTCTTTATCTCCTCTAATTGATTCCTTGCTCCGATAAAGTTTGAGCCATTGTCGCAGTAGATGGTCTTACAGTGGCCACGACGTCCAATGAATCGTTTCAGTGCCCAGATAAATCCTTGTGTGGAAAGATCGGTAACCACTTCCAAATGGGAGGCCTTGGTCGCAAAGCAGCAGAACACTGCTATGTATGCCTTCAATGGTCTCTTTCCCCTTATCTTGAAGTGTACCCATACAGGGCCACAAAAGTCAATGCCAGTGTTTGCAAATGGCCTTGCAGGTTCAACTCGATCTCGGGGAAGATTTCCCATAAGCTGATTTGACACTTTAGGTTTGGCTCGTGCACACTGCACGCAGTGTTGGACTACTGACCTGGTCAGGATCTTTCCTTTGATTGGTCAATAAGTTTGTCGTACTATCGACAACAATGTTTGTCCCCCCACGTGCAGATTTTCCTTGTGCATTTCGTTGATTAGCAACTTTGTCAATGGATGAGAATACGGTAAAAGCATTGGGTGCTTAGCGTTGTAAGGCAACGATGATTGTTCTAATCTGCCCCCCACTCTTATTATTCCTTTACGATCGAGAAATGGTGTAAGAGTGCTGATGGCACTAGTTTTTGCTACTTCTCCAAATCTTTCCAAGAAGCTGATGTCTTCCTTGAACTCTTCTTGCTGCATACATCTTATAATTAGAACCAGAGCTGCATCCAGTTCGTGTTTGCTCAGCCAAGTATGAGTCGTGGTTGCCTTGCCTTTGCTATTACTTATGAAGCGTAATATATATCCGACAACTCTCTGGAGTCTCTTAAATGGGTTTTGATGATCAATTGTCGTGATTATATTAGAACTCTGAGTGGTGGTTGCTGCGAAGGCTACCTTCCTTCGTTCACTATCATCTTCAACGTGTTTTTTGATGTACAGTGGAGGCCAAGACATCTCAGATCCATGAAGAAATATTGGTCCATAAAACCACAGATTGCACGATGCGAGTTTTTCAGGTATGATTCCCCTTCATAGGACATCAGCTGGATTCTGGTTCGATGTAACATGCCTCCATTGATCCGACGACGTCAGTTGTTGAATGGATGACACTCTATTTGCCACGAATGTGTGGAATGATGAGGATTGCGAATTGATCCAGTGCAGGACAATTTCAGAATCTGTCCATAAGTAAACAGAATTGTGCTTGATATTTAAATCCTTAGAAATGCGAGCAGCCAGTTCAGCTGCTAGTTTAGCTGCGCAGAGCTCTAAACGTGGTAGGGTTATTTGCTTCGTTGGTGCGACCCGTGATTTGGCACATAATAGCCGTACTGTGATGATGTTGGTTTTATCTACCGATTTTACGTAAACGGCTGCTCCATATGCCTTTTCGGAGGCGTCTGCAAAGATATGAAATTGGTATGATTTTGGAGTTCTGTGATTGAAGATGTGACGTTCAAATTTGATGTTGTTTAATGCAGCTAGCCCATCACGAAAATTGATCCAGTAAGTGTACATTTCTTGAGGGAGAGCAGCATCCCAATCTAGTTTTATAGACCAAAGCCTCTGCAGGAATAGCTTTGCGAGAACAATTACTGGTGCCATTACTCCTAATGGGTCGAAGAACCGAGCAATGTCAGAATAGGCGGTTCTCTTCGTTATCCGGTCATGTTTCTTCGTTGATGTTCTAATGGAAAATTGGTCGGATTTTGGTAACCAAGTTAACCCAATCGTCTTGATCGAGTCTTCGTCCTTGCTGTCAAAGTCCAGCGCCAATTCCTGATCCCTTGGATCGATGTTTTGTAGCAACCGTGGGCTGTTGGCGCACCACTTTCTCAATGTCATGCCTGCTGACTTAAGGATCGTTTGTAATTGTGCTTGGATTTCAACAGCTGTGCTTATGTTATCTGAACCAGTGAGGACATCGTCCACATAGAAGTCACGCTTTAGCACCTCTGCTCCTAGTGGGTACTGCTCCTTCGTTTCGTCTGCTAACCATTGTAAAGGTTTTGTTGCCAGGTACGGGGCGCTTGTTGTGCCGTATGTGACAGTAGTTAATTGGAAGAATTTGATACGTTGCTCTGGGTCACTTCTCCACCAAATCAATTGATATCGCTGATCTTCTTCGTTCACCCGTATTTGGCGATACATCTTTTCTATATCAGAGGTGAACACATATCGGGGCATTCGAAATCTGAGAAGATGGGAGAAGACGTCGTCTTGCACCGTTGGTCCAGTTGAGAGGAGGTCGTTAAGTGAAATGTTTGTCGAAGTTTTCGCTGAACCGTCGAATACGACTCGTAGTTTCGTCGGAGTGATGTCAGGCTTTGAAACGTAGTGGTGGGGCAAGAAAAAGTACGGCCCTTCTATTTCGTTGAAGTTGATTTCTTTCATATGCCCGAGCTGCATGTACTCGTTCATGAAATTGACATATTGCTCCCTCAAATCATCATGCCTCGCTAATCTTCGTTCTACTGACATAAGTCGTTGAAATGCGATGTCCTTTGATTCACCAAGCGAAGTCGGCTCACCCTGGAACGGTAATCTAACAATGAATCTGCCATCTTCATCTCTGGTAGTTGTCCGATCGAAGAAAGCCTCACATCTTCGCTCTGCTGTGGTCAGATTGATCTGTTCAGTTGGAGTTTCTAGTCGCCAAAATTTTTCAATTTGTGTATCCAACGCTTCATCTTCACTACATATACCGCACACTGCTGAACTTTCGGTTCCTTGTTGGGACCCACCACCTACTACCCAACCAAAAACTGTATTTTGAAGGACCGGTAGATTGTCTCCTAACGTGATCTGACCAACGAGTAGAACAATTCTGCACCAATCAATAAGTCAATTGAATCTGAACAGTTAAATCTTGGATCGGCGAGTTGTATATTTCTAGGTAGTGGCCATGCTGAAATGTCTATTTCCTGTGCTGGTTGAGGAGAGGTGATTTCTGGCAAAATGTGTACCAATAGTCGACATGAGAAATTATTTATCTTGGATTTAATGGTGAGATTGATGTGACGTCGCGAAGGCTGTCGTTGCCTGTTAATTCCTTCAATAGTCATTGATGCTGGCGTTCCTGTAAAGCCCAATATCCCTGCCATTTTTTCGGTAATAATGTTAGGTTGCGATCTATTGTCCAATATGGCTCGGGCTTCTACAACGTTGCCGCTGCTCGCGATTAGATTGACTCTGACTGTACTCAATAGCACCTGCTTATTTGTGGTATGGTGTGCTTTTGCTGTCAATTATATTGGGTCAGCTAATGGTTTAACTAACTGTTGACTGTTGGTGACAACTCTCTGTGTTGAATCTAGTTTACTCGGATTTGGTCCTGCAATCTCTGGCTTTGTTTGTATGTGGAGCAAAGTGTTGTGAGGCTTGTTGCACTCTCGACATCTCCTTGACGATGGACACTGGTTTACTGTATGACCTGACCTTAGGCAGTTTATGCAGGCCTTGATGGCCTTGATGAGGCTGTATCTTTTTGAGGGCGAAGCTTGTAGAAAGGTTGAACAGTTGAACACTTGTTGATTACCCTTGCATGTTGGGCATTTCACGTCTGCGGTGACAGTGGTTGTTAGTGATCTTGCCTGTGGTCTTCTTATAGCTTCCTCTGATGTTTTGCCTTTTGCGCCAAGAGCTTCCAAAGATTGGAAGCGATTCTCTAGAATTCGGAGGAATTCCTTCAGAGACTGCAGCCCCCTAGGGTCCTTTAGTGACTGCTCCCACAATGTGTGGGTGTTTTTGTCTATTTTCCTTATGAGAATGTGGAGTAATAGTGGATCCCATTGGTCTGTAGCAATCCCGAGAGCGGATAGAGCGAGGAGACATTCGTGCGTAGTGTCATGCATGGTCCTGATTGCGTAGGCTGATTCGTGGTTGATCTGGCACTGCCCTAGTAGCTTATTAAGGAGTGCGGTGACGAGTAGCCGGATGTTCTCGTATCTCTCATTTATTATCCTCCAAGCCGTAGCGTAATTTGCGTCAGAGGTAGTTAGATGTCTTACTAGTCTTTCCGCCTCTCCGCACAAACTTGTTTTCAAATACCAGATTTTCTGGCAATCTGTAATCGGCTGGTTATGAACGAGCTCAGTAAAGAGGTCCCGAAATTGCCGCCACTTCAGATAGTCTCCGTCAAATTTGCTAAGTATTATCTTGGGCAATTTCATTGATGGAACGATGGAACTGGTTTCAATTGGCGGATTGATGCTTCTTGGGATGCTGCTCCCTTCATATCTGGATGCCTCGTGCAGTTGAATGAGATTGTAATGCACTTGTTCCTCCAGATTGAAGTAGGTATCTTCTTCATAGCCGAATGTGTCAGGCTGTTCTGTTGATTCCCAAACTACGTGATGGAGATGCTGTATTTGAGACCAATATTGCTCAATTGCCTTAATTTTTATTTGAAGGAAGTCAGTTGATTGTTCCCTTAGAGCAGCCGGAAGTCCATTAAGTAGTCGTTCGAGACTGTGTATTAGTGATCTCTGCCTTCGGATAGTGCCAGTAATGTTGGAACGATGGTGATCCGAGTCTTCCACCTTGGATGGTTGATAAAACCCCTTTGGGATTGCACCAAAAAGGGCCTTCGCGCCATCGTTGTTGGCTATGGTAAACTCTGAAGTAGACTTTTGTGTTAATGACATTGCCCCTGCAATGCCATCCTGAGTACCTTGTGTATTGATTGGGACAGTGGGTAAGTCCTTTGATTTTTCCTGTGTGGGTGTGACAGTTGAGGAAGGTTGTGTTACTGTCTTCCCTGGTAATTGTGGTAGTTCCGCGGCGTTCAATATTTGTTTAATATCCTGCCGCACACCTTCAAATACACTACTAATTGCCTTATAGTAGCCCTTAGTGTGATAGCTATGGCTGGTGTGGTCAGGATAATTGATACGGATGACGTTGTCCGTGTTCTCGAAGTCCTCCCACAATTGCTCCAATGCACGAAGCCTATCCTTGAGCTTGTCCACAGTCTTTCGGGATGGACCATCTTTATTGTAGTTTTGGCAAATCCTTAAGATTTCCTGACCGTTTGCCTGTTGTCTATTGGTTAATTCGTCCAGAGAAATCATGGCAGCTTTTATATAAATTGACTGATGTAAATAATTACTCCAGAGCGCAAGTATTAATTTGTGTATTAATGCTGAACGTGATTATACAATTCTGTATAATCACGTCGGGGTCACCAGATAATGTATAGAATTCTTTCATTCTATGTAGTGATCGAAGGCACTTGTTACCTTGATCTTGATGTTTGTGTAGGCGGCTCTTGATACCGTGATACCGATACACTGATAATATAGATTTGTGTAAATAATGTTTTTGTAAATCGTAGGCACGTGATACCTAGATTTTGGTGATTGTATGACCGGCTCTTGATACCGGCACACGAGAAACAAATTGTAGATTAAGGCAAATTAAATTAAGATTTTAAATGTTTACCTACTCAGAGAAGTCTGTTGACTGACTGAATTTATTTTAATTTAATCAAAAGCTTTACACATTAAAATACTTAAAACTAGATAAAAGTTTAACTTAATAGAGAGAAATAATTTTGCTGATTATGAATTTTAAAATCGTGAGAAATAAAAGAAAAACAAAACAAGAAGACAAGATTCCAGGCTTGCTCAGAATGCGAGCGTCAAAGGAGACTGGTCATGGCCCATACAAAATTACCCCAGGCCTGGCGCAAACGAAAAGTATCTCAGATTATCGATTATAATGTGTGTTGAAATTCTGTATAGTTTTTATATCCCTTAACTATGGCAAAGGTGTTAATATTGCTATTTTTGTTTATTCAGTCGAAATTCCAAATATCACCCTATATTTTTGTAATGCTATAACCTATTTTCATGAATAAGGTATCAGTGTACGCAGAATACTCCCACCTATCTAAAATTGTAAAAACGACGGTACCACAGTACCAACTTCCAGAGTTATGAGTCGTCAAAGTCAAAATTTTGTTTTTTTTAACAAAAATGTCACTTTCAACCACCTTTTTCTCCAAAATATTCATAGTCAACTAATGTTTTTTTTCCAGAATAAGAAAGCTTGGAGTTTTTCCTATGAATAATGTCCGACAATTTTCATGCTACGGCCTTTACTTTCGAAGTTATAAGCAATTTAAATGCTAAAACTGGCCTTATTTGTGGAAATTGCAAGCAATTTTGACTTTGACTTTTTTCACTTAGTTCTTTTCGACAAAAGCTTAAGGCACCTTTACATTATATGACTTGTCATATGACTTTACTGTCAATAAAGTCAAAGCTAACATAAAATGTCAAATGACATTTGTTTATGACATGCCATACGACTATCTGTCAAAATTTGCTTTGAATATTTATGTTATGACTTGTCAAAATTAACTGTCAACACAATACGAAGCAAGATAGATTATCAACTTGTAATTTTGATAGAAAAATCATATGATAAATCAAGTCAAAACAGAGAATATTCAAAACAAAATTTGACAGAATGTCGTATGTCATGTCAAAAACAAATGTCACTGTTAGGTTTGACTTCATTGACAGTAAAGTCATATGACAAGTCATATAATGTAAAGGTACCTTTAGGAAAAAGAGTACTAAAAAAGTACGAAATAACGCCAATTTTAGTATTAAAATTGCTTATAACTTCGAAAGTAAAGGCCGTAGCATAAAAATTGTCTGGACATTATTCATAGGAAAAACTCCAAGCTTTCTTATTCTGGAAAAAAAAACATTAGTTGACTATGAATATTTTGGAGAAAAAGGTGGTTGAAAGTGACATTTTTGTTAAAAAAAACAAAATTTTGACTTTGACGACTCATAACTCTCGAAGTTGGTACTGTGGTACCGTCGTTTTTACAATTTTAGATAGGTGGGAGTATTCTGCGTACACTGATACCTTATTCATGAAAATAGGTTATAGCATTACAAAAATATAGGGTGATATTTGGAATTTCGCCTGAATAAACAAAAATAGCAATAACACCTTTGCCATAGTTAAGGGATATAAAAACTATACAGAATTTCAACACACATTATAATCGATAATCTGAGATACTTTTCGCTTGCGCCGGGCCTGGGGCACATTTGACCAGTCTCCTTTCGTCTGGAAATTTGTCTTCTGTCTTACAGCTGCTCAGAAGCTTTGTGCTTATTATGTTTGTTATATTATGCTAACTTATCTGCTGACTTAGGTTAAAGAATTCTTAAGTTTTTTTAAGAATTCGAACACAGTTGTCGCGGACATCGAGAAGGCCTTTCCAGTAGCGTAGCGTGGGGGGTGCAGAGGGGGCCATGGCCCCGGGCAGCGTAGATGTTGGGGGCGGCGGCCAAACTGGACCGAACTAGAGATCCTGCCGGCAACATCAGGCCCTAACCATTGCCACATCCAGCACGATGTCCTGGCTGATGGTGTCTACAGGCCAAACATAAATGCGAAGGGAAGTGAAGTGAGGTGAAGTTAGGTACCATTCCATATAAATATATGGAGCAAGGGCGGCGCTTTCATAGGTGAAAATGGTGCATTTGCACCGGGCGCAATTTCAGAAATTAAGATTTAAAAAAAAAATTGAAAAAGTGATCCCATTGTCATATATTACACGAAATGCACCTTCTGTGCGTTTTACCATTGTCTTCTGCAAGGTGTGGCCAATGCAATTTCATTTAGTTCGCCTGATTTTGTCGTCTATCCTTTCTTGGCTGGCACGGTGCCATAGGTCATGATTTGTAATTCAAATTAGTCGTACTATTATAGATCACTACTTCGGCGAGAAACATCGCCTATGTTCTAAAGTTTTTGAAAGCGGCTTCTATGTCCAGTAAGGCTGTTAAGTAGACTGCTTTGTTATGCAAGACTCTACCGTAGAAACCAATATATGCAGTGCAGTTACCACCTATTATCCTTCGAAATATAAAGGATTGGAGAACGATATAGAGACCTCCTTTATGGAGATTCGAGTTTATAGTATTATTAGTGCTGGAAATATTTAAGGAAGTGCAGCTTACAATGAAAATCATCGGAGGGCATTAATCAGCATTAGCGGGAGAGTTTTGTGAACTTAAAGCGTAAGTAAACTCAGCACAAAAGCAAGATCCCGAAGCAAATCCTGATTGGACAAAGGCAGGGGCGCACTTTCATAGGTGCAACTGTTGTATTTGCACTGGGCGCAATTTCAAAAAAAGTGAAAGAAAAATTCCGTGCCTTCATTTTCAATGAGTTTTTGTGTCTTCTTTCATTTTCCATTACTGCCATCATAACATGAATAAAAATGAAGGGGGCACAATATGTATATGGCATGCTGCACCGGGCGCAAAAAAGCCAAACGCCGGCCCTGTATGAGAGTGACCAATATGGCAGTAAGTGGATGTTACATCTACTTCAGTGGAAGTTACGTCTACTTTACTTCTGCGTTACTTTTCATTTAGGTTTGGCCTTATTTCTGGACTATAAAGTTGAGGCATCAAAATGATCCAACCAAACTCTCCTATTTGATGGATTATCAAAAATTTGTTGTCTGTAAAGAGGGTTTACGGACGATAGTTTAACGTGACAACGTCATGAGAAAACATTGATGAAATGATTGCATACTTTTACGAATAAAATTGAATCATTTATATTAAATTATCATTATTTTGTATGGATACAAAAAGGAGTGAAATGAAATATTCATTTTGATTGATAAATTAGCTTTATTTGCACTAATGAATTCAAATATGTTTATTACTTTAATGAACAGATTATTTACAAGTAACAATGTGTAGTAACAAATTCATTTACAGCTTTTATACATGTCTGATATTTAACTTCTTGCAATCTGTGTTATTCTGTTAAGGATAGGTCGATGATAGGAAAAGTATGAAATGAATGGGAGTGTTTCAAGCGTAATGTGCCTTGAAAAAGTCAAATCGAGGGTTGTTCCTCTCAGCGTTGTGGACTTAGAACATCTGATGTGCATTCGAGATTGTACATAAATCCTTCATGAATTTGAGGAATGTATCATCAGTTTTCACGTTTGTGTTGAAGTCGCCACAAAGAAGAATTGGTACATTGGTATCAACTTGCATGATCGGATGCACATACTGCCTGTTATGCACATACGGAAAGAGTGATTGGTGCAGCAATACACTAATGTTTGAGACACTTGCTCCAGGATGAATATACATACACTGCGCCAAGTACAATTTTATACGTTGTATCAGCAGTGAAGCATGTAATTTCAGCCAAGCAGACGTCGCCTGTGTTTCTGATGAGACGAGTTGTGTCCGACAATTCAACGTGGAGAACTTTGGCCGTGGATGTTGATGTTAATTTTCGATAGATTGCCACTCCACCAGCTGCGTTTGTATCAGAATCCGATCGATTATTCTGCCTGGTTATACATTCATAATTATTGATTGGAACTGGATCAAAATTGTCACGCATCCACGTCAGTCAATACCAAATAATCCGATCTTGGTATCACGGGATCCGTTTCAATATCGGCGAAGTGCGCAGACAAACTCTGAACATTAAGGTTTGTCACTACAGTTTGCCCAGCGTTGTTACCGTCATCACAAAATTTCACTGCTTTCGAAGTGATTGTTTGAAGGGCGAACGGGGTCAAATGTATTCGTTGCGGAAATCTCGCGTAGTCTGTGAGTCGTTCCCATCCCGTCCGTGTTTGAAGATAAAAGGCGCATCTTTTTCCGTGATGATGTGCAAGCCGACTGTATTCGTTACACGACTCAGCGACACGTACACCAACTGTTGTCGTTGCTCCGAAGAGTATTTATAAACAATAACAGTAAACGTCCCACCTTGCGACTTGTGAATGGTAATGTAATAGCACAAGCAGGAACGCAAGGAAACTGTTTTCGTTTGCATTTCACAGTTTTCGTCAGTGTAATGTTCACTATTTTCTTATACACCGGCACCCAGTTAGGAGACAGAGTGTTTGGCTTGCTTTGCTTATTGTTGACAATTTGACAAATTTAATCTAATTAAATATTGACAATTTTAATCAAATTTTTAAGATTACTACGATCAAATTTTTAAAATTATTTCGGGAGATAACGGGACATAACGGGACATAACGGGACAATGAGTCATCATTTTTCGTGCATGCAGCCGGCGTTCATCGTTTTAATAGACGTTGTCACGTCAAAATTATCAAGATGGATGCTATGGTGGAGTGTTGTTCCCGGTAAACGAGTTTCAAAAGGGAAATTAAAATGCATGTCCGCTTGAGTTTTATCCATACACGGAATGTTAATGTATGTGGAGTTGTCATTTCCTCGCCTGCGCGAAAAATTCCCATTTATTTTGGCGCACACTATACCGAACATTCATTAGTTATCTACATATAGATATAATTCATTGCGTTTACATGATGCCTTGAATTCTTGGATTGAAAATTACTTGAAATTCAAGTTGGGTTTTCAATTCATTGATTAAAAATTATTGAAAATCTACATATTGAATTTTCAACATCGCAGACTTTTACCAATTCAATTCGAAAGTAGGAGGCACCAAATTTATGGGTTGCCCCTGGGCGGCAGAAATCCACGCTACGCCACTGGGCCTTTCTCCAAATCTCTTTAGCGAAGGAAGATAGGGATTTTCATTGATTTTTTTGGTTCCAAAAACCTATCCGAGATGTTAATGAAAGACCAAAATTATCAATTTATAGAATGACTCGTGTGACCTTGGGGATTACTTGTAGCCCATTTCTGTTGTGCGCCACCTTGCAAAAAACTTCCTGGACGAATCTAAAAACTTTAATGAAACATGTAATTTACTAAAAAATTCCTTCTACATGGACGATCTTCTCCTTAGTGTCAATAGTTCGGAGCAGGCGCTTAAAATCTATAACGAGAGCTGTGAATTGATGAAGCGAGCTGGAATGCATTTAAGGAAATGGAAAACTAATGCTCTTGACTTGCGACGACACTTTAACGAGCAGATTTATGCAACTGTTCAGAAAGTGTTGGGGCTTATCTGGGATGTTAATTAAGACGAACTGCGAGTTGATTTAAATGACAATCCGTCATTGTCCACGATAGCAACTAAAAGGCTAATTTTAAAAACCTTAGAGAGAATTTTCGACCCCTTGGGAATGTTAGGGCCATTTACAGTTGGGCTCAAAATAATGTTTCAGGAAGCCTGGCGAAAAAATTGTAATTGGGACGAAACCCTTCCTACCGAGTTTCAGTCCTCCTGGAATAATGACTTGTTGACACTGCCACTGCTCAAAGATGTCGCCGTCAAACGTTGTATATATTTATCACCTGAACGACGAAGTATAGAATTGCACGTTTTCTGTGATGCCAGCCCCTTAGCATATGGATCGGTGGCTTACGTGCGAAGTCTTTACGAGACTGGAAACATACATGTAGCTTACGTATGCACAAAAAATAGAATTGCGCTTTTGAAGGAAAGCAAAGACAAAAATAAAACTAAGGAGCTTACTCTACCAAAATTAGAGTTAACGGCCGCTCTCGTCGGAGCTAGATTGAGATCTTTCATCGTGAAACAAACTGATGGTAAATTTGAATCTATCTATATGTGGTCAGATTCAATGATCGCACTCCACTGGATATGTAACGACCACCGAAAGCAAAATCGTTGCACGTTGCACATCGAGTTCGTGAACACACAGAAGCGAATGTGTGCGAGAGGATGAATTTAGTCGAGGTTCAGTAACAGACAGCAGCGATGGCGTGCGAGAATATGACATGAATTTTGAGAGCGGCGCGAGAATATAAAACGAATGCTGAGAGCAGCTTCTGCATTGCAACATTCAAACCCAATCCCTCTCACCAAGCGCGGGCTATTTTGCCTCGCACACATATAATTATACGCTGCTGTTTGTAAGTGGAGCTCAACTAAAAGTTTCCATGCTCTAGCCAGCTGCATAGGCACAAGGGCCCAGAAACGAGTGAGCAACAAAGTGCGCGTGTCGCCATCAAGTGTCCAGAAACGGGTGTAGCAACAAAATGCGCGTGTCGCGAATTCTTTGTTTTACCCCCAGCGAAAAAGTGACAAACGCGCCTAAAGAAGTTAACACTTCAAAAATGTCATTACCAGATATGTCGGGTACACTTTAGTGAGTATTCTCTCTCCCCTTGGGGCATTGCCATCTATGTTAGGGATGACGTGGCTTATTGTAAAATATATAAAAACACGTCTTCAGATTTTGACTCTTTTTGGATTAAAATCATCTTCCGAAGCTACGTCATATTCTTTTGCTTCCCAGACAGAAGTCCTGACATAAGTAACGAAGCCTCCACTTCATCATTTGATACTATTTCCGACCGAACAAATCTCGGGATTTTTATAGTCCAAACCTGAGTGTGAAATCAACGTTTCGGGGGATTTCAATGTTTATAATGTAAACTGGCTGACTTACTCAAAAGCCACCAGTATTTCTGGCAAGAACGTCGAGCTGTTTGCAGACACCAATAATTTACATCAAATGAGCCGTTTTCTTTGAAGGTGGTGTAAGTCCACTTTATATGATATGGAGATATTTAAGGGTTTGCGTTTGAATGCATTGAAAAATATTGGTATATGTTAATACGCCCATGTTATGTTTTTTAAATATTAAATTGATTTAATTTTATAATGTGATCGTTTTTAAGGTATTAGTTAAAAGAAATTGCTACTTTTGATGATCTCAAATGGACTTACACCACTTTCAAAGTCAACAAAATATGAAAATCATGCATTGATGAAGTATTAAATATGGGATTTCAATTAAAACAATCCAATTTTTTTATGGAATTTTTATTAAACATGTCAAAAAAACAAAAAAAAAATAAATGGTTAAAAAAATTTTTTAAAAAAAATTCTTTTCATTAACTAAAAAATGTACTGAAAAGTAAAAAATAAAAAATATTTTAAAGAAAGCGTGAAATTTTAATTTTAATGAAAAAGTTAATTAAAAGAATGGCGCATTTTTCATCAAAAAATTCATTTCATTGAAATCATCAAATCATTGAAATTAACAAAGCAAAAAATTGAGGGTTATTGTAAATCTCACGCGATTTACAGTTATATTTTCAATTTTTGATGAAAAATGCGCCATTCTTTTAATTAACTTTTTCATTAAAATTGAAATTTCACGCTTTCTTTAAAATATTTTTTATTTTTTACTTTTCAGTATATTTTTAGTTAATGAAAAGAATTTTTTTTAAAAATTTTTTTTAACCATTTATTTTATTTTCTACTTTTTAGTTTATTATATGTATTCCGCCATTTTATGATGGCAATTCTATTAGATTTAAAAGTACGTCACACAGTTTACTGTATTCATTTGATACCCATGTCGTGGGCTCGGTGGAACATAATTGCAAAAACGGCCGCCATCTCGGAACCGTCTTCTTGATTTTTTTACAAAAAGGTCAGATTGCATTTAGTACTTATACATGATGAGTTGAACTCAAGTTTAACCCAAGTCTAACTACATGTAAACGGGAGTCGAGTTGGGTTAAGGTTGATTGAACTTGACTCAGCTTTGCTACCTGGGTTTAGTTGAAATTATGCATACGGACATGAGTTCAGTATTTGAGTAGTTGAATTTAGTTGGCAGCAGCATGTCTGTGTTTGTTTGTGATTTTTTGTAACGTGTATTGCTTCTTTATTATCAACTCACCCTTAACTCAACTATTCATCTCATCATTCATACACATTAACCACCCGAACTACGAGTGTGTGCAAAATTGGAAGTTGATCGATTATATTTTCTACTTTTTAGTCTATTATAAGCTTTCCGCAATTTAGTGTTGGCCGCCATTTTGAATTTGGAATGACGCCACATAGCTTATTGTGTTCTATCTGCCATATCCTTTCATTTGATACCCATGTCAGAAGGCCGCGGAGCACAATTTCAAAAATCGGGCGCCATTTTGAAACCGCCGTCTTGATTGTTTTACAATATGGCCAGATTGCATTGTCACCCAAACTAAACGTGTATGCAAAATTTCAGCTCTATCCGAAACCGGGAAGTGGGTCAAATTTAACTTCCAAGATTTGACGACAAACAGTGTAAGTGTTGGCCGCCATTTTGAATTTGGAATGACGCCACATAGCTTATTGTGTTCTACCTGTCATATCCTTTCACTTGATACCCATGTCAGAGGGCCGCGGAGCACAATTTCAAAAATCGGGCGCCATTTTGGAACCGCCATCTTAATATTTTTACAAAATGGCCAGATTGCATTGTCACCCAAACTAAACGTGTATGCAAAATTTCAGCTCTATCCGAAACCGGGAAGTGGGTCAAATTTAACTTCCAAGATTTGACGACAAACAGTGTAAGTGTTGGCCGCCATTTTGAATTTGGAATGACGCCACATAGGTTATTGTGTTCTACCTGTCATATCCTTTCATTTGATACCCATGTCAGAGGGCCGCGGAGCACAATTTCAAAAATCGGGCGCCATTTTGGAACCGCCATCTTGATATTTTTACAAAATGGCCAGATTGCATTGTCACCCAAACTAAACGTGTATGCAAAATTTCAGCTCTATCCGAAACCGGGAAGTGGGTCATATTTAACTTCCAAGATTCGACGACAAACAGTGTAAGTGTTGGCCGCCATTTTGAATTTGGAATGACGCCACATAGCTTATTGTGTTCTACCTGTCATATCCTTTCATTTGATACCCATGTCAGAGGGCCGCGGAGCACAATTTCAAAAATCGGGCGCCATTTTGGAACCGCCATCTTGATATTTTTACAAAATGGCCAGATTGCATTGTCATCCAAACTAAACGTGTATGCAAAATTTCAGCTCCATCCGAAACCGGGAAGTGGGTCAAATTTAACTTCCAAGATTTGACGACACACAGTGTAAGTTAAAATAAGCGTCATTTTGGAACCGCCATCTTGATATTTTTACAAAATGGCCAGATTGCATTGTCATCCAAACTAAACGTGTATGCAAAATTTCAGCTTTATTCGAAACCGGGAAGTGGGACAAATTTAACTTCCAAGATATGACGACAAACAGTGTAAGTTAAATAAAAGAATTTAAAAAGGCTTTATTTCAATATTTCTTCAGGTAATACATTTAAAATTATATTAAATTCAAGTTTATATTAATATGTTCCATTTTTAATTTTTTTCATTATGATCAAGTTGTTGAAAGTAGTCATGATGTATTGGAGGAATATAAGGTAATAGATCCATCATATCGTTAAATTTTTCGGTTGTGATGGGCCTGGCGTGATGATATAAAGGTGGTAGTATTATATTTTCAAATTTTCGTGGTCTTCCAAGTCTGGGCGTTAAATCTAGTGTTTTTAAATCCGCATTTTCATCAAATGAAGTTTTATAAAGCATTGTATATGGTTTGTTTTTTAAAAACCTTATCCAACATATCTTCAGCCAATTTACCTCTTCACCATTAGTATTTTTTCGTCTTCGTAGAATTGCATTTTCAAGTGGTTTCGTTGAAACAAAATCATCTCGTTTCATTTCATGTAAAATAAACTTTTTATGTTTTCGGCATTTTTGTATAATGGTATAATAACGTGTGGGAATATACAGTAAATTTTTTTTCTTATGGACGTCTCTATAGTTCCAAAATCGGCATCATTTGGAAGATAAGAATGTCCAGAATATAAAAATTTATGATCTATAATTTCTATGGTATTTTGGGATGATTGTACAGCTTTAAGCCATGTTAGAGCCAATTTTAAATTCCTATTTTGTCCAGTGCACATATCGCTGTAAGCTATTACATGTTGTTGGGTGGTTACATTTTTCAAATGTTTCAAGCAACAAGAAGCAATTTCTTGGGCACCCCTAGACACTGGCGTGCACACGGGTATGGCAGGTATGGCGGCTGCCATACCAAACAAATCATCGGCGCCCCAACGCCTCCAAAAAATAAAAATTATTTAAAAAAAAATTTTTTTTTTCATCTTTATTTTAATTTTTTCAACAATTTGTTTTTTAATTTGATATTTTCAAGCGGAATTTTCAAGCAGTGCATTTTTGATACTAATAAAATGAGGCCAAGTTGATGTTCATATACATATAAACGAATAAGGCTGGTCGTCCACTGGAAGCGTATTCGAGCGGCTACGCGCTTCGACTTCATGGGGGGCTACAAGCGGCTCTGAGATGCGCGGCTACACGCTACAGGGGTCGTCCACTGCAAGCTTTTCATGCTGCTCAGTTTGAAGTGAATTTGACATAATAATTTTGTGATTTGAAAATGTAATATAGTCCAGTGCAATTAGTCGAAAAAAGGGCATGAAATTGCATTTCATGATGTACGAAATTTTTTTTTTTTTGAATTTGTTTGCGTACATCTGACAATATTAATACCAAGTTTGTGGGGTCGCAATGTGTTGGGAAAAGCCGCCATCTTGAAAAAGAGGTAGAGGTAGTTTATACCAAATAACCAGTTTCCATGCAATGATAGCTGAAAATGATCAGTGGCAAGGTGTTGGAGAATACAATTATCTATAAAATGAGCCCTCAACAAGGTCTGTAAGTTGATTTGGCTCAAAGTTATGGCCGCTCAAAGTTCAACCTTGATCATGTGGTTGGGGCTGAATACAGTTTTTTGCGGTTAACTCGTAAGATATTAATTTGTTTGTGTGGGTTAATGCCGATTACCAAACTTAAAGTGCTAGTAATTACCTTTAGAATAAACCCTTAGTCATCGTTCGCGCTTGTATAGTTGTTGTATAGTAATAATTATTATCACATACATATATTTTTAATGTTTTAATTATTAACCCCAGTATAGGAAGTTATTGTAATCGGTCCGAAAATCGAAATTGAAAATTTCGACGTATTTTCATCTTTCAAGGTCCCAGGAGGATTTTAAGCAAAAAATTGGGAGGAAGTATGTGTGTGTGCGTACGTATGTGGTCATTTTTTCCTGCACGATATCGCGCGAACCAAAAAAGATATCGACTTCGTCAAGGTGTCGTTCGAAGCGTATTAACCGAAATATGATCTGAAAAGATTTTCATAAAATTGGGTCGAGCCGTTTTTCTGTTTCAGTGATTTTGGTACCTGTACAATATAGCCCGAACCACGAAGGATATTGACTTACTTGAGGTGCCGTTCCGAAGCGTATTAGCGACAATATAATCTGAAAAGATTTTTATAATATTCGGTCGAGCGGTTTTTTGGTTTAAATGACATAAGTGATAATAAATGAAATATGATCCGAAAAGATTTTCATAAATTCGGTCGAACCGTTCTTTTTTTGTTTAAACGACGTTTATGATTTTTGTACCTGCACGATACCGCGCGAACTAAAAATTATATCGACTTCGTTGAGGTGCCGAAAAAAGAATATTAGCGAAGAAGTGATCTGAAAAAAATTTCATAATATTCGGTCGGGCCTTTTTTGTTTAAATAGAAAAACTTCGGCTAATTGTCAGAAAGACCTTAAATTGACAAGTTTTGCTAATATCTAATAAACTCGATGGAATGAGACCCCTTCTAAACGAAGTGATCTTTTTTGGGTTCTGCACAGCCATAGCCTTCGAACAAAACATCACTTGCCAAAATCCGACAACCTTTCAAAATTGTGCAAAAATTTCGTTGCCCTTTACGAAATGAGCACTTTTTGACGGGGAATTGTTTTCTACGCGAGATATAGTTTCAGGAAATTGCGGTTTATCCCGGGATTTCCGTAGTTACCGCAAAATTTGTTCTTTTTGGCCAAGTCAGACAAGTACCTAACAGTTACAGTTTTGCTAATATCTCCGAAAAGCTTTGGAATTTCCAAATGAAGTCATTCGCTTCTCAGTTTGTCAACGGCGCTTCCGCCCGCTCAATACGCATTTGAACAATCGCTTTAGTGCAGCGAACGAAATACGGAGGACATGTTTGTTTGTTAACGTTCAGGAAAAAGAAATTCTCTAGAAAAATCTTATGGATTTACCACTATTATAGTTATTTGAACTAGCTTCTCTCGGGATTGCTTTGTCATCAGTTCTGATACTAGCCAATTTTCCACTAGTGCTAAACGTATAACTATTTTGTAAGAAGTCAGTTTATTCCATTTTCGTTCATCGTACTGGGAAGTTAATCGTGTGGACCGAAGGGGTCAAAACCACATCCCAACTAGTTATTATTATTGTTATCGTTATTATTTAATATGGCGCCCCAAAAAATTCTGCCATACCAAAGGGGAGCCCCTGTGCACGCCACTGCCCCTAGATGCAATAGTTTCGTCCCATGCATACATACTAACTTTATCATCGTGAAAATAGTGAAATCCCTTCCCACAAGAAAAAGGAAACATACAATCATGAATGCTGGAAACCTTCCGAGGAAGCATTCTCGAGTTTGGAAGCATTCCCTTCCGTGCTCTAGTTCATATTCTTTTTATCCACCCATGTCATTGGATGGAAGACAAAGAATGAAGCTTTTGCGGAAATAAAATTAAAAAAATTCTCTATACCTTCTCTGGGCAACGAACAGGAAGGCTTCCTTATTCCTACCAATAGGAAGCATTCTCAATTTTCCTTGTGGGTTATTTAAAACGTACATATTACGTTTATAATATGCAATGGACACAGATAACTTCGGGTAGGGTAATGCCTTCTGCATGTCAAAAGAAAAAGCGAAATATCTATCTGGATTTTGCGATGCCAAAATCTTATCTTCTTGCATACATTTTCTTGCTAATTCAGCGTTCTTTAAATGAACATCATGTTCTTCTGTGATGCTTGCATTTTCCGCGTTGTTACATGATGTTTTTTTTTAAATTTAGAAAATAACATTTTTGACATGTGTCTTTCCGCGGCTGGTGAAAGTGCAACTTGAATTCTTTCTTAAAAATTCTCCTATAAGTAACTTCTTTAACTGGAGAAATATTACTTTCTTCACCTTTTTGTAAACTCAAACATTTTTTTGACGTTTAACTCAGGGTCTAAATATCTTCGCTTAGGATTATGCGATCGGGTATAATGGCTCTCGTACTCCGGGAAACTTTGGATGTGCTCCTTTATAAAGTTTATTCCGAGTTCTGAAGTTTTTCTAGAAGATCCTACCATGCGCCCACGCATATCCAATCCATTATCTTTAGATTTTAAAATACGATCTATTCGCCCTATTGATATTTCAAAAGTATTTACAAAAAAATTTTTGCAAACCGAAACTCTCCCAGCGGGAAGAGGTAAATGATATTTATATACAAATTTTCTTTGTGTTCCTTTATAACTTCTTTGGCGTCTTCTTTTTACATTATACCATTGAACAGCTTTGGAGAGAAATACATTCTGTTTATTAAAATCTCCCAGATTCCAAAATGTATCAAAATTTGCTAGTTCAGCTTCACTAACAAGAGTTTGACAATTTTTTGAACAATTGCACTTTATATTTTTAAATTTTTTGGCTGGAACAATTTTACCTGTATTTGTGTAATATTTTTGTCCGCTGTTGCGTTCATTTTTCTGTCCTTTTGCGTATTTACATTATTGTTTCCTTCTGTGGAATGTGACTAATTGTCATCTGAAATAGCATTCTTATCCGAACTCGTAGTTGGTTGTATGATTCTCCTCCTTTTAAAATTTTTATTTGAATATGTATTGTTTTCATCAGAATAAAAGTCACACTCGTTATAAAATTAACAATTTCTTCAAGTTAAGTGCACAAACATAACACACTACTAAGTCTTATATGTACTTTGCAATAACCCGGGGAAGAACCGAAATTTCAGTGAACGAACGGAAAGCTTTTATGCTATTAACTGTGCTGCCACACATATAAAAATGAAATAGAGAAATTATGTAGCATAATTTTTAAACGAACTATTATGTCTTTGCGGAAAGTGGACTTACACCACTTTCAAAGAAATTATATTTGCAATTTCAATAACTAGGTAAATTTATTTTGGCAAAATTATGAAAATTTTGAAAGATTTTTTTGGAAACTGTTTAGAGATAAAAAGTTCAAAGCAGATTACATTCAATTTTATCATTAACTAACTTTTTGTCAAAAATGGACTTACACCACTTTCAAAGAAAACGGCTCAAATTATGGATCATCCCATGAGAGTCCCTGATGTTGCTGATCAAGGAACCTATCTCCTTGATCTTTTCCTTGCTTCTCATCTAGCGCGGTACTAAGTCAAAGTAGATTCGCCTCTCCGAAATTCGGACCACTGCTACGTTAGCGCTAGCTTCCCATTCAAATTTCCCACCCCTCCCAAACCAGTTAGAAGAACTGTATGGCATTATGGGAAGGCCAATTGACTGGGGCTTATTAATTTTTTCCAATCTACTGACTGGAACCTGTGTTTCCGAAATAAAAACGTCAACTCTGCCGCTATCGGTATCACTAGGATCATACCGGCAGGAATGCATTTGTTCATTCCTCATCTTATATATTAATAGGCAAACAAAAAGTTTGTACACGCTAAGGCTTTTTTGTTCGTGGACCGATTTCGTTTAAATTTTTAGAAAATGTTCTTTTTATGGCATAGTTTTGTAATAAGGAATTTCAACGAAATCGATTCACGAATAAAAAAGTTATAGCGATTTTAATTTTTCGAATTTTAAAAAGCCGTTGGAAAATTTGAATTTTTTGTGAGCATCAACGTAGAGCTGAGTAGCCTACGATTGACACAAATGCCGTTTCGGTGAAGCGAATGAGAAACAGAGAAAAACAAGCGTTTGTGTGGATTTTTGGCGGCATAACTGACTTAAAAAAACTCGGTCACTTTGTGCGTGCATTTTTTTATACTCTTTTGTGTATAGTATTATTGAGTTGTATTGTGTAAGGGGCTGCCGTTCGTTTTTTGGCGAATGCCTTTAGAAATTTTAATTGATTCATTGCACCTTTAGAAATTTTGACTGATTCTTTTAAATGTGCTTTGAATGTTATTCCGGTTGATTTTGATTCGTTTTCGTGTAGTTCTTTTAATATGAGTTGTCATTTTTGTCGTGCCAAACATTTTCTGACTGAAGTAACTTTACGTAATACTGAGGCATTTTCTTTTTGTTTTCATAAAGGCAAAGTTAATCTACCTCCACTTTCTCAAAATTACTTTTTCAATAATTTTTTTGAAGGATTAACTTCGAATGAAAGTGGTATTAAAAATCGTTCTAAAATTTTATTTGCAAATATTCGTTCGTATAATGCTGCCTTTGCAATGACTAGCTCTGAGTGTAATTTGTCAAATGACACTGCAAATGGCATTTATCATTTTAAAATCTATAACATTTTCTATCACCGAACTGGTGCCTTAATTCCTGGCTATGGCCGACCTCCATGTTATGCACAATTGTATTTCTATGATGTAGATACTGCTGCTAATCATAGAATGAATAGAAATGCGAATATTGAATGTAATATTGATATTATGCGTGAAATAGGTTTGGAGTTACATAGATCGGATTAATCCTTTTGTTCACTCATTCAGGTCCATGTATGAATATTGTCAAAGACCTGAGAATATTGCAGCTGAAGTTTCTATAAAAAGTTAATAACCAAGTTGATATTCGTCGTTTCAATGATGCTGTACAAACTGATGTTGCTGCTATTTTCAAAAACGATGATGGTGAGCCTCCTTTCGAACGAAATATGATTGTTTTTTCAAAAACAACAAATGAAATTCGTTCTGTTTCTGTTCTTGATCCTTCTTTGGAGCCTTTGGCTTATCCATTATTATTTCCACATGGTGATAGGGGTTGGCATGTCAATATAGCACACAGTTTACATTCTACTTTACGTGCTAACTTACCACGTACAAAAGTAACAATGTTACAATATGCTTCTTATCGTCTTGCTATACGTGATGAGTTTAGTCTTAAGACGTCATGGATGCGATTAAAAAATCCTGGGAAATTTTAGATGCTCTGGAGCGACAATGGAAATGTTTCATAGTAATTAAAAATTCGCCATTGCGAATAATTTTTTTTTTTTGAAATAAAAATATTTAAATCGAATCGTGAATTTTATATATTTATTGTTTTTGTGACCGAATTTCGGTAACGGGCATCCCAACTAGTCTTATATATTAATAGGCAAACAAAAAGGTTGTACACGCTAAGGCTTTTTTGTTCGTGGACCGATTTCGTTTAAATTTTCAGAAAATGTTCTTTTTATGGCATAGTTTTGTAATAAGGAATTTCAACGAAATCGATTTACGAATAAAAAAGTTATAGCGATTTTAATTTTTCGGATTTTAAAAAGCCGTTGGGAAAATTTGAATTTTTTGTGAGCATCAACGTAGAGCTGAGTAGCCTACGATTGACACAAATGCCGTTTCAGTGAAGCGAATGAGAAACAGAGAAAAACAAGCGTTTGGCGGCATAACTGACATAAAAAAAACTCGGTCACTTTGTGCGTGCATTTTTTTATACTCTTTTGTGTATAGTATTATTAAGTTGTATTGTGTAAGGGGCTGCCGTTCGTTTTTTGGCGAATGCCTTTAGAAATTTTAATTGATTCATTTAAGTGTGTCTTGAATGTTATTCTGCGTAATTTTTATTCGTTTTCGTATGCTTCTCGGAATCTGAGTTGTATTTTTGTCATTCCAAACAGTTAACTGCGAATTTTGAGTGCAATTTATCGGTGAGTACTTACTTTTTTTCCGCGTTTTCTTTTCAAAATGCCAAGGCAACGACGGGAATGTCGATTTTAGATCGCTTCACGAAAATACTAGGAGTCGCGTTAGAAATTTACGTAGTGCTAATGAAATGATTGTCGCAAATAATGAATTGAATAGTGGTGTGAATGAAATGAATGTTGATGCATTTCATAGTGAAATGTTTGTTGATGGTGTTGCACCTTTAGAAATTTTGACTGATTCTTTTAAATGTGCTTTGAATGTTATTCCGGTTAATTTTGATTCGTTTTCGTGTGGTTCTTTTAATATGGGTTGTCATTTTTGTCGTGCCAAACATTTTCTGACTCAAGTAACTTTACGTAATACTGAGGCATTTTCTTTGTGTTGTCATAAAGGCAAAGTTAATCTACCTCCACTTTCTCAAAATTTCTTTTTCAATAATATTTTTGAAGGATTAACTTCGAATGAAAGTGGTATTAAAAATCGTTCTAAATTTTTTTTTGCAAATATTCGTTCGTATAATGCTGCCTTGCAATGATTAGCTCTGAGTGTAATTTGTCAAATGACACTGTAAATGGCATTTATCATTTTACCACATAGCCAAGCAAGACGTCATGGATGCGATTAAAAAAATCCAGGGAAATTTTAGATGCTCTGGAGCGACAATGGAAATGTTTCATAGTCATTAAAAATTCGCCATTGCGAATAATTTTTTTTTAAATAAAAATATTTAAATTGAATTTAAATTCGAACAAATCGTGAATTTTATATATTTATTGTTTTTGTGACCGAATTTCGGTAACGGGTATCCCAACTAGTTCTAATAAATCTGTGCAGCCTAGGCCCAACAGATGGTTAATCGGTAGTTTATGAATGCCATCAGAAACTAGTTGGGATGTGGGTTCGAACCTTTCGGTCCACACGATCAACTTCCCAGTATGATGGAAGGAAGCTCTTTGAAATAACGATAAGAATGGTAAATCCGCCAGGCTTTTCTAAAGAACTTTTTTTTTGTTGAACAGTAGCAAACAAACATGTCCCTGGCATTTCGTTCGCTACACTGTAAAGCGAATTCATTTTGAGCGTGTTGACGCCATGATGATAAACTGCAATGGTAACAACTTCATTTTCAATTCGAACGATTTCAGGAGATAGTACCAAAATTAATCAATGTAACGGATTTGTCAAACTTGTCCGAAAAGGCCAAACTGTAATCACTGGAAATCCCGCGATAAACTCAATTCCCAAAACTGTAGGACATGGAAAGCAATCCGCCGTTCAAACAGTTCTGCACTAAAGTTTGAAAATTTCGTCATATTTGTAATGGATAACGTATTATTTGAATGGTTTTTAAAGAAAACTCGGATTTTGACGAGTGATGACTCTTTGGGAAGCTATTGCTCGGCTGAATCCATAAAAGTGAACTTCATTTTGAACGGGTGTCATTCCAACGCTTCGATCGGCACCTCAATGAAGTCAATATCATTTTTGGTTTGCGTTCTATCGAGCATGTAAAAAAATCACTTACGCCCTTTAAACATAGATACCGCTTGAACGAATTTTATGAAAATCTTTTCAAAGTGTACTTTCGGTAATACGCTACGATCGGTACCTCAAAAAAGTCGGTATCATGGTTGGTTCGTGCTATATCGTGCATGTACAAAAATCACTTACGTCGCTTAAACAAAAAAACGGCTGGACCGAATTTCATGCAAATCTTTTCAGAACATATTTCGGTTAATACTTCTTCTTCTTCTTTGATCCGTTAGCTGGCGGTCCGAGCGGGACGTCCCCGCAACGGATACGCTGCTGTCGGTGCCGCTGGGTCCCGAACTCTATTCACGATTCGCTTCCATTCTTCTCGGTTTTTGGCGGTGTCTCGAGCCTCGGTAACTGATAATCGTTGATTCTTTAAGTCACCCTCGATATTCTTCAACCAAATTTTCTTCGGTGCCGATCGCTGTATTCTCCAGTCTGCAGGACGGTCTCGCCAGAGAAGTTTACGTGGCAAGCGGTTATCATCCATTCGGCAAACATGTCCAAACCACCGTAGTCGACGTTTTTGCATTTCTTCTCCGATCAGTGTTTGCTTATCGCATCTTTGTCTGACAACCTCGTTTCGAAGGCGATCACGGAGTGAGACATGGAGGATCTGCCTCAAACATCGCATTTGGAAGACCTCGAGCTTCTTAACGTCCGGTTTGAGCAGTGTCCACGTTTCAGATCCATAAAGAAGAATCGGAAGAATCAACGTTCGGTAAAGACGTAGTTAATACGCTTCGAACAACACCTCAACGAAGTCGATATCAGTTTTGGTTCGCGCGATATCGTGCAGGAAAAAATGACCACATCCGTACGCACACACACACATACTTCCTCCCAATTTTTTGCTTAAAATGCTCCTGGGACCTTGAAAGATGAAAATACGTTGAAATTTTTGATTTCGATTTTCGGACCGATTACAATAACTTCCTATACTGGGAAGTTAACTAGTTGTAATGTGGGTTTGACCCCTCTGATCCACACGATTTTCCCAGTATGATGCACGTTAAGTACTAGTGGGAAATTGACTAGTATCAGAACTGGAGACAAAATAATCCTTAGAGACGAACCACATTTCATTACTAAAGAATCCTCTCGACGAAAGTTAGAAAAATAGTAAAGTACCACGTTTCAACTCTAGAATTCCTCTCCTAACAAAGCTTTAGAAAAATAAATTTTTACTCAGCAGGCATGGTGATTCTCCTTTGAAAGCTCACTTCGAAGCTTTAAAGCTTCCTACGCCGATGAGCTTGCTAGCTATAAAATAAACCGCTTCACCAGGCCAAAATTTAGTCTTTAACTAGGCTCGTTCCGGAGCGGTCACCTTCTCCGGTCCTATACCGTGTCGTGGTGTACCATCCGGCACGGTTACACTATACACTACACACATTATCTGAGGAATGTTGCCTAGACCTTGTCGTGGTGAACGATCCATCAATGTGTCGAAATAGTGATTCCTATACCGTGTCGTGGTGTACGATCCGGCTCTGTTACACTATACACATTACCTGAACAATCCTGCGTAGGCCCTGTCGTGGTGTACGATCCGACAATGTGCCGAAGCAATAATTCCTATACCGGGCGGGGTGTACGATGCGGCACGGTTACACTATACACATTACACACTATACACATATTTCCTGAGGAATGTTGCCTAGGCCTTGTCGTGGTGTACGATCCGACAATGTTCCGAACTAGTGATTCCTATACCGTTTCATAATGTACGACCCGGCACGGTTACACTATACAAATTATTCACATTACCTGAGGAATGCTGCGTAGGCCTTGTCTTGGTGTACGATCTGACAATGTGCTGAAGCAGTGATTCCTATAACGGGTCGTGGTGTACGATCCGGCACGGTTACACTATACACACCTTACCTGAGGAATGTTGCCTAGGCCTTGTCGTGGTGTACGATCCAGCAATGTGCCGAAGTAGCGATTCCTAGACCGTGTCGTGGTGTATGATCCGGCACGGTTAGACCGCAGACATAACACATACCGACCGCATACCGACCGACTACAGAATACCTGAATAGTGTTACCTGGGACCAGTGTCGTGGTGTATGATCCGACGCGGTTCCCGGCAGCATTTCCTATATCAGTGTCGCGCTATGACCAGATACAAGACCGACCGCACACCGAACACCGTATTACACACATATCCCCTAGGCTGCACTAGTGATACCACTGACCCCCCAGCTTACGCACATGCCGAATATAGTAATGAGTAGATAGCCAGTGCCGGATTACTGCATAAGCAGTGTTTTGAACTTTGTTTTGTTGTTTGAATTTAATTGAAACTAACATTTTTCTTTAAGCACTTCATTTTGAATTTATTATTATTGATTATTTATTTTAATTTAACACTTTGGTTATAACAATATGAACTTCTTTATTACTTATTAGGATATTGATTAATTATGATTTACAATAACTTGGAAAAATTTAACAACTTGGATCATGTCGACTGGTCAACACGCCTGGTGCTACACAACTGTGAATGATTTATTTTTACTCTCAAGCAGGAGCCGATTTGATGTTCGCCGATGATCGCTAGTCGGCAAGAATTGATAAGTAACGGACATCTTAAACATACTCCCACCTGGTTAAGCGGATGCTTAACTGTCATGGCATGGTAATTTGCATAATTTTGAACTAGGCCTCTTGAAGACTCCTTGAGCCGTTCGGACGTCACAAACCCTTACTAATCCATCGGAACCTGGATAGGTTTTTAGTATTCGCCCAGTGACCCATCTCGATGGCGGAAGGTTAGTTTTTTTGATGATGACGAGATCTCCGACGGAAAGGTTGGGTTCGACCTTGAACCATTTGGGCCGCTGTTGGAGGGAGCATAGGTACTCGTGCTGCCACCGCTTCCAGAAGTGTTGATGCATTTGCAGCAATAGTCGCCATCGCCCCTGCAGGGATGTTGTTGTTGGAGTAATAGGTATCTCTGGGAGGCTGTTAAGAGGTTGTCCTATGATGAAGTGTCCTGGAGTGAGTGCATCTAGACTTGAGACGTCATCGGTGATGGGTGTGAGTGGTCTGGAGTTGAGCAGCCCTTCGATTTGGACCAACAGGGTGTACATTTCTTCATATGTAAGTTTTGTGGCACCTATTACTTTTCGCAAGTGCGTTTTTACACTTTTCACACCCGCCTCCCATAGTCCGCCAAAATGAGGTGCTGCTGGAGGAATAAAATTCCAACAAATTCCTCTAGAGGAGACAAAATGTGAAAAGGATGATTCTTTATAAAAGGATCTAACAAGGTTTTCAATTTCATTTAAGTGCCGAGCTGCTCCTACAAAATTAGTCCCATTGTCACTGTATATAGTATGAGGAAGTCCACGTCGGGACACGAACCTCTTTAGGCAGGCTACAAACGTGTCTGAGGTCATATCACCTGCTAGCTCGAGATGTATTGCGCGTGTACTGAAGCATACGAATACAACAATGTAGCCCTTTAGTGAACGAGCTCCTCTGCCTCTGCGCACTAACAGTGTGAAAGGGCCAGCATAATCCACGCCGAGGTTTTCTAAGGGTCTGTAAATACCTACTCGATGCTTCGGTAAGCATGCCATCATTTGCTGGGACGTGGCAGCTCGATGGCGTACGCAAGTGAGACATTTGTTGATATGTGCCTTAATGAGTGTTCGACAGCCTAGGATCCAAAATTTCTGGCGAATTATATTCAATAGTAAGGACGTTCCAGCGTGAAGATGCGTTTCATGCAATTGTGAAATTAACCGCTCGACAAAAATATGGTCTCTCGGCAGAATAATCGGGTGTTTAGCATCATAGGGGCATGGCGCATGTTCGATGCGCCCACCGAGGCGAAGGATGTGATTTTCGTCCAGAAATGGCGCTAACTTCAGTAATGAGCTTGATGAGGGTAGCTGTTGCTTTGATTCCAGTGCTTGTATTTCCTTGCGAAAGACCTCAGCTTGCGCCCATAGGACGCAGCTACTATTTGCGTATCTGAGATCTTCAGATGTCAGCCATGGGATTTTTCTTAAGTTCTTGGAGAGTTTGCAGTGTCTTATGAATTGGAAACATCTTCCCAGGACGCGAAGGATGTGCGTCAAGGAAGATCGATCATTGAACAATGAAGGCAGTATATCATTATCGATTGTCACATGGAAAGCGTCTATATATCGCTCTCGTTTTTCCACATTGGCAGCGGCTTCAGCATCAGTCTCTGTGGCAGGGTTAAACCGACTAACCTTATTCCATTGTGTCTTTAACCAAGCCGGCCCTTGCCACCATAGCTCTGAGTTGATAAGGTCTCCGGCGAGAACTCCGCGGGAGGCTTGATCTGCAGGATTTTCAGCTGATGTCACATGATACCATTGGCTTCGTGGGAGTACCGATTGGATGATTGATGTCCGGTTTCCTACAAAACATTTCCATTTGCGAGGAGGTGATGATAGCCAGTGCAGGACTACTGTTGAGTCAGTCCAACCAAAACATCTTTGGGCTGGGATGTTAAACGTTGAGCTTATGAACTTCATTAATTTTGCCAATAAAGTTGCTCCACACAATTCGAGTTTTGGTATGGATAACTGTTTGATGGGTGACACCCGAGTCTTTGCTGCCACGATGTTGACACGAGCCATGTCGTTTTGTGATGTCGATCTGCAATAAATGACAGCAGCATATGCGGCTTCGGAGGCATCTGAGAATCCGTGTAACTCAGATGATGACACTGATGAGTGTATCCATCTGGGGATGCGCAGCTGCTGCAGATGAGCCAGGTCCTTCGCATCCTTTCCCAGCTACTAGCGTGCTCTATACAGATTTCATCCCAGTCATAATGTTTAAGCCACAAATGTTGGAGCAGTATTTTGAACGTGATAGTGACTGGCGCTATTAGCCCTATGGGGTCAAATACTCGGCTTGATTCAGATAAGATAGTTCTTTTTGTTGCAGTGACGTGTTTCGGAAGTGTGACTTCAAAGGTGAAGCAATCAATATCGGGAATCCACCTTAGTCCTAGTACCTTTAAACTTTCAGGATTATCTTCAATTTGTAAGGACTTGGTGCAATGTTCATTGGCCGATATTGCTTGGAGGAAAGCCTTAGAATTTGATGCCCATTTGCGCAGGGTGAATCCTCTCAATTGAAGAAGTGTCGTGAGTTGTGAATGCAGAAGCAATGCAGTCTCTTTGTCGTCAGCACCTCCAAGCAGATCATCGACATAAAAGTTGTCTAGTAGAGCATCTTCTGCTAAGGGATATTGACCCTTGAATTCAATTGTCAATTGCTTCAATGAACGAGTGGCTAAAAATGGTGCAGCAGCAGTTCCGTATGTTACCGTGTTCAGCCAAAAGTGCTTAATGGGCTCGTTTGGTTCGGACCTCCACAAAATCCTTTGGAAGTTCCTGTCTTCCTTGTGTACGAGAATTTGCCTATACATTTTCTCAATGTCAGCTACTATGGCAATTTTGAATGATCTAAACGAAAGCAATATTGGTAGCAAGTCTCGTTGGATTTTGGGACCTATAAGTAATTTTTGATTAAGAGATTGTCCTGTGGAGGTTGGTTGTGATCCATTGAATACTACTCTAACCTTCGTTGTTGTGCTGGATGGTTTTATAACCGGGTGGTGTGGAAGGTAGGCATGTTCGCGGTTAATAACGAGTTCAGATTGTGGGATGGGTTCAAAGTGTTGTAATGTTCTGTACTCGTTCATGAAATCCGAATATGCGCGATGAAGTTGTGGATCCCTTTGAAGTCGTTTTTCGAGAAAGTTAAAACGCGACCGAGCGATTTGAAATGAGGTACCTAGGTCAGGGGTCTCCTTCCTAAATGGTAACCGTACAATATACCGATTGGTTACTGGGTCTACCGAGTGAGTGGATGTAAACAAATATTCGCAGAATTCTTCTTCCTTAGTGTAGCTTGGTGATTCCTTTGGGATTTCTTCAATTTCCCAAAACTTGCGAAGGGTGGCATCGATGTCAGTAGTGTCGATGTGTAATAAACTGAGTGTATGTGTACCTCTGTTGAAATTCAGAGGCCCGGTGATGATGTATCCGAAAATTGTATTCTGTAATACCGGTAGGTTTGGTGATACATCAATACGACCATCTTGCAAAATATCGTTAAGCTGATCAGCACCCAAGAGAATGTCAATCTTCCTTGATTCATTAAAGTGTGGATCCGCTAAGTTGTATTTATGTAGTAATTCCACGTCCTTGATGTGAAACGTCCTTGAAGGTTGCGGTGCTGTGAGTCTGTCAAGAATATAAGCTTCTACTTGCCGTCTATGATTTGATGAAAATCGAGAAATAGTTGTGAAGGTGACGATGCCCTTTGTAGTGGCCATTGGAATTTCTAATATGCCGCGAATAGTCATTCTTGCCTTGCCTCTTTGTAATCGTAGCCTTTGGACACATTCTTCCGATATGAACGATGATTGCGAACCGCCGTCCAGTAGTGCTCGACATGAGTGAAGCGTTCCAAATTCATCGGGTATATTGATTATCGCTGTTGGAAGAATGGTTAATTTGTTTTGGTGTTCCTTGAACGCTGTGTAGGTGTTAATATGCGGTTGCCTTCCAGGTGTGCATTGGCCAGGGTCGGAAATCGAGTTGGTGAGTGGTTGGGAGAATTCCGTGAAGTTCACCGTTTCTGAATGAAGAGTTGAAGGGTCCAGTCCTTGGGTTGTTGCTGGTTGGTTGAGTATGGAGCCCTTCGCATTGTGTAAGCTTGAGTGGTGTAGTTGTTGGCAGTAATGACATCGAAATTTCGATTTGCATTTCTGAGCGGTGTGCCCCGAGGACAAACAATTAAAACATAGTGAGTGTTTACCGATAAATGCTCTCCTCGTTGCAACATCTTTATATTTCGGACACTTAAAGAGTTGGTGGTCTTGAGAACATTTCATGCATTTTTGAGACGTGTCTAAGTGTAGATTGCGTATTGAATGGGTTGCAGGTTGGCGCTTCACGCCTGCATCGAAAGTTTCTAATGCATCGCATCTTTTATTCAAAAACTCGATAAAAGTGTCAACTGACGGGAAGTCTTGTTCAGCAGTCTCTTCCGCCCATGCCTTGCGAGTATCTGAATCAGTTTTGCTCAACATGATGTAAATGAGCCAAGGGTCTCGGCCTGATGCTTCTTTCCCCAACACTTTAATAGCACGTATGATCTGGTCGGACGTATCAGCTAATCTTCGTAAGCAAGGCATGGAGGGTTGGCTTAAAGGAGGTTGTGCCATAAAAGACTTAATATATGCAGACACAATTTGCCTTTTCTTATCATAACGTTTGATCAACTTGGACCATGCTTCGCTGTAGTTAGCCTCTGTTATCGTAAGGTGTTTCACCAAGGCTGCAGCTTCACCCTTCAACAAACTCTTAAGGTATTGTAATTTGTGAACAGCCGACATGTTTTCCTTTCTATCAACAGAGGTTATAAAGAGATCCTTGAAAGAAGGCCAATCCTTATAATCTCCGCTAAAGGCAGGGATGTCAACTCGTGGTAGCTTAACGTCTGTTGATTGCGCAGGTACTGAAAAGGTGTCAAAGAGCGCTTGTTGTTGTTCAGCAATTCTTGATACAGTGATGTTAAGTTGATCATTTGAAGATGAGGCTTGCTCATTAATGGCTAATCGGTTTAAATGCCGACGTAGTGCGGCCCTGGTTTCCAGGTACTTATCCTCAAATGCACTGTACTCGGATTCGACGACATTCATAACTAATTTGTCATCTACTAATTTGAACTCTCTTTGAAGTTCTTCAAGTCTTTCCATTCTTGTTTGAATATCTTCAATTGTTTTGTCACCTGGAATGTTGTCAGAAAAATTTTTTCATTTTGTCAAGGAACCCTTAATGCGACCACGTTCAACCTTTAATAAATTAACATCTGCCATGCTGATCTAAATGTGTACTGTTAGCTAGCTTACGAAAAAAGTTGGCGTGGCTGAATTTATTAGCAATTAAATTTATTTAAATGTTTGTGTATTGATTTACTAACAAATAACAATATATACCGCAAAACACCACTATGAAATTGTTAAAAGTTCAACTGATTAAATGTTCAAAAAACTTCCAATAACATTTAAACAAAATTAAATTCGAAATTGTTCATAATATGTATAGGAAATGTTTTTAATAAAATAAGTGATTATTTACTTTTATTTAAGATTTCAATACAATCAAAAAAAAACGTTAAATCCACAGGAATAAAACTGCAGACTACTGTATTCTCAAGTCTATTGTCTATTCTTTCACTCTAACACGCTATCAATTGTTCAATCACCATGCGTCACTGCCGTTAGTCGATGAATTGCGAAAATTCCGGTAAAGGTTATTTGGTTTTAACTGTTCACATGTTATGCTACCTTTACAATGACCCTTACGAGCATAATGAGCTGCACATTTTAAATGAAATTACACTTGTAATAATTCGTAATTGTCCATGTTTTAATCGTGTCCCTCGTGGCGTTGCAAGTAAATGATATGGGCAAAATATGCAGTGGCTTGAAAATACAGTTGCTGTTTCCGTTGAATTGTAAATTTTATTGATAAATAATTAACTTGAGAGGTACTTAGCTTATTTATTATCCATTCCCTTTGATGTGGTGTTACAGCTCACGTGCAAAGTCCCGCAATATGATATCACTGTTAATTCCCGGGTTTCGGCACCAAAAAATGTTTTGAACTTTGTTTTGTTGTTTGAATTTAATTGAAACTAACATTTTTCTTTAAGCACTTCATTTTGAATTTATTATTATTGATTATTTATTTTAATTTAACACTTTGGTTATAACAATATGAACTTCTTTATTACTTATTAGGATATTGATTAATTATGATTTACAATAACTTGGAAAAATTTAACAACTTGGATCATGTCGACTGGTCAACACGCCTGGTGCTACACAACTGTGAATGATTTATTTTTACTCTCAAGCAGTAGCCGATTTGATGTTCGCCGATGATCGCTAGTCGGCAAGAATTGATAAGTAACGGACATCTTAAACAAGCAGACCAAGCAATTGCTTAGGGCCCCGTTAATTTGCGGCTCCTTCAAAAGACGAGATTTATTGATGTTTGTTATTGATTTAAAAAATTGTTGATTAAAGAAACTACTTCTAAGTACATATATATAAGGTTGCTTATATATACTTAACAATTATTATTAATATTTATAAGTTCCAAAATGTCAATTTCGCAATTTTCAAACGTTTGGGGATTAAATTTTTCTATCCAAGAAATGCAATATTTGAGTGCAACGAGCTGTAGACTTCATTCAAACTTAGCAGAAGGGGGATTACCTTTCCGAGGATCAAATGAGAATGATCAATTTGATCCGTTTTTGACCGCACACACTACATGGAAATCATGGAAAAAGTCATCACATCTCTGAATTCAAAAATTTCCTTAATTAACAATCTTTACCGTAAAATTTGATCAATGGGGCCCCATTATTTTTTGCTTGGGGCCCCGCAGACTGGCGATCCGGCCCTGTAGATAGCTGCTTAGCAATACATTAGTAAGACTAAGAACATAGTTAAGCAGAAAGTAAAGCAGCGACGAAAGCGCAAAGCAAAGCGGCGAAATCAAACAAATGAATTCCTGTTAACACGTGCATAGTGCAGCATACTGCAGTACTATACGCATGTTAATAGGAATTCACTTGTTTGATTTCGCCGCTTATCTCTGCGCTTCCATCGCTTCTTTGCTCTCTGCTTCACTATGTTCTTAGCCTTAGAAGCATGTATCTAGAGATAACCCATAGTTAGTTACTTAGATATGACTATCCCACAAAAAAAAACATTAAAAATGTGAATTAGAAGTTCGTGGGCGCGGAAATTATTTATTGGGACAGTTTAAGACACACTTACATATAACAATAAGAAATAATATGTATTAGTCAAGATGAATCGTTAATAGCATGAAATAATTATTAAACACGTGAATTTACGAACGAATTCAGTGTGGCTCAGACTATAGTGTTTCTAATAAAATTTGTTACATTTCGAAAGACAGCTAAGATTCATGCTCTAAAATTGTTGTACAATTCCTTTGAATTCGTTGATATCCATGTCGAGGGAGTGGTGAGGAAATGGTAATCCGCCCTCTTGAGACGGCCGCCATGGATGTTACGGCATAGCTTATTGAATTCTAACTATTTATTGAGTATACTATTTTGCTTATTGTATTCTACTTATCATTCCCTTTCAATTGATACCCATGTCGAGGGAGTGGTGAAGAAATGGTAATGCATAGCTTATTGTATTCTACTAATCTTAGCCTTTCATTTGATACCTATGCCGTGAAGAAAATGGTAATGCGTCCTCTTGAGATGGCCGCGGTGGATCTAACTATTTTTTGAGTATATACTATCCCACCAAAAAAAAACATTAAAAATGTGAATTAGAAGTTCGTGGGCGCGGAAATTATTTATTGGGACAGTTTAAAACACACTTACAACAAAAAGAAGTGATATGGATTAGTCAAGATGTATCGTTAATAGCATGAAATAATTAAACACGTGCATTTACGAACGAATTCAAAGGAATTATACAACTGCCAATTTTTATTTAAAACTCAATAAAGTATTATAATACTTACTTTTTTGAGTTTTAAATAAAAATTGGCAGTTGTATAATTCCTTTGAATTCGTTCGTAAATGCACGTGTTTAATTATTTCATGCTATTAACGATACATCTTGACTAATCCATATCACTTCTTTTTGTTGTAAGTGTGTTTTAAACTGTCCCAATAAATAATTTCCGCGCCCACGAACTTCTAATTCACATTTTTAATGTTTTTTTTGGTGGGATATCACTCTTTTTTGTTTTAATACATTCTAAAATAAAAGTAAATAATCTTCTGTATAAAGAAATATTATGTATTTAATTGTTCATTATATTTTTTTATTTATTTTATAAGTAGCTAATAACAAAATAGCAAAATGCAGGAATTCAAACTAATATTATTGTCTTTGTAAAAAAAAACATAAGCTCCTTTTGAGTTTTTCGGCCAAGATTTTTTCTGCACGATGGAATCATTGATCCATAACCAGCTCGATTTTTGTTTCAACATGCTGATGTAATGACCTTGTTCGAGTGTTCCTGTTTGGAATATAGCACTAATCACTTTATAATTTGAACCTCCTATATGCAATTTTGCAGAAGTGACAGCTTTGATATCGCATTGCTCAATTTTAATAAACTTTTGACGTGACAACGTCTAATAAAACGGTTAGCCGGGATGCCCAAGCGACAAAGTGTCGCATAACCGTGTGAGTGGGCGTGGCTTACGCTGCATTTGTAGTAGTGGCAATGAGTGCCGCTTATCTATATTGTGTTTATATCCCAGCGGGAAAACTAGCAAGTGGTTACCCTGGTAACCCACGAATTCTTCAATGATTTGTGTAAGCGCCTACCTGGTAATCGAAAAGTTCTACTGGAAATTTAGGAAAATGGAGGTCTTTACGTTGTAATGAATAGGTAAGCGACTAGGTAATGCCTTGAGAAATACTTTCGTTGGAAATGTGATGTGCTTTTGTCATTCTTTGCCTTTGGCTGGTCAAAGCCTCTCTTCTTGAGTTTATTCCGTCCTCATCAATTTTATAAGATTAATTTACACCACTAACAACGAGCAACAATATCAAAAAGATGTCTTGTTAGAAAAATCCATACCAAATGTAGCAAAAATGGAATGGTACTTTCGGAAAGCATTGTTTTTATTGCTAAAAAGGGGACCCAGTAATTTATTCTGCATGCCTTACATGGCAATCTGTGTATTCACCTAATACATTTCGCCTCTGAAATAAGTCCTCGTCTGTAATGCCTACTGTAAGTACTTACCGCTCTAGGGCATCCCTATGTAAAAGTAACCTATGATTTCATCACAAACGTAATGTGTCCATCTCATTACCACCTCGCTTACCTATCCATTACATTTCCCGCTGGGATATTACTGTCATTGTTACATTTGAGAACGAATAAAAAAATAAAAATACTGCAAAATTATATGTATTTTGTGTTTATTATATATTGCATGTAATGAATAACAGATAACGAGCAACATGGTAGTTGTCACGTAATAATCGCCGTGGGCCGGGGCAGCGGTTTTTTTTCAGTTCGAATAATTTCAGTTGTATTATGAGAACAGGTGCTGCCGAAATCATTTCCGATTTACGAATCTTTTGAGTGTACGAACAATTTTTACATTGACCACTCAGGGTTACTCGTTTTACAAATTCATGATCAATAAGTTGCCATGTCGAGGGGGTTGTGAAGATAATGGTAATGCGTCCTCTTGAGGTGGCCTCGGTGGATCTAACTATTTATTGAATATACTATATTGCTTATTGTATTCTACTTATCATACCCTTTCATTTGATACCCATGTCGAGGGGGTTGTGAAGAAAATGGTAATCCGCCCTCTTGAGATGACCGCCATGGATCTAACCAGATATTGAGTATATTATATCGCTTATGGTATTCTACTTATGATACCCTTTCAATTGATACCTATGTCGAGGTGGTGGCGAAGAAATGGTAGTCCACTCTCTTGAGACGGCCGCCATGGATATAAAGACATAGCTTATTGTATTCTACTTATCATACCCATTCATTTGATACCCATGTCGAAGGGGTTGTAAAGAAAATGGTAATCCGCCCTCTTGAGATGACCGCCGTGGATCTAACCAGATATTGAGTATACTATATTGCTTATTGTCTTCTACTTAAGATACCCTTTCATTTGATACCCATGTCGTGGGGGTTGTGTAGAAAATGGTACTGCGTCCTCTTGTGGTGGCCTCGGTGGATCTAACTATTTATTGAGTATACTATATTGCTTATTGTATTCTACTTATCATACCCTTTCATTTGATACCCATGTCGAGGAGGTTGAGAAGAAAATGTTAATCCGCCCTCTTGAGATGACAGCCATGGATCTAACCATATATTGAGTATATTATATCGCTTATGGTATTCTACTTATGATACCCTTTCAATTGATACCTATGTCGAGGTGGTGGTGAAGAAATGGTAGTCCGCCCTCTTGAGACAGCCGCCATGGATATAAAGACATAGCTTATTGTATTCTACTTATCATACCCTTTCATTTAATACCCATGTCGAGGGGGTTGTGAAGAAAATGGTATGCGTCCTCTTGAGGTGGCCTCGGTGGATCTAACTATTTATTGAGTATACTATATTGCTTATTGTCTTCTACTTATCATACCCTTTCATTTGATACCCATGTCGAGGGGGTTGTGAAGAAAATGGTAATCCGCCCTCTGGAAATGACCGCCATGGATCTAACCAGATATTGAGTATATTATATCGCTTATGGTATTCTACTTATGATACCCTTTCAATTGATACCTATGTCGAGGTGGTGGTGAAGAAATGGTAGTCCGCCCTCTTGAGAAGGCTGCCATGGATATAAAGACATAGCTTAGTGTATTCTACTTATCATACCCTTTCGTTTGATACCCATGTCGAGGGGGTTGTGAATAAAATTTTAATGCGTCCTCTTGAGGTGGCCTCGGTGGATCTAACTTTTTATTGAGTATACTATATTGCTTATTGTCTTCTACTTATCATACCCTTTCATTTGATACCCATGTCGAGGGGGTTGTGAAGAAAATGGTAATCCGCCCTCTTGAGATGACCGCCATGGATCTAACCAGATATTGAGTATATTATATCGCTTATGGTATTCTACTTATGATATCCTTTCAATTTATACCTATGTCGAGGTGGTGGTGAAGAAATGGTAGTCCGCCCTCTTGAGACAGCTGCCATGGATATAAAGACATAGCTTATTGTATTCTACTTATCATACCCTTTCATTTGATACCCATGTCGAGGGGGTTGTGAAGAAAATGGTAATGCGTCCTCTTGAGGTGGCCTCGGTGGATCTAACTATTTATTGAGTATACTATATTGCTTATTGTCTTCTACTTATCATACCCTTTCATTTGATACCCATGTCGAGGGGGTTGTGAAGAAACTGGTAATCCGCCCTCTTGAGATGACCGCCATGGATCTAACCAGATATTGAGTATATTATATCGCTTATGGTATTCTACTTATGATACCCTTTCAATTGATACCTATGTCGAGGTGGTGGTGAAGAAATGGTAGTCCGCCCTCTTGAGACGGCCGCCATGGATATAAAGACATAGCTTATTGTATTCTACTTATCATACCCTTTCGTTTGATACCCATGTCGAGGGGGTTGTGAAGAAAATGGTAATGCGTCCTCTTGAGGTGGCCTCGGTGGATCTAACTTTTTATTGAGTATACTATATCGCTTATTATATTCTACTTATCATACCCTTTCATTTGATACCCATGTCGAGGGGGTTGAGAAGAAAATGGTAACCCGCCCTTTTGAGATGACCGCCATGGATCTAACCAGATATTGAGTATATTATATCGCTTATGGTATTCTACTTATGATACCCTTTCAATTGATACCTATGTCGAGGTGGTGGTGAAGAAATGGTAGTCCGCCCTCTTGAGACGGCCGCCATGGATATAAAGACATAGCTTATTGTATTCTACTTATCATACCCTTTCGTTTGATACCCATGTCGAGGGGGTTGTGAAGAAAATGGTACTGCGTCCTCTTGAGGTGGCCTCGGTGGATCTAACTTTTTATTGAGTATACTATATTGCTTATTGTATTCTACTTATCATACCGTTTCATTTGATACCCATGTCGAGGGGGTTGTGAAGAAAATGGTAATCCGCCCTCTTGAGACGCGTACCATGCGTACACTTTTTGTTTATCATCGAAATGATAGGAAATGCTATTTGACATCAACCGTGCTGGATTTGACTAACTTGTAACGAATATGTCATATTTTTAGAAATAAATTGCGATTACGATCTCGGCATTCAGTGTTTCAAAATTTTACTGTACATTTGTACTGTGAACTATATGTTTTTTATAGTACCTAACGCAATCTGATACCATAGTTGCGACTAACCACTTTAAATGAATACATTTTGTTAATCATCTAATGCCATCTAGCATCAACAGTTCGAGTAAACACTTTTCGACTAACTAGTAGCACCATCTCATTTATCGAGCAATTGAAATAACTTAGAGCGCCATCTGACAGAATAATTTTGAGTACCCACTTTTTTAGACTGAAGGAGAAGAAAAAAGTTCGATTCGAAATGTAAAAAATGTAAAAATAAAGAAAACGAAGAATGATAGGAAAAAAAACTCATGGAATAATAAATTATTTATATTTTGGTTATCGGTTACAAATGAAAAATTACTTATATTGCTTATAAAAAGGTGATAAATCGCATAATTTTATAAAAAAAGCACCTTGTTTTCTATGTTTAGGCGTAAATAAGGCATTAGCTGTTTGCCCTTACGAACTCGGCAAACTACCGCTTGCCTTGATATTGCTTATTGTATCCTTCCTCTTGAGACGGCCCCAAGGATCTAATGGTGTAGTGACTATTCCATTTTACATTGTCATCGGAGCGGAAATTTCAGGGTGATTGGGTAACCGTATTCAAAAAATCGATTGCAAGATTTGTATCGGACAAACAGACAGACAAGAAAGGGAGCTAATAAAAACGTTTTAAAATATGACATATTCGGTACAAGTTAGTCGAATCCAGCACTGTTGATGTCAGATAGCATTCCCTATTATTTCGATGAGTAACAAAAAGCGTTCATATTAATATGGTACGCGTCTCAAGAGGGCGGATTACCATTTTCTTCGTAACCCCTTCGACATGGGTATCAAATGAAAGTATGATAAGTAGAACACCATAGGCAATATAGTATACTCAATATATCGTTTGGTCCATGACGGTCTTCTCAAGGGGGCGGATTACCATTTTCTTCACAACCCTTTCGAGATGGGTATCAAATGAGAGAGTATGATAAGTAGAACACCATAAGCAATACAGTATACTCAATATATCGTTTGGTCCTTGGCGGTCATCTCAAGAGGGCGGATTACCATTTTCTTAACTACCCCCTCGACATGGGTATGAAATGAAAGGGCATTATAAGTAGAATGCCATAGACTATGTCTTTAGATTCATGGTGGCCATCTCAAGAGGGCGGATTACCGTTTTCTTAACAATCCCCTCGACATGGACATCAGATGAAAGGGCATCATTAGTAGAATACAATAGGCTATGTTGTTAGGATATGCCATGTACAATAAAATAAGCTATGTGACGTAATTCAAAATTTGATATGGACACCAGTTACATAAGGGTAATTCCATGCCAACTCAGCATGAGTGTCCACCCGCCTATCACGGATTTTAAATTCAACTTCACTGGCGTGTTCTACACTTAAACACAACAGATTTTCCCAAAAATAAAAATTTTTCATTGATTCTATTGATTTTTATAATCCATTTTTTATTTTATGTTTTTATCGAAGTCAGAAGTCACAATAATTGAATTTTCTTCTAAATTTGCAAATAGTGAACAGAAAAAATGTAAAAATGTACTATTCTGATAGGAAATTTTCTGACGAATCGATTAATGGCATTGTCGAAGCGAAATTTTTGGATCTAATGGTCCAAAATGGCGTTTTTTTTAAAAAAAATCACCTTTTTTTCAACTTAAAATATCTCCAAATACAAAAGAAAATTCTATATTTATCAAACTTGTACAAAGGTATCAACTTATTTAATTTTTCTTTTGGTAATCAGGTTGAACTTGATTGCAGGTGTTGTATCAAGACTGACGACTTTACATTGTATGATTTGATCGGATAGAGGGTCTCTATCATTAATTCCAGCGCACAATTTTAGGGTACAAACTACATGCCCTAATTTACTTCAGCGGGCTGCTAATGGATCCACGATCCACACTTTTGGCATGAAGTTGCTGGAACTGAACCTAGGTCTTCGCCGACGGTTCATCCACAACTTCGTAATATTCAACACTAACAAAGCTATACTCGGTGCGGACTTCCTCACGAAGTTCGAACTCATCCTTGACTTCAAAAGGCGAGTATTAGTTGACTCACAGACCAGTCTTCAGACTGACGTCTGTGGAACTGGTGAGTATATGATAGTATATGATCGAGAGCTTTGAATGCCAACATCTTGGCAAATATAAAGAATTGTTAATGAAGTACGCTTCTTTAACACAACCACCTAATTTTGACCTACCGGTTAAACACAATGTGCAACATCACATTGTTACTAATATAATGGGAAATTACCTTTCGTTACCGCTAGTAGACTTCATCCTGAGAAGCTCAAGGTGGCGAAATTGGAGTTTGAACATATGGTTCAACTAGGGATTTGTCAACCATCGTCGTCTCCCGCAGCATCTCCACTTCATCTGGTCCCTAAACGAGATACAAATGATTGGAGGCCATGCGGCGACTGCCGTCGTCTTAATGCAGTCACGGTGCCGAATAGATATCCTATCGCGCGCATTCACAATTTCTCTGTGAACCTTCACGGATGCCCGATTTTTTCGAAGGTAGATTTGGTGCGTGCGTACCACAACATCTCCATTGCACAAGAAGACGTGCATAAGACTGCCTTAATAACACCCTTTGGTTTGTTTGAGTTCACTTGCATGCCATTTGGGTTAAGAAATGCAGCCCAGTCATTTCAAGGATTTATGAATGAAGTCACAAGAGACTTAGACTTCATTTATGTCTACCAAGATAGAGGGTTAATGATAGAGGGATAGAGGGTGAAAATGTTTGTTATTAGCTGGGATATCACTATTTTTTGTTTTAATACATTCTAAAATAAAAAATAAATAATCTTTTGAATAAAGAAATATTATGTATTTAATTGTTGGAAGTGTCTAAATCCAATGAAAAACGCGAAATGCAAAACGCGAAACGCGAAATCCCGGAAATTGATATATCCACACGCGAAAACGATATATCGTCACACGATTTCCGAATATCAGTCATTTCGAATATTTTAATTGTTGTCCGAATGATTTCTTGTAGAATTTGAACTATTTTCGGTTAAGAAAAATAAAGGCGTATTTGGAAATACGCCTTTACAAACGTTGTAGCTATTTTGACAGCTACTTCCTAACCTTATAAATTTTTGACGGTTGTCATCAATTTTTTGTTAATTAAATATTGTTAATAAAAATAATATTAGAAGAATTTCAATTTTGTTTATTAAAATAAAAAACAAATATAACCAAAATAAAAATTTCGCGCGCGCGAACAAACAAAAAATAGTGATATCCCACCAAAAATACATTAATAATGTGAACTAGAAGTTCGTGGGCGCGAAATTATCTATTGGGACAGTTTAAAACACACTTATAACAAAAAAAAGTGATATGGGTTAGTGAAGATGAATCGTTAATAGCATGAAATAATTAAACAAGTGCATTTACGAACGAATTCAAAGAATTTTTTTAAACTTAATAAAGTATTATTAACCGCGAATAAGTTGGCTGGCGAGTTCGTTGTATAGCATGAATCTTAACTGTCCTTCGAAATGTAACAAATTTTATTAGAAACACTATAGACTGAGCCACACGACTGAGCACGTAGTACAAAATATTGCCGATAGATGGTGCTGAACCTCGAGTTTTAAAAAAAGTTATAGGTAATATATTTTTTATAGGTAACTTCATTTTTTTGTGTACCCTAAACCATGCTTTGCAGATTTGTTCTTTGTTTCATTATACCCTTTTTTATCCCGGACTATGCACACCTATTTTTATTTATTAAAAGGCGTTGCAACGCACGGGGGTTTTTGCTAGTAAAAAATAGAAAAGAAGCAATCGTATATTCATAGGTTTCAAGCAGTTCTCTTCTCTCTTGAAATTTTTATAAAATTTATTTCAATAAATTAAAATTGTAAATTAAAGTTTATAATGGTGTTCCATACGGTTGTTCTCTATGGGTAATTCCATGCCAACTCAGCATGAGTGTCCACCCGCCCATCACGGATTTTCAATTCAACTTCACTGGCGTGTTCTACACTTAAAAACAACAGATTTTGCCAAAAATAAAAATTTTTCATTGATTCTATTGATTTTTATAATCGATTTTTTATTTTATGTTTTTATCGAAGTCAGAAGTAACAATAATTGAATTTTCTTCTAAATTTGCAAATAGTGAACAGTAAAAATGTAACTAGTTGGGATGTGGGTTCGACCCTTTCGGCCCACAACATCAACTTCCCAGTATGATGGATGTTGAATATTATGATTGGATATTTTAATAATAAATGAACAATAGGCAATATAGAATATATGCATAATACCGAGAATTTGTCACAATTGTTTATCAATATTTTCGCTAAAATGTCAAACTAAATTTGCGCACTTACAAGATTAGGATGACGAAAATGTATATAAAATTGATGTATTAATGTTTTTCGGCACCTCAATGAAGTCGATATAGTTTTTAGTTCGCGCGGTATCGTGCAGGCACAAAAATCACTTAAGTCATTTAAACCAAAAACCCGCTGGACCGAATATTATAAAAATATTTTCAGATTATATTATCGCTAATACGCTTCGAACGAGACCTCAAGTAAGTCAATATCTTTTGTGGTTCGGGCCATATCGTGCAGGTACAAAAATCACTTAAACAAAAAAACGGCTCGACCGAATTTTATGAAAATCTTTTCAGATCATATTTTGGTTAATACTCTTCGAACGGCACGTCAACTAAGTCGATATCTTTTATAGTTCGCGCGATATCGTGCAGGTACAAAAATCACTTAAGTCATTTAAACCAAAAAACCGCTGGACCGAATATTATAAAAATCTTTTCAGATAATATAGTCGCTAATACGCTTCGAACGGCACCTCAAGTAAGTCAATAACTTTCGTGGTTCGGGCGATATCGTGCAGGTACAAAAATCACTTACGTCGCTCGAACAAAAAAACGGCTGGACCGAATTTCATTAAATTCTTTTCAGATCATATTTCGGTTAATACGCTTCGAACAACACCTCAACGAAGTCGATATCAGTTTTGGTTCGCGCGATATCGTGCAGGAAAAAATGACCACATCCGTACGCACATACACACACACACACATACTTCCTCCCAATTTTTTGCTTAAAATGCTCCTGGGACCTTGAAAGATGAAAATACGTTGAAATTTTCGATTTCGATTTTCGGACCGATTACAATAACTTCCTATACTGGGAAGTTAAAAATGTACTATTCTGATAGGAAATTTTCTGACGAATCGATTAATGGCATTGTCGAAGCGAAATTTTTAGATCTAATGGTCCAAAATGGCGTTTTGTGAAAAAAATAACATTTTTTTCAACTTAAAATATCTCAAAAAGGGATACCTCAAAAAATTTTGTTTTACATGAAATCGCAAGGGTTTTAATTGAACTTTACGAATATATCATGGTCTTTTGTACTTTTGGCCAACCAAGTCGATTTTCAGGCTATTTTAGTTCAAACTCTGAATTTTCACCAAATGAAGTGATTTTTAATATGTTCTATCACTATATTTTACAAATACCGGGGGAAAAAGCTAATAACAAACATTTTCACCCTCTATCCCTCTATCATTAACCCTCTATCTTGGTAGACATAAATGAAGTCTAAGTCTCTTGTGACTTCATTCATAAATCCTTGAAATGACTGGGCTGCATTTCTTAACCCAAATGGCATGCAAGTGAACTCAAACAAACCAAAGGGTGTTATTAAGGCAGTCTTATGCACGTCTTCTTGTGCAATGGAGATGTTGTGGTACGCACGCACCAAATCTACCTTCGAAAAAATCGGGCATCCGTGAAGGTTCACAGAGAAATTGTGAATGCGCGCGATAGGATATCTATTCGGCACCGTGACTGCATTAAGACGACGGCAGTCGCCGCATGGCCTCCAATCATTTGTATCTCGTTTAGGGACCAGATGAAGTGGAGATGCTGCGGGAGACGACGATGGTTGACAAATCCCTAGTTGAACCATATGTTCAAACTCCAATTTCGCCACCTTGAGCTTCTCAGGATGAAGTCTACTAGCGGTAACGAAAGGTAATTTCCCATTATATTAGTAACAATGTGATGTTGCACATTGTGTTTAACCGGTAGGTCAAAATTAGGTGGTTGTGTTAAAGAAGCGTACTTCATTAACAATTCTTTATATTTGCCAAGATGTTGGCATTCAAAGCTCTCGATCATATACTATCATATACTCACCAGTTCCACAGACGTCAGTCTGAAGACTGGTCTGTGAGTCAACTAATACTCGCCTTTTGAAGTCAAGGATGAGTTCGAACTTCGTGAGGAAGTCCGCACCGAGTATAGCTTTGTTAGTGTTGAATATTACGAAGTTGTGGATGAACCGTCGGCGAAGACCTAGGTTCAGTTCCAGCAACTTCATGCCAAAAGTGTGGATCGTGGATCCATTAGCAGCCCGCTGAAGTAAATTAGGGCATGTAGTTTGTACCCTAAAATTGTGCGCTGGAATTAATGATAGAGACCCTCTATCCGATCAAATCATACAATGTAAAGTCGTCAGTCTTGATACAACACCTGCAATCAAGTTCAACCTGATTACCAAAAGAAAAATTAAATAAGTTGATACCTTTGTACAAGTTTGATAAATATAGAATTTTCTTTTGTATTATGAAAAGATTAATTAAATATTTAGAAAATGAAGTTTCAAATGCCTTTTCATTGAAATACTTTCATTTTTTTTGCAGTCTGATACAAAACGCAAACGTTGCTTCATCACAAATAAAACTTAATAATACTTTTTTACTTAAATTGCATTACATATAATTTTTTTGATTAATTAAGATATATACTAAAAAACGCTTGTTTGTTATTAGCCGCGCGCGCGAAATTTTTATTTTGGTTATATTTGTTTTTTCTTTTAATAAACAAAATTGAAATTCTTCTAATATTATTTTTATTAACAATATTTAATTAACAAAAAATTGATGACAACCGTCAAAAATTTATAAGGTTAGGAAGTAGCTGTCAAAATAGCTACAACGTTTGTAAAGGCGTATTTCCAAATACGCCTATATTTTTCTTAACCGAAAATAGTTCAAATTCTACAAGAAATCATTCGGACAACAATTAAAATATTCGAAATGACTGATATTCGGAAATCAATTCAATTTCCGGGTTTTCGCGTTTTGCGTTTCGCGTTTTTCAGTGGATTTAGACATTTCCTTAATTGTTCATTATATTGACCGCCATGGATCTTACCAAATATTGAGTATACTATATCACTTATGATATTCTACTTATGATACCCTTTCAATTGATTCCCATGTTGAGGGGGTGGTGAAGAAGTGGTAATCCGCCCTCTTGAGACCGCCGATATGGATTTTACGACATAGCTTATGGTATTCTACTTATCATACCCTTTCATTTGATACCCAAGTCGAGGGGGTGGTGAAGCGTCCTCTTGAGCTGCCGCGGTGGATCTTACTATTTATTGAGTATACTATATTGCTTATTGTATTCCACTTATCATTCCATTTCATTTGATACCCATGTCAACGGGGTTGTGAAGAAAATGGTAGTCCGCTCTCTTATGGTATTCTTCTTATGATACCCTTTCAATTCATACCCGTGTTGAGGGGGTGGTGAAGAAGTGGTAATCCGCCCTCTTGAGACCGCTATATCGGCTACTTTACGACATAGCTTATGGTATTCTACTTATCATATCCTTGCATTTGATACCCATGTCGAGGGGGTGGTGAAGAAAATGGTAATGCGTCCTCTTGAGATGGCTCGGTGGATCTAACTATTTATTGAGTATACTATATTGCTTATTGTATTCTACTTATCATTCCATTTCATTTGATACCCATGTCGAGGGGGTTGTTAAGAAAATGGTAATCCGCCCTCTTGAGATGACCGCCATGGATCTAATCATGTATTTAGTATACTATATCGCTTATGGTATTCTACTACTTATTCTACCTTTTCAGTTGATACCCATGTTGAGGGGTTGGTGAAGCAGTGGTAATCCGCCCTCTTGAGACCGCCGATATGGATTTTACGACATAGCTTATTGTATTCTACTTATCATAACCTTTCAAATGGTAATCCGCTCTTTTGAGATGACCGCCATGTATCTAACCATATATTGAGTATACTATATTGCTTATGATGCTTTAATTATGACACCCTTTCAATTGATACCCATGTTGAGAGGGTGGTGAAGAAGTGGTAATCCGCCCTCTTGAGACCGCCGATATAGATTTTACGACATAGCTTATCGTATTCTACTTATCATACCCTTTCATTTGATACCCATGTCGAGGGGGTGGTGAAGAAAATGGTAATGCGTCCTCTTGAGGTGTCGCGGTGGATCTAACTATTTATTGAATATTCTATATTGTATATTGTATTCTACTTATCATTCCATTTCATTTCATACCCATGTCGAGGGGTTGTGAAAAAAATGGTAATCCGTCTTCTTGAGATGACCGCCCTGGATTCTAACCATATATTGAGTATACTATATCGCTTATGGTATTCTACTTATAATACCCTTTCAATTGATACCCATGTCGATAGAGTGGTGAAGAAATTGTAAGCCGCCCTCTTGAGACTCCAACCAGTTTAATATGAACGCTTTTTCTTGATCATCGAAATGATAAGTAATGCTATCTGACATCAACAGTGCTGGATTCAACTAACTTATAACGAATATGTCATATTTTTAGAAATAAAGTACAATTACGAACTATGCAAAAGTAGTAATCGGTATTTCAAAATTTAATTGTACATCTGTACTATGAACAACATATGTTTTTTATAGTACCTAACGCGATCTGACACCATAGTTGTGACTAACCACTTTTATATGAACACATGTTGTTAATATTCTAATGCCATCTGGCATCAATAGTGCGAGTAAACACTTTCCGACTAACTAGTAGCACCATCACATTTATTGAGCAATTGAAATAGCTTATAGCGCCATCTGATAGAATAATTTTGAGTACCCACTTTTTTTGACTGAAGGAGAAAAAAAAAGTTCGTTTCGAAATATAAAAAATGGAAAAATAAAGGAAACAAAGAATGATAAGGAAAAAACTAATGGAATAATAAATTATCTATATTGTGGTTATCGGTTACAAATGAAAAATTACTTATAAAAAGGTGATAAATCGCATAATTTTATTAAAAAAACACCTTGTTTTACATGTTTAGGCGTAAATAAGGCTTTAGCTTTTTGCCCTTACGAACTCGGAAAACTACCGCTTGCCTTGATTCGCAAAAGCACTCAGACTCACTTGTCAATAAAATCAAGGATGCCATGGAAACGACCGCTTGTGGCTATATAAAAATAAATATCGGAACTCCAAAACACGGAGGGACAGAAAACGGATAATTTCGGTTAACATACAAATAAATATCGCGACACGGAAGACGAAGAGACGGAAAACGGATAAACGGAACTGGGAACACGTGTGCTATCTGGCCCATGCTTAAGGCTTCTTTATAAAAGACACTCGATGTTCACTTCTAAACAACGTTTACAACGTTAGTGTCATTAGCAAGTTGAGTCGACTTAATTGAGTTGATATTTTTTAAATCGTCATAAACGTCGCTCATCACAATTTCCGTGTCTATTACGAATTTTCAAAGAGCAGCCAGCAGCTCAATGCCATGATCATCATTAATCTCTACAATTTCTATATCCTATATTGAGGAGAATAGTACTGAATTCTGAGTTTTCTGATTGCGCTCTCATATTTTGTTTTAAATGACGTTTTACAATCTTACTCTAAATGAGTGATCGTTTTAGACGTGCATTAATTTCAACGGCCCGAGTATCTGTCGGGACAACCGGCAACGTTTCCCCGAAATCTATGTCAATAAAACAGTTTCTCCCCAAAATAATTGGTTTTTACTTCTGAAAACTCGCATTGCTCCGTTAACGGCTTCAATAGATACATTGCCATGATACATTTAAACCAGGCCCAGGCAACCCTCATGTAGTATTGTAAAACTTTAGCCTTGTTCGATTGGTATCTTAAACATAGAATGAGCTGTTTTTCCTTATGTGAATAGAGTTGACGCAATCTCTGCTAATGACCCTGCTACGGTAACCATTTTATCTGTACGTAGTTTGGATAATATGAGATTGATTAGGAAAGTCATGGCAGTGCCTCCTGGTTGTCGATGTTATAAAGTGTGGCTCTCTTTACCTATATTATTGTTTTATGAACACCGGAACATTTGGCCAGCGCTCCAAGCTTTTTTACATTTCGAAAAGTAGGCCCTTTCCATATACTGGCTGGCGCAATTAAAACTTTACATTTAAAATTATTTTTTACTATTTAGTTCATTTTAAACTAGAAGCTTTTTGGTTTATTATGTCTTCCAAGATTTTGTAGTAACCGCCATATTGTATTTAAAATGACGTCGTACAGCTTTTCTTTAAATTATTTATTTATTTATTTATTATTATTATTAGAATAAGATTTACTTACTTTTTTTTACTTTTTCAACATCCCCACTCAGTCAGCGAAGCTGGTATGAGAGTTCGGGAGCCCTCATTCATCAGTAAATATCACAACTAAAAGCTTAGAAGTGTTTATCACAAAAGAACAATAAAGAAAAAGAGAAAAAAAAAAAGAAAACTATAAAAGTTAGAAAGAAGTAAATAAAAATTAATAAATAAAAGTTAAGTAAAAGTAAATAAAAATTAATAAATAGGAATTATTAAATAAAAAAAATATAAAAATTCATAAATTGAAGTAATTAAATAAAAACAAAAGAAAAAAAAGAAAAATTAATAAATAGAAATTAAATAAAAATTTATTAAATTAAAATTAAAACGAATATATGCAAAGACACAATTACGAAATTAGTTTGACAATTAATAACGCTGAACCTCCGGTATCAAATATTTCTTCAGCCTTTGCGTGCATGATACTAAGGACGGAGCCGATTTTATATGGTCCGGCAGAGTGTTGTAAAATTCCGCCGCAGTATTAAGCAGTCCCTTTCTTGTCCTCTCCGATTTCCCTGTTTCTTGTAACGTAGTCGTGTATGCTTGAGTATTGCACAATTACTAAGTTTGATCTCAGAAGTTTTTCTTTCAACTTATACACGAACTTTGCTTTTTCCATTCGGATAATCTGGTCCAATGTTAATTGACCCGTGAGCCGGTAAACTTCTCCAGTGGCTGTACTCCATGGAAGTCCATATAGTACTTTCAGCGCCCAGTTTAATAGTATTTTCACATCTGTGCACACTCTTTGAGAGCACTGCGACCAGTTAAGGATACTTAATCGAACCCTAGATAGGATATGCGCATTGTAAACCTGGAGCGCTATTTTCTCCTGAAGCTTGGGGTTTTCTTTTGAGAACTCCTATTAGAGGGGTGAGGATTTTTGCTATTTTTCCTATGTGTTTCCTCCAGTTCAGTTTATCATCAATTAACAGTCCTAGGTAGGCAACCTCCGTTGCCCTAGCTATTTCTTCTTCGCCTATCTTGACCGTAATTCTGATATATGCTTTATTTTTCTGATGGGAGATCATGTACTTAGTCTTTTTTTTTTCATTTATCTTTAGTTTATTTCCATCCGTCCACTCCTTGAAGATTTTTAGGTCACTGTTCATGCTATTTTCTAGCTCTTCCGCAGTTCTAGCTCGATATATCAGGTTAGTATCATCTGCAAACATATCGTATTCTCCACTGAGTTTTGAGTATTTGATGTTATTGATGTAGAGCAAATATAGAAGTGGTCCTAGTATGGAGCCTTGAGGAACTACCGTTGTGAGTACTAGCTGGTCGCTCGAGACACCATTAACTCTAGTTGACACGTGCCTCCCAGTGAGATAGTTCCGCAGCACATCATTCGACGTTCCCCTTATTCCAATGTTGTAGAGGGTACTTAGTAGGACGTCATGATGCACCGTGTCAAATGCCTTTTGACGTGACAACGTCTATTAAAACGATGAACGCCGGCTGCATGCACGAAAAATGATGACTAATTGTCCCGTTATGTCCTGTTATGTCCCGTTATGTCCCGTTATCTCCCGAAGTAATTTTAAAAATTTGATCGTAGTAATCTTAAAAATTTGATTAAAATTGTCAATATTAATTAGATTAAATTTGTCAAATTGTCAACAATAAGCAAAGCAAGCCAAACACTCTGTCTCCTAACTGGGTGCCGGTGTATAAGAAAATAGTGAACATTACACTGAAGAAAACTGTGAAATGCAAACGAAAACAGTTTCCTTGCGTTCCTGCTTGTGCTATTACCATTCACAAGTCGCAAGGTGGGACGTTTACTGTTATTATCTATAATATAAAAAGAAGTCGGGTTTTCCTTGCAGACGCTATAATTAGAAAACACACGATCCGATTTCCACGGTTTTGCATTCGTTGGAAAGGTCTCGGGCTCCGTGAGGTTTATAGCAAACAAATTTCAACAGAAAAGCAGGCGTTTGGTCCATAGCAGCCATCTCAAGAGGGCGGATTACCATTTTCTTTACAACCCCTCGACATGGATATCAAATGAAAGGTTATGGTAAGTAGAACACCAAAAGCAATATAGTATGCTCAATATATCGTTTGGTCCATGGCAGTCATCACACGAGAGCAGATGACCATTTTCTTCACAACCCATTCGAAATGGGTATCCAATGAAAGAGTATGATAAGTAGAACAATATAAGCAATATAGTATACTCAATATGTCGCTTGGTCCATAGCGGCCACCTCAAGAATGCGGATTACCATTTTCTTCACAACACCTTCGACATGGATATCGAATGAAAGAGTATGATAAGTAGAACACCATAGGCAATAAAGTATACTCAATATATCGTTTGGTCCATGGCGATTACCATTTTCTTCACAACCCCTTCGAGATGGGTATCAAATGAGAGAGTATGATAAGTAGAACACATAAGCAATATAGTATACTCAATATATATCGTTTGGTCCATAGCGGCCATCTCCAGAGGTTGGATTACCATTATCTTCACACCTCTCGATATGGATTTCAAATGAAAGGGTATGATAAGTAGAACACCATAAGCAATATTGTATACTCAATATATCGTTTGGTCCATGGCGGTCATCTCAGAGGGAGGATGATCATTTTCTTCACTACCCCCTCGACATTGGTATCAAATGAAAGGGCATTATAAGAAGAATGCCATAGACTATGTCTTTAGATTCATGGCGGCCATCTCAAGAGGGCGGATTGCCACCCGAGACATGGGTATCAAATGAAAGGCTATGAAAAGTAGAACACCATAAGCAATATAGTATACTCAATTTATAATTTGGTCCATGGCGGCCATCTCAAAAGGGCGGTTTACCATTTTCTTCACAACTCCTTCTAGATGGGTATCAAATGAAAGAGTATGATAAGTAGAACAATATAAGCAATATAGTATACTCAATATATCGTTTGGTCCATAGCGGCCATCTCAAGAGGGCGGATTACCATTTTCTTCACAACCCCTTCGAGATGGGTATCAAATGAGAGAGTATGATAAGTAGAACACCATATGCAATATAGTATACTCAATATATCGTTTGGTCCATAGCGGCCATCTCAAGAGTGCGGATTAATATTTTCTTCACAACCCCTTCGACATGGGTATCAAATGAAAGAGTATGATAAGTAGAACACCATAGGCAATATAGTATACTCAATATATCATTTGGTCCATGGCGGTCATCTCCCGAAATCAATTTTCCCAGATTTGTTCTTTTTTCACTATAGCTTTTTCCTATCGCAGACTGTGTCCTCATAATCTTATTTTATTGAAAGGCGTTGCAACGCACGCGGGTTTTTGCTAGTTTAATATAAATGATTCAATTTTATTCATAAAAGTATGCAATCATTTCATCGATGTTTTCTCATGACGTTGTCACGTTAAACTATCGTCCGTAAACCCTCTTTACAGACAACAAATTTTTTTAAGATCGATGAATACTGCACCTGCATAGTAGCCCATATCATGATAACTGTTTATTAGGTTAAGGGTTTCTGAAGTAGCCAGTTCAGCGCTGCTGCCTTCTTGAAAACCGAACTGCTTATTGTCTAGACCTCCATTTCTAGCGATAAATTTTCTTATTCTTTTCTCGAAGATTTTTTCATAAATTTTTCCCACGTTGCTTATTAGTGTTATGGGCCTGTAGTTGTTCATGTCAGCCGAGTCTCCTCCTTTCAGAATAGGTATTACTATCATATCCTTTAGGCAGCTAGGGTAAGTTCCACTACTCATTGCCTCATTAATAAGTTTAGAGAGGGATTTCTTAAGAATGTCTATAACATCAACTATGTCTTCAGTGGAGATTCCATCCTTTCCAGGAGCTGCATTCTTTTTTAAATTCAGAGCGACGCGTTCTACCTCGTCCATGCTGGTAGGAACCATGAAGATTGAGTTAGTCGCCATTGGTGTATCTACAGGTAGCCTGGTAGGTATATCCGCCTGGACAGACTTACCAATTCCATTAAAGTAGGTCTTGAAGCACGTTGCAATGTCAACCGCACTCTCAACTGTCTTGCCATTTACTATGATTTTCTGTAGATCACTTTTCGATTTTGTTTCTTGCTTGTTTATTATGTCCTTGTTTATTACTTTCCATAGCTTTCTGGTGTCCCTCCCTGCATGTAAGATTCTATCATTTATGTAATTATCCTTGGCTGCTCTTACTGCCATTGTAACCTTGTTGCGTATTCTCTTATATTCGGGGCACAGAACGTGGTCATTTGGTTTCTTTGTCATTTGAGAGTATAGGGAATCTCTCTCTTTTATTCCCATAATGATTTGATTTCTAATAATTTTCGACGTGGCCATAGGTTTCTTGGTTACATTGTTTTTGGAGATGTGAACTATCATGTACCGGTGGTCTGATATCGGTGGTCGTTTGTAAGTAAGTCTGAATTGTGTGGCATTGAGGAAGGTCTGTAATACAGTGATCAGTGATTGTGTGGGTATTTTTATCTTGCCTGGTATAATGTTCAGTTTCAATTTTGTTTAGTATTCTGTAGTTGTTAGCAGATGTCATGTTACTTAATATATTTGCCATGTTATCATTTCTTAGTAAGTCGATGTTAGTATCACCTATAAATATTAGTTCCTTGTAGAGGTCAAGTTTGTTTTCCAAGTATTGAATGAAGTCCGTAGTATTAACATTTGATGGTCTGTATATAGTCATAATATTCAGAGTTTTTCCATCAAAAGTTTTTATTTCTATTACAATAGTATTATACATATCGCCATCGCCGTTAAAACTACCCTGTAGTCTAGACCATTTTTAACATAAATAGCAGAACCACCACCTCTAGAGCTATCCCTACAATTGAATTCAGCTGAAAAACCCTGCAAGTTAAAGTACGTAACTCTCTTATGCCCGATTCCACAGTGAAAGCTTAAACCTCGAAATTGAGTTAAGCTTCCGCTTAAATGTTTTTGGTGTTCCACAGTGGAAGGTTTTCTCTTAAACTGAGCTCAAATATCGCATTAGCTTAAGCTGCCAAATTTGAGCGCTTAACTTTAAGCCGTGAGGCTTATCGTTGAGAAATGTCAATTTTGTGTGAGAAGTGATTGCTTTGGTTGTTTGATTCTATTCCGGCTTGTTTAAATTAATTAATTTTTGGAGTTGCGATTAATTAAGGACAATGGATGGTGATTTAAATGATATTATTGATGCTACTGATGAAGAATACTATTACGTAGTTATTCGTGTATTATGCGTGTAAGGAGATTTCATACCAATTGTAAAAAGAAGAAAACATTCTACTAAAAAGCATGCCGTGCAGAGTGCGGATAAAAGGCTGCAGTGTGCTACTCCAAAGATCGCGACATATTTGTTTTACCGCCCTGCTGAAAATGTACCTCATAGTCTTATAGCAGATGCGACACATCCAACCCAATAATTAATACGGAAAACTTATACCTTTCCGGGGGTGGACGGAAGGTATTTCAGTCAAAATACCAAAAAAGGGGGACATAACGATATGAGAAAACTGTAGAGGCACCTGTCTATTATTTACTTTGGTAGACAAATGCAAGAGAGCCTTATTTTTTTCACAAATTCTTACATACATATAAACATAAACAGTTAAAAATCACATAATTCATTTACCAAGAGCAAAAATTTCACAAAATATGACAACTGACTCGACCACAGTGGCCTACAAAATTCTGAACTAAGTTTAGCTGAACTGAGCACAAAAACAAACTGTGAAACGATTTCGAATTGAGCTCAAGCTTAAACTAACTGTTCAGGTTCAGCTGAGCGAAAGCTTAAACCGACACTGTGAAACCGGGCATTAGTAAACCACATATGCAGTTACGGCTGCTACATTTTATTTTTGATGAAATGTCTATAAAAGTGCGGGAAATATAGTTATATATTTGTGGCCAATATCTCTTAAACGGCAAGTCCCATTCTAAAATATTGTTTACAAAGTTTGTAGATAGTGCGATTATCTACAAAGAATCACCGTTCATGAATTTGTTTACATGACCTAATACGCAATTTGTATCGGTCATCAGACATTGAATAAATCCTCTGTTGGACTACGTGGCTAATATTTTCAGGCGTGATTTTTGAATGGTTTTGGAGAAAAAAAAATTGTTCTAGAGAGGGGGCTATCCCCACTATCCACTAAGGTACAGGGTGTTTACGAAAGAAAAAATGTATTTATTTAATATTTACTTAAACTTGAATAATTCCTAGACTAATTATCGTAGAACAACGTAATTCGGTTCGTGTTTTAGGTAAATGTGTATTCTTTTATATGATATTAAGTGAATGACATCGTTTACAAGATATGTAATTAAAAATGTGATCTAAATCCCAATGTTTTTCGTTTTTTCAGAAAAATTCCAATATTTTAGAATTTTGGTCTTATTTTGAACCTACATATCTTGTAAAGGGAGTCACTCAAGTTCCTGTTCTTAAAATGTTCGAATTCAAGTATCAAATTCGTATTCAGCATGCTCAAAATCATATAAATACAAGTTTTGAACAATTTTGATAAATTATGTCGGCCATATTGGATCCGCCATTTTGAAATTCCAAATTTTGACTTCAAATTCGTAATCGGCATGCCCAAAAACATCTAGATACAAGTTTTGAGTTTATTTCTACAATGTTTTAAAAATAATGTCCGCCATATTGGATTCGCCATTTTGAATTTTCAGTTTTTGATATTAAATTCGTGATCAATGAGCTCGATTACCCTATAATACCGAATTTCGTCCAAATTCATCAATATTTAGACTTTTGTCCACGTTTTCGGCAATTCGTTCCACTGTGAACCGTTGTAAATTCCAATTACGAAAGGTTCCTTTATAATCCCTTCGACATTCGCAAGTATTGGCCAAATTTGCTCAGTTGAGCTATTAAAAATTGGCAAACCATCGACATTAATGTTTAACAAAATGCCATTATCTTTTTGTAAATTTTAAAATGCCTTCTTAGGACAAACTGTAACATCTTGCTGCCAATATTTGCATTCTTAATCGATGTTCGTCACTTCTACTGATTTTGGTGTCATCAGAACGGTTCTTCCTTCAGTTGGAAATTAAGTAAATCAGTTATTTCCATTTTACCGATGCCGTATTTGTTAGCCCAACTTCCAATTCCCGCGATTGCATCTCCTACTCTAATATTGATATCATCATTATCGTCAAATTATTCAGATAAGTCGCCCAAATTATCAATTTCATTTCTCATTCGATTTGATTCTTTCTCATCCGAAAATTCGATGATTCCGTCTTAAAAATTGTTATCAAACCAATTGCTCAAAATTAGCTCATAACAACCGTCCAATCAATGAACATTAAGTGGGACATTCAATTTCGGTTTCTTTCTCACTTTCTTCTCATTATGATCTCATTATTTTCTCACAACTAGTTTAATTTTTTTTTTGCTTTTGGGATGTCATATTTTCCTCATATTGAGCACAAATCCAACCAAAAAAACATTAAAAATGTGAATTAGAAGTTCGTGGGCGCGGAAATTATTTATTGGGACAGTTTGAAACACACTTATAACAAAAAGAAGTGATATGGATTAGTCAAGATGAATCGTTAATAGCATGAAATAATTAAACACGTGCATTTACGAACGAATTCAAAGGAATTATATAACTGCCAATTTTTATTTAAAACTCAATAAAGTATTATCAACCGCGAAAAAGGTATTTGGCTGGCGCGTTCGTTGTATACCTAGCATGAATCTTTGCTGAAATCAGCGTGGCTCAGTCTATAGTATTTCTAATAAAATTTGTTACATTTCGAAGGGCAGCTAAGATTCATGCTCTAAAATTGTTGTAAAATTCCTTTGAACTCGTTCGTAAATGCAAGTGTTTAATTATTTCATGCTATTAACGATTCATCTTGATTAATCCATATCACTTCTTTTTGTTATAAGTGTGTTTCAAACTGTCCCAATAAATAATTTCCGCGCCCACGAACTTCTAATTCACAATTTTAATGTTTTTTTGGTGGGATATCACTCTTTTTTGTTTTAATACATTCTAAAATAAAAAAAAAATAATCTTCTGTATAAAGAAATATTATGTATTTAATTGTTCATTATATTTTTTTATTTATTTTATAAGTAGGTAATAACAAAATAACAAAATGCAGGAATTCAAATTAATATTATTGCCTTTGTAAAAAAACAAACATAAGCTCCTTTCGAGTTTCTCGGCCAAGATTTTTTCTGTACTATGGAATTATTGATCCATAACCAGCTCGATTTTTCTTTCAACATGCTGATCTAATGACCTTGTTCGAGTGTTCCTTTGAACTCGTTCGTAAATGCACGTGTTTAATTATTTCATGCTAGTGTGTTCTAGTTATGATACCCTTTAATTTGATACCCATGTCGAAGGGGTTGTGAAGAAAATGGTATTCCGTCCTCTTGAGATGACCGCCGTGGATCTAACGGTATATTGAGTATACTATATCGCTTATAATGTTGTTCTTATTCCCTTTCATTTGATACCCATGTCGAGGGGGTTTTGATGAAAATGGTAATCCGCCCTCTTGAGATGACCGCCATGGATCTAACCAGATATTGAGTATATTATGTCGCTTATGGCATTCTACTTATGATACCCTTTCAATTGATAACTGTGTCGAGCTGGTGGTGAAGAAATGCTAGTCCGCCCTCTTGAGACGGCCGCCATGGATATAAAGACATAGCTTATTGTATTCTACTATTCATACCCTTTCATTTGATACCCATGTCGAGGGGGTTTTGATGAAAATGGTAAACCGCCCTCTTGAGATGACCGCCATGGATCTAAACAGATATTGAGTATATTATATCGCTTATGGTATTCTACTTATGATACCCTTTCAATTGATACCTATGTCGAGGTGGTGGTGAAGAAATGGTAGTCCGCCCTCTTGAAACGGCCGCCATGGATATAAAGACAAAGCTTATTGTATTCTACTTATCATACCCTTTCATTTGATACCCATGTCGAGGGGTTGTGAAGAAAATGGTAATCCGCCCTCTTGAGATGACAGCCATGGATCTAACCAGATATTGAGTATATTATATCGCTTATGGTATTCTACTTATGATACCCTTTCAATTGATACCTATGTCGAGGTGGTGGTGAAGAAATGGTAGTCCGCCCTCTTGAGACGGCCGCCATGGATATAAAGACAAAGCTTATTGTATTCTACTTATCATTCCCTTTCATTTGACACCCATGTCGTGGGGGTTGAGAAGAAAATGTCAATACGTCCTCTTGAGGAGGCCTCGGTGGATCTAACTATTTAATGAGAATACTATATTGCTTATTGTATTCTACTTATCATACCCTTTCATTTGATACCCATGTCGAGGGGATTGTGAAGAAAATGGTAATACGCCCTCTTGAGATGACAGCCATGGATCTAACCAGATATTGAGTATATTATATCGCTTATGGTATTCTACTTATGACACCCTTTCAATTGTTACCTATGTCGAGGTGGTGGTGAAGAAATGGTAGTCCGCCTTCTTGAGACGGCCGCCATGGATATAAAGACATAGCTTATTGTGTTCTACTTATCATACCCTTTCATTTGATACCCATGTCGAGGGGGCTGTGAAGAAAATGATAATCCGCCCTCTTGAAATGACAGCCATGGATCTAACCAGATATTGAGTATATTATATCGCTTATGGTATTCTATTTATGATACCCTTTCAATTGATACCTATGTCGAGGTGGTGGTGAAAAAATGGTAGTCCGCCCTCTTGAGACGGCCGCCATGGATATAAAGACATAGCTTATTGTGTTCTACTTATCATACCCTTTCATTTGATACCCATGTCGAGGGGGCTGTGAAGAAAATGATAATCCGCCCTCTTGAGATGACAGCCATGGATCTAACCAGATATTGAGAATATTATATCGCTTATGGTATTCTACTTTTGATACCCTTTCAATTGATACCTATGTCGAGGTGGCGGTGAAGAAATGGTAGTCCGCCCTCTTGAGACGGCCGCCATGGATATAAAGACATAGCTAATTGTATTCTACTTATCATACCCTTTCATTTGATACCAATGTTGAGTGGGTTGTGAAGAAAATGGTAGCCCGCCCTCTTAAGATAACCGCCGTGGATCTAAATATATTTTAAGTATACTAAATCGCTTATTGTTTTCTACTTATCATTCCCTTTCATTTGATACCCATGTCGTGGGGGTTGAGAAGAAAATGGTAAGAGGTTGCCTCGGTGGATCTAACTATTTATTGAGTATACTATATTGCTTGTTGTTACTTATCATACCCTTTCATTTGATACCCATGTCGAGGGGATTGTGAAGAAAATGGTAATCCGCCCTCTTGAGATGACAGCCATGGATCTAACCAGATATTGAGTATATTATATCGCTTATGGTATACTACTTATGATACCCTTTCAATTGTTACCTATGTCGAGGTGGTGGTGAAGAAATGGTAGTTCGCCCTCTTGAGACGGCCGCCATGGATATAAAGACATAGCTTAATGCATTCAACTTATCATACCCTTTCATTTGATACCCATGTTGAGGGGGTTGTGAAGAAAATATTAATCCACCCTCTTAAGATGACAGCCATGGATCTAACCAGATATTGAGTATATTATATCGCTTATGGTATTCTACTTATGATACCCTTTCAATTGATACCTATGTCGAGGTGGTGGTGAAGAAATGGTAGTCCGCCCTCTTGAGACGGCCGCTATGGATATAAAGACAAAGCTTATTGTATTCTACTTATCATACCCTTTCATTTGATACCCATGTCGTGGGGGTTGTGAAGAAAATGGTAATCCGCCCTCTTGAGATGACAGCCATGGATCTAACCAGATATTGAGTATATTATATCGCTTATGGTATTCTACTTATGGTACCCTTTCAATTGATACCTATGTCGAGGTGGTGGTGAAGAAATGGTAGTCCGCCCTCTTGAGACGGCCGCCATGGATATAAAGACAAAGCTTATTGTATTCTACTTATCATACCCTTTCTTTTGATACCCATGTCGAGGGGGTTGTGAAGAAAATGGTAATCCGCCCTCTTGAGATGACAGCCATGGATCTAACCAGATATTGAGTATATTATATCGCTTATGGTATTCTACTTATGATACCCTTTCAATTGATACCTATGTCGAGGTGGTGGTGAAGAAATGGTAGTCCGCCCTCTTGAGACGGCCGCCATGGATATAAAGACATAGCTTAATGCATTCTACTTATCATACCCTTTCATTTCATTCCCATGTCGAGGGAGTTGTGAAGAAAATATTAATCCACCCTCTTGAGATGACAGCCATGGATCTAACCAGATATTGAGTATATTATATCGCTTATGGTATTCTACTTATGATACCCTTTCAATTGATACCTATGTCGAGGTGGTGGTGAAGAAATGGTAGTCCGCCCTCTTGAAACGGCCGCCATGGATATAAAGACAGAGCTTACTGTATTCTACTTATCATACCCTTTCATTTGATACCCATGTCGAGGGGATTGTGAAGAAAATGGTAATCCGCCCTCTTGAGATGACAGCCATGGATCTAACCAGATATTGAGTATATTATATCGGTTATGGTATTCTACTTGTGATACCCTTTCAATTGATACCTATGTCGAGGTGGTGGTGAAGAAATGGTAGTTCGCCCTCTTGAGACGGCCGCCATGGATATAAAGACATAGCTTAATGCATTCAACTTATCACACCCTTTCATTTGATACCCATGTTGAGGGGGCTGTGAAGAAAATATTAATCCACCCTCTTGAGATGACAGCCATGGATCTAACCAGATATTGAGTATATTATATCGCTTATGGTATTCTACTTATGATACCCTTTCAATTGATACCTATGTCGAGGTGGTGGTGAAGAAATGGTAGTCCGCCCTCTTGAGACGGCCGCTATGGATATAAAGACAAAGCTTATTGTATTCTACTTATCATACCCTTTCATTTGATACCCATGTCGTGGGGGTTGTGAAGAAAATGGTAATCCGCCCTCTTGAGATGACAGCCATGGATCTAACCAGATATTGAGTATATTATATCCCTTATGGTATTCTACTTATGATACCCTTTCAATTGATACCTATGTCGAGGTGGTGGTGAAGAAATGGTAGTCCGCCCTCTTGAGACGGCCGCCATGGATATAAAGACAAAGCTTATTGTATTCTACTTATCATACCCTTTCTTTTGATACCCATGTCGAGGGGGTTGTGAAGAAAATGGTAATCCGCCCTCTTGAGATGACAGCCATGGATCTAACCAGATATTGAGTATATTATATCGCTTATGGTATTCTACTTATGATACCCTTTCAATTTATACCTATGTCGAGGTGGTGGTGAAGAAATGGTAGTCCGCCCTCTTGAGACGGCCGCCATGGATATAAAGACATAGCTTAATGCATTCTACTTATCATACCCTTTCATTTGATACCCATGTCGAGGGGGTTGTGAAGAAAATATTAATCCACCCTCTTGAGATGACAGCCATGGATCTAACCAGATATTGAGTATATTATATCGCTTATGGTATTCTGCTTATGATACCCTTTCAATTGATACCTATGTCGAGGTGGTGGTGAAGAAATGGTAGTCCGCCCTCTTGAAACGGCCGCAATGGATATAAAGACAAAGCTTACTGTATTCTACTTATCATACCCTTTCATTTGATACCCATGTCGAGGGGATTGTGAAGAAAATGGTAATCCGCCCTCTTGAGATGACAGCCATGGATCTAACCAGATATTGAGTATATTATATCGCTTATGGTATTCTACTTATGATACCCTTTCAATTGATACCTATGTCGAGGTGGTGGTGAAGAAATGGTAGTCTGCCCTCTTGAGACGGCCGCCATGGATATAAAGACAAAGCTTATTGTATTCTACTTATCATTCCCTTTCATTTGATACCCATGTCGTGGGGGTTGAGAAGAAAATGGCAATACGTCCTCTTGAGGTGGCCTCGGTGGATCTAACTATTTAATGAGTATACTATATTGCTTATTGTATTCTACTTATCATACCCTTTCATTTGATACCCATGTCGAGGGGATTGAGAAGAAAATGGTAATACGCCCTCTTGAGATGACAGCCATGGATCTAATCAGATATTGAGTATATTATATCGCTTATGGTATTCTACTAATGATACCCTTTCAATTGATACCTATGTCGAGGTGGTGGTAAAGAAATGGTAGTCCGCCCTCTTGAGACGGCCGCCATGGATATAAATACATAGCTTATTGTGTTCTACTTATCATACCCTTTCATTTGATACCCATGTCGAGGGGGCTGTGAAGAAAATGATAATCCGCCCTCTTGAAATGACAGCCATGGATCTAACCAGATATTGAGTATATTATATCGCTTATGGTATTCTACTTATGATACCCTTTCAATTGTTACCTATGTCGAGGTGGTGGTGAAGAAATGGTAGTCCGCCCTCTTGAGACGGCCGCCATGGATATAAAGACATAGCTTATTGTGTTCTACTTATCATACCCTTTCATTTGATACCCATGTCGAGGGGGCTGTGAAGAAAATGATAATCCGCCCTCTTGAAATGACAGCCATGGATCTAACCAGATATTGAGTATATTATATCGCTTATGGTATTCTACTTATGATACCCTTTCAATTGGTACCTATGTCGAGGTGGTGGTGAAGAAATGGTAGTCCGCCCTCTTGAGACGGCCGCCATGGATATAAAGACATAGCTTATTGTGTTCTACTTATCATACCCTTTCATTTGATACCCATGTCGAGGGGGCTGTGAAGAAAATGATAATCCGCCCTCTTGAGATGACAGCCATGGATCTAACCAGATATTGAGTATATTATATCGCTTATGGTATTCTACTTTTGATACCCTTTCAATTGATACCTATGTCGAGGTGGTGGTGAAGAAATGGTAGTCCGCCCTCTTGAGACAGCCGCCATGGATATAAAGACATAGCTTATTGTATTCTTCTTATCATTCCCTTTGATTTGATACCCATGTCGTGGGGGTTGAGAAGAAAATGGTAAGAGGTGGCCTCGGTGGATCTAACTATTTATTGAGTATACTATATTGCTTATTGTATTCTACTTATCATACCCTTTCATTTGATACCCATGTCGAGGGGATTGTGAAGAAAATGGTAATCCGCCCTCTTGAGATGACAGCCATGGATCTAACCAGATATTGAGTATATTATATCGCTTATGGAATTCTACTTATGATACCCTTTCAATTGATACCTATGTCGAGGTGGTGGTGAAGAAATGGTAGTCCGCCCTCTTGAGACGGCCGCCATGGATATAAAGACATAGCTTAATGCATTCTACTTATCATACCCTTTCATTTGATACCCATGTTGAGGGGGTTGTGAAGAAAATATTAATCCACCCTCTTGAGATGACAGCCATGGATCTAACCAGATATTGAGTATATTATATCGCTTATGGTATTCTACTTATGATACCCTTTCAATTGATACCTATGTCGAGGTGGTGGTGAAGAAATGGTAGTCCGCCCTCTTGAGACGGCCGCCATGGATATAAAGACAAAGATTATTGTATTCTACTTATCATACCCTTTCATTTGATACCCATGTCGAGGGGGTTGTGAAGAAAATGGTAATCCGCCCTCTTGAGATGACAGCCATGGATCTAACCAGATATTGAGTATATTATATCGCTTATGGTATTCTACTTATGATACCCTTTCAATTGATACCTATGTCGAGGTGGTAGTGAAGAAATGGTAGTCCGCCCTCTTGAGACGGCCGCCATGGATATAAAGACAAAGCTTATTGTATTCTACTTATCATACCCTTTCTTTTGATACCCATGTCGAGGGGGTTGTGAAGAAAATGGTAATCCGCCCTCTTGAGATGACAGCCATGGATCTAACCAGATATTGAGTATATTATATCGCTTATGGTATTCTACTTATGATACAATTTCAATTGATACCTATGTCGAGGTGGTGGTGAAGAAATGGTAGTCCGCCCTCTTGAGACGGCCGCCATGGATATAAAGACATAGCTTATTGTGTTCTACTTATCATGCCCTTTCATTTGATACCCATGTCGAGGGGGTTGTGAAGAAAATGGTAATCCGCCCTCTTGAGATAACCGCCGTGGATCTAAATATATTTTAAGTATACTAAATCGCTTATTGTGTTCTACTTATCATTCCCTTTCATTTGATACCCATGTCGTGGGGGTTGAGAAGAAAATGGCAATACGTCCTCTTGAGGTGTCCTCGGTGGATCTAACTATTTATTGAGTATACTATATTGCTTATTGTATTCCACTTATCATACCCTTTCATTTGATACCCATGTCGAGGAGATTGTGAAGAAAATTGTAATACGCCCTCTTGAGATGACAGCCATGGATCTAACCAGATATTGAGTATATTATATCGCTTATGGTATTCTACTAATGATACCCTTTCAATTGATACCTATGTCGAGGTGGTGGTAAAGAAATGGTAGTCCGCCCTCTTGAGACGGCCGCCATGGATATAAAGACATAGCTTATTATATTCTACTTATCATACCCTTTCATTTGATACCCATGTCGTGGGGGTTGCGAAGAAAATGGTAATACGTCCTCTTGAGGTGGCGTCGGTGGATCTAACTATTTATTGTGTATACTATATTGCTTATTGTATTCTACTTATCATACCCTTTAATTTGATAACCATGTCGAGGGGGTTGTGAAGAAAATGATAATCCGCCCTCTTGAGATGACAGCCATGGATCTAACCAGATATTGAGTATATTATATCGCTTATGGTATTATACTTATGATATCCTTTCAATTGATACCTACAGTAGGGAGCAGAAATGAGTACATAGTATGCATGTTTCTATAATTGTCGCGTTTTTGACCCCCACTTCGAGGAGGGCTGGGATTTTAGGGGATGATAGAAAAAAGTGTCCTGAGCAAGAATTTGAAGAAATTAGCCGGCTATGTGACCCCTAAACAAAGTTATGAAGTTTTGAAATATTAAAAATTTGTCATTTCTTTGGCTGGGGGAGGGGAAGATTTGCGGAGGGCTGGGGGGTTGGAATTGCAGGGGGTGCATTATGGGGAGTCCTCCTTGCATAACTCCATTTGATTTAGCTGGCGGTCACCTCTCAAAAAAAAATTATGAAGTTTATGAATTTATTGAAATTTTGTATTTGCGAATTTTTTATATAGAATTTTGGAAATATGAATGAAAAATAGGAAATAATTAAACATCTTTTTTATATTTTTTAAAACGACCGCCAGCTAAATCAAATGGAGTTATGTAAAGAGGACTCCCAATAATGCATCCCCTGCAATTCCAACCCCCCACCCCTCCGCAAATCTTCCCCTCCCCCAGCTAAAGAAATGAGAAATTTTTAATATTGCAACACTTCATAACTTTGTTTAGGGGTCACATAGCCGGCTAATTTCTTCAAATTCTTGCTCAGGACACTTTTTTCTATCATCCCCTAAAATCCCAGCCCTCCTCGAAGTGGGGTTCAAAAACGCGACAATTATAGAATCATGCATACTATGTACTCATTTCTGCTCCCTACTGTATGTCGAGGTGGTGGTGAAGAAATGGTAGTCCGCCCTCTCTTGAGAACGCATGGATATAAAGACATAGCTTATTGTATTCTACTTATCATACCCTTTCATTTGATACCATTGTCGAGGGGGTTGTGAAGAAAATGGTAATCCGCCCTCTTGAGATAACCGCCGTGGATCTAAATATATTTAAGTATACTAAATCGCTTATTGTCTTATACTTATCATTCCCTTTCATTTGATACCCATGTCGTGGGGGTTGAGAAGAAAATGGCAATACGTACTCTTGAGGTGGCCTCGGTGGATCCAACTATTTAATGAGTATACTATATTGCTTATTGTATTCTACTTATCATACCCTTTCATTTGATACCCATGTCGAGGGGATTGTGAAGAAAATGGTAATACGCCCTCTTGAGATGACAGCCATGGATCTAACCAGATATTGAGTATATTATATCGCTTATTGTATTCTACTTATGATACCCTTTCAATTGATACCTATGTCGAGGTGGTGGTGAAGAATTGGTAGTCCGCCCTCTTGAGATGGCCGCCATGGATATAAAGACATAGCTTATTGTGTTCTACTTATCATGCCCTTTCATTTGATACCCATGTCGAGGGGGTTGTGAAGAAAATGGTAATCCGCCCTCTTGAGATAACCGCCGTGGATCTAAATATATTTTAAGTATACTAAATCGCTTATTGTGTTCTACTTATCATTCCCTTTCATTTGATACCCATGTCGGGGGGTTGAGAAGAAAATGGCTATACATCCTCTTGAGGTGGCCTCGGTGGATCTATTTATTTATTTGTTTATTTATTTATTTACGCCAAACAAGGCATGCTTAAACTATAATACACAGGGAAAGTAACTTATGAATATATACATATATCGCAAAAAGCACATTTGCATTTAACAATTTATCACAGGTATATCTTTATAACTTATGGTACATTAGTTATAGTGTTATGTTAGTTCAGGATAATTCGGATGACAGGAAGGATATCAGTTTTTTCTTGAAGGATGATTTGCTCAGTCCAGGGGAGAAGCAGGAACTGTGGCCATTGAAAATCATACAACATCTGTTGACGGGCTCGTTCTTTCCATACTCGGTCCGATGAGAATATTCCCTAAGCATTTTCGTATGCCTATTGTGACGGACATCGTCGTTAACTTTGATCCTGTCTGACAGAAACTGAACATTGATCCTATCGTTCAAGACGTCCAAAGTAAAGCATGATATAAGCAACTTACGCCTATTAAACAGAGGCATGAGATCCAACACTTTGAGCCTGTCCATGTAGGGTGGTAGGCTATGAAAATCACGCGAGTCGTATAGATTTCTCAGAGCAAAGAGTAGAAATTTCTTTTGCACCGACTCAAACCTGTTACTGCTTACCTGGTAAATAGGATTCCAGATCGGGCATGCGTATTCTAAAATCGGGCGGACTAGCGAACAGAAAAGGGTTTTTGTAACTCGAGGGTTGTCAAATTCCTTGGCTCTTCTCTTTATAAAGCCTAGAAGTTTGCTAGCTCTTGCAATAATATTATCGTAGTGCAAATTGAAATTTAATTTATTGTCCAGGACAATACCCAAATCTACAATTTGATCAACGCGGTCTAATACCCTGCCGTTGAGATAATAGTATTGCAACTGTATGCTTTTTTTACGAGAGAAGGTAATTACGTGGCATTTACTGGTGTTAAGTTGCAGTTTATTGGTGGAACACCAGTCATGTAACGTATTCAGTTTCGACTGAAGGAGAGTTACGTCATCACTCGACCTTATGGGACTATATATTTTGAGGTCATCGGCATAAAAGAGATGTCGTATATTACTTAGTTTTTCTGACAGGTCTGTCTGATCTAACTATTTATTGAGTATACTATATTGCTTATTGTATTCTACTTATCATACCCTTTCATTTGATACCCATGTCGAGGGGATTGTGAAGAAAATGGTAATCCGCCCTCTTGAGATGACAGCCATGGATCTAACCAGATATTGAGTATATTATATCGGTTATGGTATTCTACTTATGATACCCTTTCAATTGATACCTATGTCGAGGTGGTGATGAAGAAATGGTAGTTCGCCCTCTTGAGACGGCCGCCATGGATATAAAGACATAGCTTAATGCATTCTACTTATCATACCCTTTCATTTGATACCCATGTTGAGGGGGTTGTGAAGAAAATATTAATCCACCCTCTTGAGATGACAGCCATGGATCTAACCAGATATTGAGTATATTATATCGCTTATGGTATTCTACTTATGATACCCTTTCAATTGATACCAATGTCGAGGTGGTGGTGAAGAAATGGTAGTCCGCCCTCTTGAGACGGCCGCCATGGATATAAAGACATAGCTTATTGTATTCTACTTATCATACCCTTTCGTTTGATACCCATGTCGAGGGGGTTGTGAAGAAAATGGTAATGCGTCCTCTTGAGGTGGCCTCGGTGGATCTAACTTTTTATTGAGTATACTATATTGCTTATTGTATTCTACTTATCATACCCTTTTATTTGATACCCATGTCGAGGGGCTTGAGAAGAAAATGGTAATCCGCCCTCTTGAGATGACAGCCATGGATCTAACCATATATTGAGTAAATTATATCGCTTATGGTATTTTACTTATGATACCCTTTCAATTGATACCTATGTCGAGGTGGTGGTGAAGAAATGGTAGTCCGCCCTCTTGAGACAGCCGCCATGGATATAAAGACATAGCTTATTGTATTCTACTTGTCATACCCTTTCGTTTGATAACCATGTCGAGGGGGTTGTGAAGAAAATGGTAATGCGTCCTCTTGAGGTGGCCTCGGTGGATCTAACTTTTTATTGAGTATACTATATTGCTTATTGTATTCTACTTATCATACCATTTCATTTGATACCCATGTCGAGGGGGTTGTGAAGAAAATGGTAATCCGCCCTCTTGAGACGCGTACCATGCGTACACTTTTTGTTAATTACCCAACATTTGACATCAGCAGTGCTGGATTTGACTAACTTGTAACGAATATGTCATATATTTAGAAATAAATTACGATTACGATCTCGGCATTCAGTATTTCAAAACTTTACTGTACATTTGTACTGTGAACTACATGTTTTTATAGTACCTCGCAGTTGCGACTAACTACTTTAAATGAATACATTTTGTTAATCATCTAATGCCATCTAGCATCAACAGTTCGAGTAAACACTTTTCGACTAACTAGTAGCACCATCTCATTTATTGAGCAATTAAAATAACTTTGAGCGCCATGTGACAGAATAATTTTGAGTACCCACTTTTTTAGACTGAAGGAGAAGAAAAAAATTCGATTCGAAATGTAAAAAATGTAAAAATAAAGAAAACGAAGAATGATAGGAAAAAAAACTCATGGAATAATAAATTATTTATATATTGGGTATCGGTTACAAATGAAAAATTAGTTATATTGCTTATAAAAAGGTGATAAATCGCATAATTTTATAAAAAAAAACACCTTGTTTCCTATGTTGAAGCATCTTTTTATACCAAAGTCTTCCCTAACATAATGGGTATTCCTGTCAATGTTTATATACCTTTTAACCATTTTATTATATGTAGGTTACGCCAATGACTTCAAAAAATACAGTCCACCTGTCATTTCGGGTTTTTCTGCTGTATACAATTTTCACATTGTCCTCATCAGTTATAAAGTGATTTAACTGTTTCAGCTCATGGCAGAGTTCCGTTGAAGAATAATTTCTCTCCAAATTATTTATAAAAAGCTTGGGGTTTCTTTTTTTAGTAATGTATGCTTCATATGTATTCGTTTCCAACCCTATATTATTTTCGTTGTTTTCTTGTGAGTCGGACTTGATTAGTACTGCACCCTTATCTATACTTCTCATTTGTATAATGGGAGCACCAATCTTGCTCGGCATCACATTTTTCTTTATTAGATTTTTGGTGCCATCACTATGTTGATCTTTCTTAGGCCTGACGATAATACCTTGTGGGGCTGTTGTGCGGTGACTTTTCGGGTTTTGAGGTGAGTTGTTGGCATTCCGTTTTATAACGGTCGCGTAAGTTACTGCTTCAGCGCTCTGTGGTCTTTCGATACACCTCTGCAACTTATTGACTTGCTTTCCATAAGTTTTTAGCGTTTTGTCTATGTTATCTACTTTAGCAATGCTTTGCTTTTGCGTATTTAGTAGATCAAGCAACTTATTATTAGCTAACAACCCAACAAACTCCTAACACTCAGCACACATACACATAGCAATTTTCACATCTTTAATTTTGCTGTAATCTTTACTACTTACATTCCCACATTTTATGTGGAACCATCTACCACAAAATCCTTCACACTGTAAGGCTTTATCCTCAGACTCAACCATATTTTTACACTTATTACACAAATCACTTTCACTTGCAGTCACCATTTTGAATGACTCTAGTATACTCGTCATAGACCCAATTACGGCTCGTCCGCCCCTATCAGCAAAATATTTTTTTTATCAAGTGAAAAATAAGCCCCTACAAACGATCAGAAAGACTACGTCCTTATTATTACAATCAATAAATATCCTTCATAGCCTGAGCTACGAAAGTGTGGAGGTAATTTTTAAAAAAATCAATCTTTCAGGAGAAGTACTATTTACAAGGCCAATAATAAATATCCACGTCTGCCTTCCGAAACCTTATTAACTTCCCAGTATAGGAAGTTATTGTAATCGGTCCGAAAATCGAAATCCAAAATTTCAACGTATTTTCATCTTTCAAGGTCCCAGGAGCATTTTAAGCAAAAAATTGGGAGGAAGTATGTGTGTGTGTGTATGTGCGTACGGATGTGGTCATTTTTTCCTGCACGATACCGCGCGAACCAAAAAAGATATCGACATCGTTGAGGTGTCGTTCGAAGCGTATTAACCGAAATATGATCTGAAAAGATTTTCATAAAATTCGGTAGAGCCGTTTTTTGGTTTAAGCGGCGTAAGTGATTTTTGTACCTGAACGATATCGCCCGAACCACGAAAGATATTGACTTACTTGAGGTGCCGTTCGAAGCGTATTAGCGACAATATAATCTGAAAAGATTTTTATAATATTTGGTCGAGCGGTTTTTTGGTTTAAATGAGATAAGTGATTTTTGTACCTGCACGATATCGCCCGAACCACGAAAGATATTGACTTACTTGAGGCGCCGTTCGAAGCGTATTAGCGACAATATAATCTGAAAAGATTTTTATAATATTTGGTAGAGGGGTTTTTTGGTTTAAATGACATAAGTGCGCGATAGTGCTTGAACTATAAAAGATATCGACTTAGTTGACGTGCCGTTCGAAGAGTTTTAACCAAAATATGATCTGAAAAGATTTTGATAAAATTCGGTCGAACCGTTTTTGTTTTTGTTTAAACGACGTTTATGATTTTTGTACCTGCACGATACCGCACGAACTAAAAACTATTTCGACTTCATTGAGGTGCCGAAAAAAGAATATTAACGAAGAAATGCTCTGAAAAAAATTTCATAATATTCGGTCGGGCCTTTTTTGGTTAAATAGAAAAACTTCGGATAATTCTTAGAAAGACAAGTTTTGCTAATACATATCTAATAAACTCGATGGAATGAGACCCGTTCTAATCGAAGTGATCTTTTTTGGGTTCTGCACAAAGATAGCCTTCGAACAAAACATCACTTGTCAAAATACGACAACCTTTCAAAATCGTGCAAAAATTTCGTTACCCTTTACAAACATCGCGAATTTTCAAACCTTGAATTAGCACTTTTTCACGGGGAATTGTTTTCTACGCGTGATACAGTTTCAGGAAATTGCGGTTCATCCCGGGATTTCCAGTAGTTACCGTGTAAAATTTGTTCTTTTTGGTCAAGTCTGACAAGTACTTAACAGTTACAGTTTTGCTAATATCTCCGGAAAGCTTTGCAATTTCCAAATGAAGTCATTCGCTTCTCAGCTCGTCAACGGCGCTTCAGCACGCCATTCGGAGGAAATGTTTGTTTGTTAACGTTCAGGTAAAACAAATACTCTAGAAAAAGCTTGTGGATTTACTACTATTATAGTTATTTGAACTAGCTTCTCTCGGGATTGCTTTGTCATCAGTTCTGATACTAGCCAATTTTCCACTAGTGCTAAACGTATAACTATTTTGCAAGAAGTCAGTTTATTCCATCTTCGATCATCATACTGGGAAGTTAATCGTGTGGACCGAAGGGGTCAAACCCACATCCCAACTAGTTCTACTATCGGATCACACTGAAAAACTGAGTCGGAAAAATATATCCCTGAAAAAGTTCATACTTTTTAACTTGCCAGAATAGGAAGTTATTGTAATCGGTCCGAATATCGAAATCGAAATTTTCGACGTATTTTCATATTTCAAGGTCCCAGGAGCATTTTATGCAAAAAATTGGGAGGAAGTATGTGTATGTGTGCGTACGGATGTGGTCATTTTTTCCTGCACTATATCGCGCGAACCAAAAAAGATATCGATTTCGTTGAGGTGTCGTTCGAAGCGTATTTGCCGAAATATGATCTGAAAAGATTTTCATAAAATTCGGTCGAGGCGTTTTTTTGTTTAAGCGGCGTAAGTGATTTTTGTACCTGCGCGATATTGCCCGAACCACGAAAGATATTGACTTACTTGAGGTGCCGTTCGAAGCGTATTAGCGACAGTATAATCTGAAAAGATTTTTATAATATTCGGTCGAGCGGTTTTTTGGTTTAAATGACATAAGTGATTTTTGTACCTGCAAATATCCCGTGAACTATAAAAGATATCGACTTAGTTGACGTGCCTTTCGAAGAGTATTAACGAAAATATGATCTGAGAAGATTTTCATAAAATTCGGTCGAACCGTTTTTTTTTGTTTAAACGACGTTTATGATTTTTGTACCTGCACGATACCGCCCAAACTAAAAACTATATCGACTTCATTGAGATGACGAAAAAAGAATATTTGCGAAGAAATGCTCTGAAAAAAATTGAAAATTTCATAATATTTGGTCGGGCCTTTTTGTTTAAATAGAAAAACTTCGGCTAATTGTCAGAAAGACCTTAAATTGACAATTTGCTATAATCTAATAAACTCGGTGGAATGAGACTCGTTCTAAACGAAGTGATCTTTTTGGGTTCTGCACAGCTTTAGCCTTCGAACAAAACATCACTTGTCAAAATCCGACAACCTTTCAAAATCGTGCAAAAATTTCGTTACCCCTTACAAACAGCGCGAATTTTTCAAACCTTGGATTAGCACTTTTTGACGGGAAATTGTTTTCTACGCGTGATAAAGTTTCAGGAAATTGCGGTTTTCCCCTAGATTTCCGGTAGTTACCGCAAAATTTGTTCTTTTTGGTCAAGTCTGACAAGTACTTAACAGTTATAGTTTTGCTAAAATCTCCGGAAAGCTTTGGAATTTCCAAATGAAGTCATTCGCTTCTCAGTTTGTCAATGGCGCTTCAGCCCGCTCAATACGAATTCGAACACTCGCTTTCGTGCAGCGAACGAAATACGGAGGACATGTTTATTTGCTAACGTTCAGGAAAAACAAATTCTCTAGAAAAATCTTGTGGACTTACTACTATTATAGTTATTTGAACTAGCTTCTCTCGGGATTGCTTTGTCATCAGTTCTGATACTAGCCAATTTTCCACTAGTGCTAAACGTATAACTATTTTGTAAGAAGTCAGTTTATTCCATTTTCGTTCATCATACTGGGAAGTTAATCGTGTGGACCGAAGGGGTCAAACCCACATCCCAACTAGTTTATCATTGCGACTGTAGACCTATTTAAATATCCTTTGTTCCTTAAGTGAAGAGTTCCCTATAGCACGATCAAGATATTTTTAGGAAAACCTAGATATTTAGATAAAGCTCTGTGAGGTCTACAATTGAGGAACCCGATGCAAGAACCGCACATTGACGCTCGGCCGGCCAACACTTTCCCCTCCCCGGCGGACAGCTAGCTCGCTTGCGAGCAAGTCGGTCTACCTGTCACTCGACGTTTTCAATGTAACGTGAATGTGAATACAGCTTCCAGAACAAAAGCCGATGAGAACGAAATTATGGCATACAGTTTTGATTTGCAGCTCAAAAACTATTGTTTATATTGAATAAAGAAATATACCATGACGTGGGTGAAGAATCAAAGAATTTTATTGTTTACATTTGATTTCCCCGTTATCAATGGCAATTAAGCTTATATTTCCTTGATTTGTATGTGTGTGTAGTGTAAACAAACGTTGAACTTGATTTTGACCCACTTCCATATAACCGATCAACTGCATATTTTACACATACGTATAGTTTGCATGACAATACAATCTGATCATTTTGTAAAAAAATCAAGATGGCGGTTCCAAGACGGCAGTCGAATTTTGCAATTGGGCTCCCCGACCTCCGAAATGGGTATCAAATGGAAGAGTGTGACAAGTAGAACACACTTCGCTATGTGGCGTCATTCAAAACCCAAAATGGCAGCTTACTTTTTCTTTACAACGTCCTTGTTATGGGTATCAAATGAAAGTGTATGACGAGTACATTGTAGTACAGTAAGCTATCGACTTCACAATAAATATTTCTTTTAATTTCCCCCGGAGAATTTTGTTTCATATTAAATAAGTTTTTTTTAAATTCGTCGAAAAATATGCAAATACATTATATTGAAAAAAATATTTAGCTATTGCTTAGATTTTTTTCGATGGCGCGGCGGCATGTTATACATCTCAAAATAGATTTTAAAAGAAGAATTAGGCTTGCAATACTTACGCTGCATCGTGGGTTAAACGATACTACGGCAGCGTGTCATACTTATCGTAAAGGTAGGTTCATACGCATCGATTTAGTTTTTTAAATTGTCTGGCACGTATGAAGACGCGGATCTGAAGTCGGTTTTTAAATTTTTTTTTTTTATTTTTTAATATAAACTTTTTGAGTATAAGTTCATATTGCTTGAGAGTTTTTTTTTTTTTTTTAAATACGTGGTTAAAAATTTATTTTTAAACGTTCATATATTAGTACGGGTCGTTCCGAAACTGCAACTCAAAAGAAAAAAGACTAGAGAAGGTCGGAAGAAAGTATAAAACGAAAATGAGTGAAGAGACACTGCAAAGAAAGAGCAGTACGGATAGGATAATAAAAAAAATCAAAAAAAAATATCAAAAAAAATACAAAAAAAAATATCACAAAAAATTACCAAAAAAAATACAAAAAAAAATTAAAAAATTTAATAAAAAGTCTAAAAATTAAAAAAAAAAAATACAAAAAAATTATAACAAAAAAAAAAAAAATATAAAAAAAATATAATGAAATAATGAAAAAAAAAAAAAAATGTTTTTATTTAACTTATAAAAAAAACTAAAAAATAAAAATTAAATTTTCTTAAAAATACAAATAAAAAAATTTATATATCAAAAAAATTTATTGAAAAATTTATTTACAAAAAAATTATACAAAATATTTTTCAGATAAATCGTTAAATAAAAGCGTGGCGCGTTATTCATATATTTTTTATATATTTTCTATTATTTAATTTTGATGAAAACGCGCCACATTTTTATTTAACGATTTATCTGAAAAATATTTAGTATAATTTTTTTGTAAAATTTCCATAATTTTTTTTTTATACATAAATTTTATTATTTATATTTTTAAGAAAATTTATTTTTTAGTTGTTTTCTTATAAGTTAAATAAAATCATTTTAAAAATTTATTTATTGGTTTGTTTCATTATATAGTATAATTTTTTTTGATAATTTTTTCGTTTTAAAGCAAGAGCGCAAATTACAAAAGTAGCGTCACACTGTGACTTGTAAAGTTATGGTCGGAGAGTCATGAAATTTTCACACACATCGTTTAAAAGTTGGTACTATCTAAAATTGATATGGATTTGCCCCTAGTAGGGCCATCTATATGCCATCCGATGAACTTATTGAGTGATGAAATAGAAACGTACATTTCTTGATTTTCTTCCTCGTCACTATTTGTATCATCACAGTCATCTTCTGTAGAATAATCTTTATATAATTTTTTGTCGCTAATAGAAGAAGAGTATGTAAACTTAAACCCGTATTTTTTTACTGAAAACCCCGGTTAACGGATTTTCTTTTAAAAACTGGAAAAGCATAAAGTTTAATTTATTTCCAGGCTATTTTCATACTCATCCTGAGGCAGTCAGAAGCGCAAGATAATCCCGACTCAGAAGAGCCGCTAGAAGGGTAAATATTATTTAAAAATGACCAGTAAGAGATAAAACTACTTGTTTTAACAGATATTATGTTTTTGTTGATTCACCTCTTGCAATTCCGCCTAAAGTACGCTCCCCGCCATATACACACGTCAACATTGAATGCAAAAATTTACATAACAATAAAGCTTTCGTTTCAGTAAGTAATATATGTGGTGACCTCAATAAAGGTCAAATACCCAGGAACCCTATGAAGCATAATGTTTTTGGTGAGCCTTATCCATTGTACGTTACACTCGATTCATTTAGCATAATTAGTGATTTTGTTTTTATTCTTTAGCGAATTAATACGAAACCAAACTCTAATATTTTTATCCAAGACACTTCCTGTGTTAAAAGCTGATGACACATTACCAAAAATAACTCAAATACTCCCAGATGAAGATGGAAACTTTCGTAGTAGTATTGGAAATAGTCAACGAATCAGCAAATTAGAAAGACAAGTGGATGCCGAATCTTTAAAAGATCAGCCAGAGAGTCGTGAGCCAAAAAAGTTTTGTGATGGCGGAGGAATGTAAGTATAAAGAAAATATTATTATTAGAATTCGAAATACGCATGCTCCAGGCTCCAAAATTTAGAGCAAGCCTCAAACAGTTTACAAATTTGTATAACGACAAACCGTTAAACGATTGGTAATGCTTGATTAGGGAATTATAATAAATATTATTTTTTTTTGTAAGAGATGAAAAGAGAATTCACTATCCAGCACTGGATTTCTCTTGAATTTGCCAGATTACCCAATATCCCGTGATTTTTCATATCAAAGCTAAATTACCTGATAAGGCGGATTTGTATGACATCCAAAAGTTGTGGTGTTGCTTGCGAAATTAATTGCTCGTCCAATTACTTTTATTTTGTTTAAACGGATTTTACTAGCGCATATCCTACAAATTTCAAGTTCCGAAATGAATCATTATAATACCATGAATCCATTCCCCTTGGTCTCGACCTTAGGTGAAATTCGCTGTTGAACAGTGTTAAAAACTATTTTGCAAACTTCTAAAATTAGAAAACAGTAGAACCTCCTCGGTCTTTTTTATCAGGGGTTGTAAATAACTGTTATATTTGTATTTTTGTTTTAAAAAATCAATAGTAAATGTTGTGTGATCTACATAAAATTTATAATGGATACTCAGAATAACGAGGTCCTAGGCTATGGTGGGGTTGCTTTTAAATTGTATACTTTGTAAATAACTAAAAGGAAATAACTGTTATATTTGTATTTTTGTTTTAAAAAATCAAATAGTAAATGTTGTGTGATCTACATAAAATTTATAATGGATACTCAGAATAACGAGGTCCTAGGCTATGGTGGGGTTGCTTTTAAATTGTATACTTTTATTATAAAACTCAGGTTTAATAGTTAGTATAAATTTTAATGTTTTTAAATCAAAAATAACAGTTATATTAAACTAAAAAATTGTAGGTCATTTCATTAAGAACACTTATTAACTTCCCCGCATAAGGAAGTTATTGCAATCGGTCCGAAAATCGATATCGATTTCATTTTTCAAGGTCACAATAGCATTTTAAGCAAAAATTTAAAAAGAAGTATGTGTATGTGAGTACGTATGTGGTCATTTTTTCCTGCTCGATACATGCGAACCAAAAAAGATAAAGACTTCGTTGAGGTGTCGTTCCAAGGGTATTAACGGATATATGATCTGAAAAGATTTTTATAATATTTGATCGAGTTGTTTTTTGATTTAAACCACATAAGTGATTCTTTCAACTTCAGTAGTTACGGAAAATTTGTTCTTTTTGGTCAAGTCTGACAACTACTTTACATTGATTAGTTTTGCTAATATCTCCGGAAAGCTTTAGAACTTCCAAATGAAGTCATTCGCTTCCCAGTTTATCAGCGACGTTTTACCACGCTCAATACGAATTCGAACACCCGCTTTAGTGTAGCGAACGAAGTACGAAGCAAATGTGTATTTGCTTACGTTCAGGAGAAACAAATTCTCTAGAAAAATCTCGTGGTTTTTTACTATTGCAGTTATATCAACTAGCTTCTCTCAAGATTACTTTGTCATCGGTGCTAAACGTATAACTATTACTACGTTTCCATGACAGCTTGAGTACTCGAAGGCTTGAAAATCTCAAGAACTCGAGCGCGTATATGCTCTGCCTACTTGAAGCGGCATATTAGCTTGAACTGAGCTTGAGTTCCTTTGGCTGTCATCTGAAGTTACTATTATATTTCTTTTATTTCTTCCTTTTATCGTGCTTTTATTTCTTCATAAATATTTTTGTCTCCTCATATTCCCACACATTACCTTTTGACACATTTACAGGCCTAACTTTCGCAATTTCGAGCACTCAAGCTTTCAAGCTCGGTTTACATGACAAGCACTCGAGACGGTCACAAAAATCTTTTTGATCGACTCCAGTCGAGCTGCTTGCGTTTACATTTGTACTTGAAGTACGCTTCAAGTAAGCTTCAAGCTGTCATGGAAACGCACTATATTTTGTAAGAAGTCAGCTTCTTCCGTCTACGTTCATCATACTTGGAAGTTGATCGTATGGACCGAAGGGGTCAACTAGTTTTTGTGCTTTATTTGCAAAGTCTTTCAAAACTGTTATGAGAAGACTTTTATATTTAAAATCAAAAATAACTGTTAAAAAAGACTTATTTTTGAAGTTATACTTCTTTAGGCGCGCTTTGAAAAATATTATGAGAGTGAATTTTGACGAATTCGCAACGCAACGCAACCGAGGATATGGGCGAAGGGGTGGAGGCAATGGAGGGCAAGCATTTCAACTTCCATTCTTCATGCGCACTGCGATTATCATTACTATGCACGGTATACAGAAAACGAAGGTAATGTAAAAGCGACGGCAGCTTCGAATACCGTAAAAAATGGGCGTCTGGTGACGTCAGCCGTAATGCTTAAGGCTGGTCGTCCACTGGAAGCGTATTCGAGCGGCTACGCGCTTCGGCTACATGAGCGGCTAGAGGCGGCTACAAGCGGCTATGAGATACGCGGCTACACGCTACAGGGGTCGTCCACTGCAAGCTTTTCATGCTGCTCAGTTTGAAGTGAATTGGACATAATAATTTTGTGTTTTGTCAATACGGAAGGCTTTTAGTATAGTAAAATTAAGCCGGAAAAGCGGAATAGCTGAATGATTGGGTACAGGCTGAAAATTGGCACAGAGCTTCCTTTAAGGGTTCTCAATAAGGGGTTATAACACAAAATCACAATTTTATTCGTCTTTTAGCATTTTGCTCATGCTGTCAACCTACATATGTACATAATGTACTAAATGGAGCCACTCAAGTTCTTGTTATTTATATCAAATAAAAGAATACGAATTCACCTAAAATATGAGTCTAAGTATATTGCTTTACGATAATTAGTAAACTAGTTATTAAATAAATTAAAACAAAATACATTTTTTTTTTTCGTAAACACCTTGTATTTTAATAGTTAACCCCCTGTCTAGAACAATATTTTCTGCAAATACATCCAGGAATCACCCCTAAAAAATTAACAAGGTAATCCAACTTTGTGAACATTATTTTATGGTAGGACTTACAGTTACAGATGTATATGCAAAAAACTGATATATAAAAAATGAGCTTCCCGGGGTAGAAAATCGGTAGACTTTATAACCCCTTATTGAGAACCCTAAAAGGAAACACTGTGCCAATTTTCAGCCTGTACCCAATCATTTCCGCTATTTTTACTATTTTTCCTGTACTATTTGTAGAAAATTATTTCCTGATTCGAGCGGCTACGCGCTACCGATCCAAATTAATTTGGATTCGCGCGGCACGCTCGAATACGCCTATAGCCGCCCGCTCAAAGCCGCTTGCAGTGGACGATGTTTGTATGAAATTCTTTATGTTGGATCTGTCGCGCTTAGCCGCGTGTTGCCGCTCATGTAGCCGAAGCGCATAGCCGCTCGAATACGCTTCCAGTGGACGACCAGCCTAAACAACAACAACAACTTCGATTTTATATGGGAAGTGCTCCCCACGTGACATCAGCACTAAAATACGGTATACGGTATACAGTCTTTTACATTACCTTGTTTCTGAATACCGTGATTACTATAGGCATATGAAAAGTCGCAGCCGATGCCGGTTCACGATGTCGATGGGTGAGGGGGTTTTTATGCTGAGGCTATGGAGGGAAATAAATTTCATGTTCGACTCATCAGCTAAGCGTATGTTTGGTCGTGGGAATAGCAAGATTCGTAGTGTTTATTGTGTGCTGTTTGTGGGTGAGGGATTTTACTGGAGGGAAGGCAATTTCTCTAACTCGTAGTGTAATATCATAAACTCGCCAAGTTTTTAACTTGTAAAAATTGTCAATACATTGTATTTTAACATTGTATTTTTACTGCACGTGCATTACCGGTGTTAAGTTAGTTAGTGATCCGAGTGAATAAATTGAATGAAATTGATAAGGTGACCAGTTTTGTTTACATTCATGGTGGTTTTTTCGTGTTAATTTAGCGAAAAAATGTTGGATTTATGTGGTAATGAAATTAAAAGTGAATTTAAAATGGTTAAAACTTGGCTTCACTATGTCATTACACGAGAAATGTCCTCCATTCAAGCAAACGTAGGATCGGCACCGGCTGCTTCCAGGCCTGTAGCTACGATTGGATTGCTGGAGACCCTATAAGAACCTCAAATATTGCAAATTTAAGACATGATATGAACATGCAGCACGCTGCTTTGCTTGTCATTTTACCAGCTTCAGCCAATTGAAATACTTTTGATTGCAGCGTGCTTATCTCATGCCCTAATTTACTGCAAGCTGCCAATTTTGATGTTCTGATACGGCCTGCGGACGATATAAGCGAAGGGGTAGAGGCTATAAAGGGCAACCATTGCAACTCCAATCCTTTAGCTATTACAATTATTATTATTATATGGGCATATGAAAATTCGTAGCCAAAGTCCGTTCACGATGTCAGTGGGTGAGGAGGTTTTTACCCAGAGGCTATGGAGGGAAATAAATTACATATCCTAGTTTTCAGCTAAAGCCCGCTCTAAACGATGCTATGAGCACTTTCCAACGTTGGACATTTGATGGTAGAACGCATTGTGTGGCCGCTACTCGAACTACGAATGTCCAATGTCAAGCGTCCAACGATAGTGTTTGGACAGGTTCGGAATGTTGTCACTCAAACGTTGGAAGCGTTGATGCTGTATTTGCCGATACATTAATGTTCCCAGTATGAAACTCTTCGTATCATATTTCAATTACCCTAACACCCTCAATTTAATTGAGTAACAACTAAAAGAAGAAGCTAGGAAAGTGAACAGAATTTGGAAGTGACGTTTATTTCAGTAGTGGCAAAGGAAGTAGAATGAATCTACACAAGGTCGATGAACCCACAGGTGAGTTACGAGAGCATACCGGCAAAATGAGTCTACGCAACGCCTGGTATTCCTCATTGTGACAGAAGACACAGACGATGTCCTTTTGGATTGCCGGAGATTAGCCGAGCAAACTGCTGCACTTTAACCTACAGCTAAAGGCACGGCTAAGAGCAACGAACGTCTTAGACTATAATGGTACGATCGTTTGATCTACTGAGAAGCTAAATTCCTCAATCAGAAGCAAGGGCGGAAATGAACAAAACGGAAATGAGTTGGGCTTAGAAGTACCAGTAGTATTATCAGGTAAATAAACCCTGATCCAGCTTTGCGACGCATATTAAGCTTAACATTCATTACGTGTTGGTAGAAAATTAGCCAGTCTTAAGAGAATTTCATGAGGCATCTTAAGCCCATCTTAAGATAATTGTAATTAGGCCTAATGACCCAACTAGTTGGTGATTTAAGTTAGGATTAGAATACGGTATAACCGACAGCCTTGAGCGTGTCGGCATCATAATGCTTGCACCTTCCAACGCACGAAAATAGATAGAATCCAATAAAATATTTGTGTAGAAATTAAAAATTAGTCTTAAAATCACGCCAAAGAAGTATAACTTCTAATGCGTGTACATAAGTACACACACCCACTGTTTTTTTTTTTCTGTCTTACACAAAAGTCTTTTTTAGATTTTTGTTTTTCCAGTTCTATAAAAGTCTTCGAAGAAATTTATTTTTAAAATACAAAAATAAAATAAATAGATAAAAAAAAACTAGTTGGGATGTGGGTTCGACCCTTTCGGTCCACACGATCAACTTCCCAGTATGATGGTTGTTATGTAGAAATTTTGAGCAACCCTCAAAATTAAGAAAATTTCTAATAATTTCTAAATTTCCAAATCCAAAATTCCTTGAACCCGGAATTTTGTTGACATAAAAAATGCACGGGCCGGTAAATGACCCGTGCACAAAATCCGAGTGTAACCTGAAACGCCAAAGGAAATTGGCAAGAATATTTAGCGCAATTTGCCTTGCGAAAGAAATTAAAAGCTCGTAAGCAAATTGCGCCAGTTTCAGGGCATTTAAAGGAAAAGCCGACGGGTGCGTTTTTTCGGCCGGCGACCTCAGCCTTGGGTCAAGCACCAGCAGGTGACTTTTGCACCAAGGTTGAATGCCCGGAGGAAAAGTGCAAACGAAGGATTTTTGGAAAGAAAAGTTTCGGAAAAATGAGGATCGATCGAGTGATCGATCGTTGAGTCTGATTAAAACTTTCCGCGGCGACGGTTGTTTTTCCCGCAACATTTCAAAGAGTCTAGTTTTGTTCTTCACCGGCGGCGGTGCGCGGTTTTAAAAAAAATAAGGTTGATTTGGTTGTATTTAAAAGGTAGTGTTGTAAAAACGGTTTGACGGTGGCGAAACGAATCGAAGATTCATAATTACTAATTAATGTTGCACTGTATAAAAATACTTCGTAAATTTAGAGAGTAAGTTATTTACATTCGGTTAGTTTTAAAGGAATAGTGTTTATATAATTACATGACAACGAGTTTTATGTGTGAACAAACAATCTAGTGCCCTAAGTACTTTGTGTAAGGAACAATACGTTTGAAAGTTTAAAGCAAAAATGTGTTTTTTTTAAATAAGCATTTATAAACCGAAACGAATCGAAGATTCATAATTACTAATTAACATTGCACTGTATAAAAATACTTCTTAAGTTATTTACATTCGGTTAGTTTTAAAGGAATAGTGTTTATATAGTTACATGACAACGAGTTTCATGTGTGAACAAACAATCTAGTGTCCTAAGTACTTTATGTAAGGAACAATACGTTTGAAAGTTTAAAGCAAAAATGTGTTTTTGTAAATAAGCGTTTACAAATCGAAGCAAATCGAAGGTTCATAGTAACTAATTAATATAGTATTGTATAAAAGGATTTCATAAATTTAGAGGGAAAATTATTTCCATTCAGTTAGACTTAAAGGAAAAGTGTCTATCTAGTGCCCTAAGTATTTCGTGTAAAAAATAAACTATTGCCCAAAAACAAAATATATAAAGGTGTTTTTTTGTATAAACAAAACAGCGAAGCAAGTTATCCTTTAAAAATCTGCTTGACATACAAAAGACGGTGAGTTATTTACATGCAAAAACAAACAATCATTTCTTTTATAAATTAAATTTGGAGACGTTTCCATCCTTTGTCTGAATAAAAAAAAAGAGTAAGTTATATAATAAAAAGTGAGTTATATACAATTATATACGAATTTTGTTATATAACAAAATTGGCGCAGCCGGTAGGATCTGGGTGCGCTATCAAAAGTTGTTAATACTGTCGGTCTAGGCTCCTTTGACCTCCAACCCAAGGCTGAGCCTGACTTGGGGGCAGTGTTAGCTTCTGCAGCTACGGCGCGTAAAATATCCCAGATCCTCCACGAATCAACGCTCGGGGGTAAACATCTATAGGTGCCTCTGCTCCAGGCGAGCACGCATTTACCCCCCTAAGTTTTTATCAGCGAGGGACTTTCGCGGGCTTCATCCGTGCCCAGGATACGCCCTATGTCAGAGGGCCAACCAGGGGACAACCATCACCTAGAAACTCCCCCACCGAGGGATAATCAACTAACAACAGGCCCTTCAACAACCCCAGGGTCCAACGAAATCAGCCCTCAAAGCCCTCAACCCCAACAGGCAGGCAGCACTTCAACATCCACAACTGCAGCAGAATCACCAAGGAAGCTGAGAAGCGGCACCATCCTAGGAAACCCAGCGAAACAGCAAGTAGGTTTTAAGTTAAGTTTAGATACAATTTTGAAGAGAGCGCTCGAAACAGGTGATATAAATATCACCGCGTGTCAGGCAGTAGAACGAGAAACAAAAAGAACTCGCGAAAGCCGCCTGACACAAATCGAAAACCTCAAACAGAGCACTCTCCAATTTAGAGAGGAACTTATTAAATTTCAGTCCCTCGAGCGCCTTCTTCAAGGTGGAAGCAATAATACAAAAGATTTAGAATATTTAGAATTAAGTGAAAAAAATTGTGAAGCCGACTACACCCAGTCGCCTACCGATAGCCTTACAGAGGATCTTCTGAATTGGGTAAGTGTGTCCCTCACAGACTCCGAGAAGGACCTTACCCTATACGAAAATCAAAAAGACCATACAGTAAGGGAGAAAAAGGAGTTCCTACTAGACACAGCAATGGCAGACGAATACATAAAAGTCGCCAAAATAACAGCACAACTGGTCCCATCATTTTCTGGCGACCGAGCTGCAAATGTTCATAGGCTGTTGTCGTAGAGTTCTGCACTGTCTCACAGGAACTGAAAAGGAGGCCTTTATTCAGATTCTCCCTACCAGACTTCGAGGCGACGCATACCAACTAATAGCCTCAAGTCAGCCAGCCAACTTCGAGGAAGCCGAAAAGCTCCTCAACCGCACTTATTTGCCTAGGGAAACTTATCAGGAGTTAGTTAATAAACTAATAACACTCCGACAGTACCCTATGGAACCCCTCACAGCCTATACCACGCGCATAAAACAACAACTGTCTTTATGCATAGAAGCCGCCACAACTAAATACGGCGAAGCAGCAGCCCAAGTCAAAGTACAGTTGGAAGATTTTGCGAAAAGCTCATTAAAAGGAGGGATTAACAACCAACACTTATGTCAGTACTTGCTGGCAGCAGGCGATGACGGCCTGGATAATTTAATCCAAAAGGCCCTGGACATGGAGAGACTTCAGCAAACAACACTGAACATCCATGCCCAGTACCAAAGTCCATCAGCCCTGCCAATGTACAGTCAAGGTGGACCAAATATAAACACCCCCAACCTGTGCAATAATCCCTATACGCTGGCTTACAATAATGGTCCCTATACGTATCCATCACAGTCAGGCCTAAACGGCCCCACTCCTCTACAAACGACACATTCACTCTACTCCGCTCAACATAACGCCGCCGCCGTCATCACTCCGCCCAGTATCACATCACCAGAATATAACCTTCCACCCCAAACAACACTAACTAACTACAATCTCCCCCTGCCCGATACACAACAACCGACCGCAACAAGTATACCTGCCCCTACCGCAACTACTGCAGTACCTCAGGTGGCGCAAATAACGCCAACGCCTCAAAAACCTCAAGGCAACCCGTTGGCAAATGTCACCTGTAGTTACTGTCGAAACAGGGGGCACACATACGCAGACTGTATTAAAAGAAAAAATACTCCCTATTGTACCATTTGTAGAGCGACAAATCACGATGCGCGAGATTGTCGTCGCCCACCAGAGCGCTCCCGACCGAATTTCCCTAATAACGGTCGTTTCCCTGAACAGCGCCCCAATAACAATAATGGCGGTAGACATTCACAATATAATAATAGTTATCAGCAAAATAATCAACAACAATCACTGCCCCGTTCACAACCGCCACATAATCAAAACCAGGTAAGCAATAACAATCGCCGAGTATTCAACATACGCCACACATGCGATTTCTGCGGAAGACGGGGCCACCAGGCAGAAGACTGTCGACAAAGGCAGCGATGGGAGAACTCCCAATCGGGAAACTTCCCAGAGTCGGACCAAATACCCCCGGCCCGACATTAGACACTAACAAAAAACCAAATGGGGGACCTCAGGCCTCAACTGGTACAAACCCACTAGTAACTCTTCCGCTCGACATAAGCCTCAACGGCAAAACACAACTAGTGGTGGATACAGGCTCTGAGGTTACAATACTAAAAAAGAATAAGCTTCGACAAAATGTCACCATAAACCCTTCTCAAAAGTGCACGCTAGAAACGCCATACGGTAAAGGGAATACTCTCGGAAGTTGCCAAGGAAATTTCAATTTGAAAACTCCAATTCCTTGCACTTTCCAAATAGTGCAGAACATGCCAGAGATTCCCAAAGATGGCCTTCTAGGAAACGACTTCCTCTCCCAGCACTGCAACGTTGAGGGTCCCAACAAAACATTACGATTTCCTCGCACGGAAATTAATCCGGAAGAAATGACCTTTCCTTTACAAACCAAAACTACCAAACCGAATCCTAGAGAGCAGCAGGAGCAAACCCAAACCAGGGAGTCTCAGCTCGTAGAAGCCGAGACGACCCCCGGTGGTGTCTCCCAAGTACCCTCCGAAGGGAGTACAAGCTGCCAATCTCAAGATGGATCAAAGTTAGATAACAACCTAAACGGTTTCGAGACCAATGAAGACCTAAGACAAAAGGTAATCCTAACGGAATCTATTTGTATCCCAGGCCGGTCTCAGATGGTGGTACCAATACCATTAAGTTTAGAGGAAGAAATGCTCTGTAAAGCTCAAGAGCCCTGCGAGGGAGTATTCCTCGCGAATGCCCTCTTACCTTCTGGAAACCAAAGAGTATTTGTTGGCCTCCTCAATGCTAACAACTATCCAGTAGCCCTAACGAGCCTAACTCTAACGCTCGTCCCCACAAATGGCTACTCTACAATACCACTCAATTCCAACTCTGCAAGTTCTAGCCCAAGGCTCTTTGTCAAAAAAGACAACGGCGAGTGCGGAAGACCGGTTACCAAAACCGGCACCCCACCGCTCAAAACAAGCCGCAAATGGCAGAAAAAACTAGGGGTCAAATCAACACGGGGTCACAAGAGCAGTGACCAGGAAGCCGCCAACCTATTACACATTAGACACATATTCCCGGACTATGAAGACCCGGACGACCAAGAGCGTGCACAGCGCATTCAAAAAGTGGACGAGGAGCTCAACCTTGATCATCCACTAACGACCGAAGAGAGGAGGTCCATAAAGGAACTATGTCACGAATACGCAGACATATTCCACTTAAAGGGAGATAAGCTCACGTACACAGACGCTATCTCCCACGAAATTCCAATGGTCTATGACCAAATCATTAATCAGAAAATGTACAGACTGCCCGAGACACAAAGGCAGGTAATTAACGAACAACTAGAAGAAATGTTGGACAGCGACATAGTCCAACCCAGTAAGAGCCCATGGAACTCACCCTTATTAGTGGTCCCCAAAAAAGCGGGCCCTAATGGAGAGAAGAAGTGGCGAGTAGTTGTCGACTTCCGAAAAGTCAACGAAAAAACCATGGGCGACGCATTTCCCCTGCCACGAATCGAGGATATTCTAGACCAACTCGGTCACTCAAGATATTTCACTACCCTCGACTTGGCCAGTGGTTACCACCAAGTACTTGTGGAACCACAAGATCGCGCTAAAACAGCCTTCAGCACAAACTACGGCCACTACGAGTTCAAACGTATGCCGTTCGGGCTAAAAGGAGCCCCGGCTACGTTCCAACGGCTCATGAACTATGTCCTCACAGGCCTGCAAGGCCTCGAATGTTTTGTCTACCTGGATGATATCGTCATCTACGGTAAAAACCTTGAGGACCATAATACTAAACTTCGGAGAGTCTTCGACCGGTTGAGGGAAAATAACCTCAAATTACAACCAGAGAAGTGCCAATTCCTCCGAAAAGAAGTTGTTTATTTGGGTCACGTTTGCTCAGAGAAAGGAGCTCTGCCAGACCCACGAAAAACGGAATGCGTCCAGAAGTTCCCTGCCCCACGGACTATCAGGCAAGTGCAATCGTTCTTAGGCCTTGCCAATTACTACCGAAAATTCGTCCCAGATTTTTCAAAAACAGTCCGTCCCTTAACGAACCTTCTACGCAAAGGCGTAAAGTTTTCTTGGACACCAAAGTGTGAAGACGCATTCCAACAAATAAAAAATAATTTAGTATCCCCCCCACTGCTAATCTATCGAGATTTCGACAAGCCGTTTAACTTGACAACGGGTGCGAGCAGTGAGGCACTCGGAGCAGTGCTCTCTCAGGGAGAAGTAGGAAAAGACCAGCCTATTGCCTACGCAAGCCGCACCCTAAACAAGGCAGAACGCAACTACTCCACCATTGAGAAAGAGTTGCTGGCAATAGTCTGGGCTGTGAAAAACTTCAGGTGTTATCTATTGGGTCGGAAGTTTACGGTCTACACTACACGGACCATAAACCCCTCAAAGGCGTATTCAACGTCAAAGACGCAACTACTCGACTAGTGAGATTCCACCACAAGCTGTCGGAATACGACTACACTATCGAGTACAAACCGGGAAAATATAATACAAATGCTGATGCACTCAGCCGTATACCGCACTACGTAGAGGAGCCAAAAACCTTCACGGTAGAAGCTCAAGTTCACCAACCCGGAAAACACCTCCAAACAAAACAAGAAGAGACGCCCAAGCAATGCAACATCATCACAAGGGCACAGGCGCAAAAGCAGAAAGACGACGAAAAGGACAAAAGAACTACGTCTCTAGAAGCCCCCCACTCAGAGGAAGGGCCCAAACCGCCTGAGATCGAAGATGAAACCCCAGAAGACCCTCCCAAAGACAACAACCTCAAAGGGAAGAAGAAAGTTGAGGTCATTACCAGTCAGGAGGAGATAAATACAATCCTAAAAGATTATCACGATTCCCCCTTCGGTGGACACCAGGGAGTCGTGAAGACCTATAACCGTATTCGCCAAAAATATTGGTGGAGGCGTATGTTCCGCGATATCTCTCGCTATATAAGAAGGTGCAAGAAATGTCAAACCTTGAAGGCCTCTAGACTATTCCGAATGCCCATGGTTATCACGGACATTGCTGAAAAACCCTTCGATAAAGTCTATTTAGACATAGTAGGCCCCCTGGAAGAAACACATTCGGGAAACAAGTACATCCTAACCTTCCAGGATAACCTAACAAAATTCGTCGATTGGTATGCTTGGTCGATGGGGAAGCTCAAACGGTAGCACAAATTTTCTTCGACGAAATCGTCACGCGCTATCGCATACCAAAACAAATAGTCACCGACCAGGGATCAAACTTCCTGAGTGACCTTTTCAAAAGCGTGTGTAGGCTCTTAAAGGTTAAGAAACTCCAAACTTCAGCATACCACCCTCAGTCCAATGGAGCCCTAGAACGCGCTCACAGACCTTTAATTGAATACTTGCGCACCCTCGTAGACGAGAGCCCCCAAAGCTGGGACAATTTCCTTCGGACAGCAGCATTCGTGTACAACAACAGTGTACACGAGGGGACAAAACTAACCCCCATGGATTGCCTCTACGGCTTTACAGCCGACGTCCCATCAAATCTAAAACGAGAGCCAGAACCTATATACAATCACGAAAGTTATTACCATCAACTTCGGTATAAATTGCAAAAATCATACGCACTGGCACGTAAGACTCGCTAGTAAAAACCGCTCCAAAAGATATTATGATGGGAAGGCACGACCTCAAACACAACACGTAGGAGACAAGGTTCTACTACACAACGAAGCGCGCAAGAACAAATTATCCCAAATATGGATCGGACCCTATACAGTGGTCGCAGTCCCCAGCCCAGTAAACTCAACAATTAAAATAAATAAGAAGCTAGTAACAGTTCACAACAACCGACTAAAACCCTTTTATGAAGAAAATTAAAAAATGTATACGACCCAAACGGGCCCTACACACAATAGCCACAAATACTACCTTTTATCCAATGAAACGAAAAATTAGACGGGTCTTGAATTAGCAGACCTCACCTCATGTCTCCATATCCCACACACAGACAAACTAGAGCTAGCCTCTGGTTTACACCTTCCACCGATATATTTACTATTATTTCTCGTGACTATCAAACCACTTCATCCCCTAATAAAAACTCCATTTACATATAATCTTACCCTTTTTTTTTTGATTTTGCATTCACCCTCCTCTCCCTTATAATCTCAACTACGAGAATCGCTCTACTCCGTAGCGATTCTCTTGCTTCAGGGGGGAAGGAATGTTATGTAGAAATTTTGAGCAACCCTCAAAATTAAGAAAATTTCTAATAATTTCTAAATTTCCAAATCCAAAATTCCTTGAACCCGGAATTTTGTTGACATAAAAAATGCACGGGCCGGTAAATGACCCGTGCACAAAATCCGAGTGTAACCTGAAACGCCAAAGGAAATTGGCAAGAATATTTAGCGCAATTTGCCTTGCGAAAGAAATTAAAAGCTCGTAAGCAAATTGCGCCAGTTTCAGGGCATTTAAAGGAAAAGCCGACGGGTGCGTTTTTTCGGCCGGCGACCTCAGCCTTGGGTCAAGCACCAGCAGGTGACTTTTGCACCAAGGTTGAATGCCCGGAGGAAAAGTGCAAACGAAGGATTTTTGGAAAGAAAAGTTTCGGAAAAATGAGGATCGATCGAGTGATCGATCGTTGAGTCTGATTAAAACTTTCCGCGGCGACGGTTGTTTTTCCCGCAACATTTCAAAGAGTCTAGTTTTGTTCTTCACCGGCGGCGGTGCGCGGTTTTAAAAAAAATCAGGTTGATTTGGTTGTATTTAAAAGTTAGTGTTGTAAAAACGGTTTGACGGTGGCGAAACGAATCGAAGATTCATAATTACTAATTAATGTTGCACTGTATAAAAATACTTCGTAAATTTAGAGAGTAAGTTATTTACATTCGGTTAGTTTTAAAGGAATAGTGTTTATATAATTACATGACAACGAGTTTTATGTGTGAACAAACAATCTAGTGCCCTAAGTACTTTGTGTAAGGAACAATACGTTTGAAAGTTTAAAGCAAAAATGTGTTTTTTTTAAATAAGCATTTACAAATCGAAACGAATCGAAGATTCATAATTACTAATTAACATTGCACTGTATAAAAATACTTCGTAAGTTATTTACATTCGGTTAGTTTTAAAGGAATAGTGTTTATATAGTTACATGACAACGAGTTTCATGTGTGAACAAACAATCTAGTGTCCTAAGTACTTTGTGTAAGGAACAATACGTTTGAAAGTTTAAAGCAAAAATGTGTTTTTGTAAATAAGCGTTTACAAATCGAAGCAAATCGAAGGTTCATAGTAACTAATTAATATAGTATTGTATAAAAGGATTTCATAAATTTAGAGAGAAAATTATTTCCATTCAGTTAGACTTAAAGGAAAAGTGTCTATCTAGTGCCCTAAGTATTTCGTGTAAAAAATAAACTATTGCCCAAAAACAAAATATATAAAGGTGTTTTTTTGTATAAACAAAACAGCGAAGCAAGTTATCCTTTAAAAATCTGCTTGACATACAAAAGACGGTGAGTTATTTACATGCAAAAACAAACAATCATTTCTTTTATAAATTAAATTTGGAGACGTTTCCATCCTTTGTCTGAATAAAAAAAAGAGTAAGTTATATAATAAAAAGTGAGTTATATACAATTATATACGAATTTTGTTATATAACATGGTTGTTGAATATTATGATTGGATATTTTAATAATAAATGAACAATAGGCAATATAGAATATATGTATAATACCAAGAATTCGTCACAATTGTTTATCAATATTTTCGCTAAAATGTCAAACTAAATGTGCGCACTTACAAGATTAGGTATTAATGTGTTTCGGCACCTCAATGAAGTCGATATAGTTTTTAGTTCGCGCCGTATCGTGCAGGTACAAAAATCACTTAAGTCATTTAAACCAAAAAACCGCTGGACCGAATATTATAAAAATCTTTTCAGAATACATATATTGTCGCTAATACGCTTCGAACGGCACCTCAAGTAAGTCAATATCTTTTGTGGTTCGGGCCATATCGTGCAGGTACAAAAATTACTTACACCGCTTAAATAAAAAAACGGCTCGACCGAATTTTATGAAAATCTTTTCAGATCATATTTTGGTTAATACTCTTCGAACGGCGCCTCAACTAAGTCGATATCTTTTATAATTCGCGCGATATCGTGCAGGTACAAAAATCACTTAAGTCATTTAAACCAAAAAAACCGCTGGACCGAATACTATAAAAATCTTTTCAGATTATATTGTCGCTAATACGCTTCGAACGGCACCTCAAGTAAGTCAATATCTTTCGTGGTTCGGGCGATATCGTGCAGGTACAAAAATCACTTAAGTCATTTAAACCAAATAACCGCTGGACCGAATACTACAAAAATCTTTTCAGATTATATTGTCGCTAATACGCTTCGAACGGCACCTCAAGTAAGTCAATATCTTTCGTGGTTCGGGCGATACCGTGCAGGTACAAAAATCACTAACGTCGCTTAAACAAAAAAACGGCTGGACCGAATGTCATGAAAATCTTTTCAGATCATATTTTGGTTAATACGCTTCGAACGACACCTCATCGAAGTCGATATCAGTTTTGGTTCGCGCGATATCGTGCAGGAAAAAATGACCACATCCGTACGCACATACACACACACACATACTTCCTCCCAATTTTTTGCTTAAAATGCTCCTGGGACCTTGAAAGATGAAAATACGTTGAAATTTTGGATTTCGATTTTCGGACCGATTACAATAACTTCCTATACTGGGAAGTTAATAATTTTTAAAATGTTGTTTTATTTAACGCAAAAAATGTACTGAAAAGAAAAAATATGTAAAAGAAAGCGTGAAATTTCAATTTTAATGAAAAAGTTAAATAAAAGAATGGCGCATTTTTCATCAAAAAATTGAAAATATAACTGTAAATCGGGTGAGAAATATAAAAATAGCCTTCATTTTTGCTTTATTAATTTCATTATTTTTATATTAAAAAGTTTACATTTTTTTATAAAATCATCATTTTTAATTTTTTTTTATTTTTCAATATATTTAAGATTTTATGAATTAATTTATAAGGCGTAATAAAAAAATTAATTTAAACTTGTTTTGCTCAATTCACTTTTAAGAAAATTCTAACAAAATTTTTTGATGAAAAATGCGCCATTCTTTTATTTAACTGTTTCATTAAAATTGAAATTTCACGCTTTCTTTCACATATTTTTTATTTTTTACTTTTTAGTACATTTTTTAAGTTAAATAAAAGAATTTTAAAAATTTTTATTTACCTATTTTTTTTATTTTCTACATTTTATGTATTCCGTCATTTTATGATGGCGGTTCTATTAGATTTAAAGTTACGTCACACAGCTTACTGTATTTTACTTGCCATTCTCTGGGTCATTTGATATCCATGTCGTGAGCTCGGCGGAACACAGTTGAAAACGGCCGCCATCCTGGAACGTCTTCTTGATTTGTAACCGACTTAAAAAAAAGAGGAGGTTACTCCATTCGACGTGTAGGTATTTTGTTTTCCTGTTCACGCATAACTTAGTAACCCAATAACTTTTTTTTTCATTTGAAGGGGGAGTTTCCCAATTTTTTTCGAAATTCTGATAAAGGAGTTCGAAGTTAGGCATAAAAACAGTGGGTGTGTGTACTTATGTACACGCATTAGAAGTTATACTTCTTTGGCGTGATTTTAAGACTAATTTTTAATTTCTACACAAATATTTTATTGGATTCTATCTATTTTCGTGCGTTGGAAGGTGCAAGCATTATGATGCCGACACGCTCATGGCTGTCGGGTATATCGTATTCTAATCCTAACTAAAATCACCAACTAGTTGGGTCATTAGGCCTAATTACAATTATCTTAAGATGGGCTTAAGATGCCTCATGAAATTCTCTTAAGACTGGCTAATTTTCTACCAACACGTAATGAATGTTAAGCTTAATATGCGTCGCAAAGCTGGATCAGCATTTATTTACCTGATAATACTACTGGTACTTCTAAGCCCAACTCACTTCCGTTTTGTTCATTTCCGCCTTAGCTTCTGATTGAGGAATTTAGCTTCTCAGTAGATCAAACGATTGTACCATTATAGTCAAAGACGTTCGCTGCTCTTAGCCGTGCCTTTAGCTGTAGGTTACAGTGCAGCAGTTTGCTCGGCTAATCTCCGGCAATCCAAAAGGACATCGTCTGTGTCTTCTGTCACAATGAGGAATTCCAGGCGTTGCGTAGACTCATTTTGCCGGTATGCTCTCGTAACTCACCTGTGGGTTCCTCGACCTTGTGTAGATTCATTCTACTTCCTTTGCCACTACTGAAATAAACGTCACTTCCAAATTCTGTTCACTTCCTTAGCTTCTTCTTTTAGTTGTTACTCAATTAAATTGAGTGGGTTAGGGTAATTGAAATATGATACGAAGAGTTTCATACTAAGAACATTAATGTATCGGCAAATACAGCATCAACGCTTCCAGTGTTTGAGTGACAACATTCCGAACCTGTCCAAACACCATCGTTGGACGCTTGACATTGGACATTCGTAGTTCGAGTAGCGGGCACACAATGCGTTCTACCATCAAACGTCAAACGTTGGAAAATGCTCATAGCATCGTTTAGAGCGGGCTTTAGCTGAAAACTAGGATATGTAATTTATTTCCCTCCATAGCCTCTGGGTAAAAACCTCCTCACCCACGGATATCGTGAACGGACTTTGGCTACGAATTTTCATATGCCCATATAATAATAATAATTGTAATAGCTAAAGGATTGGAGTTGCAATGGTTGCCTTTTATAGCCTCTACCCCTTCGCTTATATCGGGGCCGTATCAGAACATCAAAATTTGCAGCTTGCAGTAAATTAGGGCATGAGATAAAAATGCAGCACGCTGCAATCAAAAGTATTTCAATTGGCTGAAGCTGGTAAAATGACAAGCAAAGCAGCGTGCTGCATGTTCATATCATGGCTTAAATTTGCAATATTTGAGGTTCTGATAGGGCCTCCAGCAATCCAATCGTAGCTACAGGCCTGGAAGCAGCCGGTGCCGATCCTACGTTTGCTTGAATGGAGGACATTTCTCGTGTAATGACATAGTGGAGCCAAGTTTTTAAGTTTATTTTTGCAATAAAAAGTTGTAAAATATTGTATTTTATCACTTTTTTCTGCACCTGGATTACCAGTGATTAGTGTTTCAGTGATTGAATTAAAACAATTTCAAAAAATTGAGTGAATCAATATGTTTTTATGGTTACCAATTTTGTTTACATTCGCTGTGGTTTTGTCGAGTTATTTTAGGGCAAAAATGTTGAATTTGTGTGGTTATTGAGTTAAAAGTGAATTTAAAGTGATTAAAGCTTGTTAAAAAATAATTTTTAAAAATATAAAAGCAGAAAAATGTGTAGGAAAAAGTTCAAAATTTTTGTTATCCAAGTTGTGTGGTGGTACTTGCACTTATGTTTTAATAACTATTCCGTAATAATTTTTAACCATTTTAAATTCACTTTTAATTTCATTACCACATATGTAAATCCAACATTTTTCCCTAAATTAACACGAAAAAACCACCATGAATGTAAACAAAACTGGTCACCTTATCAATTTCATTCAATTTATTCACTTGGATCACTAACTAACTTATCACCGGTAATGCACGTGCCGTAAAAGATGTTAAAATACAATGTATTGCCACTTTTTACAAGTTAAAAACTTGGCGAGTTTATGATATTACACTACGAGTTAGTTAGAGTTGCCTTCCCTTCAGTAAAACCCCTCACCCACAAACAGCACACAATAAACACTACGAATCTTGCTAGACTACGCGCCAACTGAGTTGATGCCGAGAAAGTCGCGTTTTCCATGCGCAGTAGAATCCCCGCATGCCGTTCCCGTCCCTTTGCTCTAGTCGCAACAAATTTCGAAGGGGAAATTTGAAAATACATAAGCGCATTTCTTATTGATATGTGCGCAATTTTTATTTGTGTGCAGCTTTAATTTCCCCAGCTGCGCGCTCCGGCATCAACTCATTTGGCGCGACCCATATTCCCACGAAAAACCAAACATACGCTTAGCTGATGAGTCGAACGTGAAATTTATTTCCCTCCATAGCCTCAGTATAAAAACCCCCTCACCCATCGACATCGTGAACCGGCATCGGCTGCGAGTTTTCATATGCCTATAGTAATCACGATATTCAGAAACAAGGTAATGTAAAAGACTGTATACCGTATACGGTATTTTAGTGCTGATGTCACGTGGGGAACACTTCCCATATAAAATCGAAGTTGTTATTGTTGTTTAAGCATTACGGCTGACGTCACCAGACGCCCATTTTTTACGGTATTCGAAGCTGCCGTCGCTGCCGTGCATAATAAGGATAATCCCAGTGCGCATGAAGAATGGAAGTTGAAATGCTTGCCCTCCATTGCCTCCACCCCTTCGCCCATATCCTAGGTTGCGTTGCGTTGCGAATTCGTCAAAATTCACTCTCATAATATTTTTCAAAACGCGCCTAAAGAAGTATAACTTCAAAAACTGTTAAAATTAGTTCAACCTAAACATTTCATAGGCGCCGAACAAATTACTTTATTATTGTAAACTGGGAGAAGGACGGTGGGAGAGTTCGTAGGGCGTCGGATCCTCGATGCGTGTAGCGTTTGCAGGTTCAAGCCGTGGCCGGGGCAACCTGGTTGTTTTCTTTTTCTCTTCTTCTTCTTTCTAAAATGATTTATTAAAATATTAGTCAACCACCGGTAGTATCTGCCATGGCACAAAAGGCTAGGGAGAAGTACCCTCGTCTGTGGATTCTGTGGGTGCGAGTTCGATTCTTCGGCTCGCGGTGCTTTTGTTTTCTTTATATCGTCAAAATAATTTTTTTTTTTAGTTTCCTTCGGGGAATTTTGTTTCATATTATGTTTTTTACGTGAATACATCTGTAAATTTGCTTTTAGAACAAAAACCGATGATAACGAAATTATGGCGTATAATTTTGATTTGCAGCTCAAAAACTATTGTTTATACCGAATACCGATATCAATGGTAATTAAGCTTTTATAAGCCTTATATTATCTTGATCTGTTTCTGTGTGTAGTGTAAACAAATCTTGCAACTTGATTTTGACCAACTTCCATATAACCGATCAATTGCAAATTTTGCACATACGTATAGTTCGCATGACAATACAATCTGACAAGATGGCGGTTCCAAGATGGCAGTCGAATTTTGCAATTGGGCTCCCTGACCTACGACATGGGTATCAAATGAAAGGGTGTGACAAGTAGAATACAGTTCGCTAAGTGGCGTCATTCAAAATGGCGGCCAACACAAAATGGCGGCTTACCTTTTTCTTTACAACGCCCTTGGTATAGTTATCAAATGAAACTGTATGACGAGTGTAGTACAGTAACCTATCAACTTCACAATAAATATTTCTTTTAATTTCTCCCGGAGAATTTTGTTTCATATTAAATAAGTTTATTTTTTAAATCCGTCCAGAAATACGCAAATATGTAGCTTACTGCAAAAACTATTTAGCTACTGCTTCAATTTTTTTCTACGGCGCGGCGGCGTGTTATACTTCTCAGAATAGATTTAAAAAAAAAGAATCATTCTGGCAATACGTACGCTGCGTCGTCGATTAAACGATACTACGGCAGCGTGTCATACTTATCATAAAGGTAGGTTCATACGCAACGATTTAGTATTATAAATTGTCTGGCGCAAGTCGAATTGTGTAAATAAGCTGAATGCAAATGATGAGTGAAGATTACTTTCATTAGTTATTGCCCATTATATTTATACTTATCTACGCGTTATATTATGTTACATTGATTATGATAAGGTCGGAGGAGCAAGTGGTCGAACATCACCGAAACCTATTTGGTACAATCCAAACATTTTAGACTGTGCAAGCCGAACAGTTGAGTTCACACGCAACGATCTATTTGTGCCGTTTAGACCTACCTTAATATTTTTTTTTAAATTGCCCCCGAAAAAAATGAATGGACTAAAAAGTACGAAATAAAAAAAAAATTTAAAAACAACATTAATCCAATCAGAATGGATCTAGAAAGAAGAATCACTTTTGAAGACGATGTCAGGCAGTAGTGATGTATTAAGAGCATAAGCCTAACAAAGAAATGAAAACAATTTCCGAAGCAAGAGCTAGTGCAATCAAAGTCAACTATTACCTGGCGGCAGGCATCCTTTTTTAGGCATTGCGGGATTGCTTTTTTTCTGAAGTCGGTTTTTAATTTTTTTTTGGAACGAAGTTCCTTAACGCGGCTTGCGGGTAGAGTGAATTGGGAGAAATCGTCACGTAAGAAAATGCGATATTTTGTGTATGTATGCGTGCGAGTATCGATCCCAGTAGGCTATTTGTGAATTTATTAAATCAGAATGCAGTGTTTTTCTTTAGAAATTGGAATCAATTTGCACCGATAGCTATAGGAAGAAATGATGATGCAAAGTGTCATGCATGACGAACGTGCACACTTTTTGCTTTGGTCATTATCGAGGATAGATGCTTATGCTTTCTTGTCTGTCTGTTTGTCCGGTACAAATCTTGCAATCGATTTTTTGAATACTTCTGGTTACCCGATCACCCTGAAATTTTGCACACAGCTTCAGCTCCGATGACAATGCACTATGGTATACCAATTATACCGTCAGATTCATGGCCGTGGTCTCAAGAGGACGGATTACTGTTTTCTTCAAGGAACAAATTTTGCAATCGATTTTACAAATACTTCCGGGTATCCTATCATGCTGAAATTTTGCACACAGCTTTAGCTCCCATGACAATGCAATATAGTATATACCTTTATATCCATGGAGGCCGCTCAGGAGGGCGGATTGAAATATTCTTCACAACCCCTTCGACATGGGTATCCAATGAAAGGATATGATAAGTAAAACACCATAAGCAATATAGTATACTCAAAATATCATTTGGTCCATGGCAGACATCTCCAGCGGGTGAATTACCATTTTCTTCACAACCCCCTCGACATGGGTATCAAATGAAAGAGTATGATAAGTAGAACACCATAAGCAATATAGTATACTCAATTTATCATTTGGTCCATGGCGGCCATCTCAAGAGGGCGGATTACCATCTTCATCACAACCCCTTCGAGATGGGTATCAAATGAAAGAGTATGATAAGTAGAACACCATAAGCAATATAGAATATTCAATATATCGTTTGGTCCATGGCGGTCATCTCAAGAGGGCGGATTACCATTTTCTTCACAACCCCAGGACATGGGTATCAAAGGAAAGGGCATTATAAGTAGAATGCAGTAGGCTATGTCTTTATATTCATGGCGGTCATCTCAAGAGGGCGGATTACTATTTTCTTCACAACACCAGAGACATGGGTATCAAATGAAAGGGTATGATAAGTGGGACACCATAAGGAACATAGTGTACTCAATATATCGTTTGGTCCATGGCGGCCACCACAAGAGGACGGGTTACCATTTCCTTCACAGTTCCCTCGACATGGGTATCAAATGAAAGAGTATGATAAGTGAAACACCATAAGCAATATAGCATACTCAATATGTCATTTGGTCCATGGCGGCCATCTAAAGAGGGCGGATTACCATTTTCTTCACAACCCCCTCGGGATGGGTATCAAATGAAAGGGCATTATAAGTAAAATGCAGTAGGCTATGTCTTTATCTTCATGGCGGTCATCTCAGGAGGGCGGATTACTATTTTCTTCACAACACCCGAGACATGGGTATTCCTAAAATATTAAATTAAATTTTTGATTTGATTCGATCCTTTACATTATTTGCTTGAAAAATAGTATAAAGTAAAAATAAATAAAATATTTCGATTTTATTTGGAGTTACATTCGCAGTTGTAGAAAAATCGTAAGCAACTTCGTTCCTGACGGGGGTCCCATGACCGCACCTGATTTTTTTTATTTTACAAAAAGGTCAGTGTTGAAAATGTTTAGAAACTCTGGACACCGATTCAAACACATCTACTCTTTTTCCCATTTGGTGATTCATCATATAGTCAGTAAGAATACGAAGCTCGAAATAAACGCACGTAATTTAAACTTAGTCTATTCTTTTAAATTCCTTTTTAATTCTCCCGCTGGTTATTTTGACATTGGTGCCGAAACCCGGGAATATCGGTTCGGAATAATAAAAATTTAACGAAAAGAAAAAGACTGGAACGTGTAACGCAGTTCGTTGTGCCGTTATAATTATGGATATCGCCGCGCGAGCAACCTATCGAGGACAAATAACGAAGTTATGTAAAACCGTGTCCGAATACCTGAACTCGCCCGATTCGCAAGTAAAAACGGAGAACGCTGATAAATTCGACGCGATCGAAGAGGATTTACAGGTGTACCTAGAACGCATTGCCGTCGCCAAGGAAAGCCTCGCTAAAGCTAACAACGAGATTCGATTATCTATCAGGGAGGAGGACATCACTAAAGAATGTGAAGCAGTCGCTGATTACGATGATAAAGCCGTGGGTGTGATGGCTCGCATAAAACAACGTTTAAAGAGACTGAGAGCACTGCAAAACATTGAAAATTGTGTGATCGATAATGGGATTCCTATTCCCAATCCGCCAGTGAGACCCGTTTCAAACAATTGCGCTATGAAATTACCTAAATTGAATTTAAAGAAGTTCTGTGGTGAATTAAAAGAATGGTTGCCTTTCTGGGAACAATTCAGAACTTCAGTTCATGAAAACGCCAATTTAGGCGACATAGAAAAATTTAATTATTTACAGTCACTTCTAGCGGGTCGAGCAGCGGAATCTATCGCGGGACTCACACCGACACAAGCAAATTACGAAACAGCCATCGCACTTTTACGAGAAGAATATGGCAACAGCGACAAAATCGTCGATCGTACTCTGCAACAGCTGATGACTCTTCCAGCAGTGCATTCTCGTCATGATATATCAGGACTTAGACGTCTATATAACACGGTTACGGCCAGTACAAGGTCTTTAGCTGTGCTCGGTATTCCTACGTCACATTATTCCATAATGCTCAAAAGCGTCTTGCTTAAATGTATGCCCCCGGATTTGCGTATTGATTTTCATCGTGAAGGTACTAATGTTGAAGCAATGGAGAAAAATATTACCGTTGAGCAAGTTGAAGCTGCATCAAATGAAAGTACTTGCTCCCCAAACAGTGTAAGTGACAAGCAGTTTTCTCCGATACTAAAATTCTTAAAGAGAGAAGTAGAAGCGCTGGAAATGGCTAGTGAATCTCGAAGTGCACGCACGCAGACGTCAAATCACAATAAATTATTGAAGACGGCCACTGGCTTAGTCGCCCCATGCGATTCTCGAGTAGTTTGTTGTTTTTGTAAAAGTGCACAGCATTTATCAGAAAATTGTGACGCAGACATAGACCTATCGGAAAGAAAGGAAAAATTAAGGCAGCAAGGTCGTTGTTTTAAATGCACGAAACGCGGCCATAATTCAAAGGTATGCCGTAACCGAACGCTTCGTTGTAGTAGATGCAGTGGTAAACATTGCACTCCTATGTGTGATCCGGATTTCAGTAAAAGATTAGGCGGGTGCAGTTCAAGTAATAAACAAAGCGGCAAACAAATCATGAGCCCAAAATCTCTTCAAGATGCAACAAATTTGTATTCTTCGTGCGATGAGCAATTATCCACGGTATATTTACAGACTGCGTGTGCTTTTCTCACGTCAGCGAAAGGAATAAGTTTATTTGCTAGAGTGATATTTGACGGGTGCAGCCAAAGGTCATATATACGAGAAGATATTTCTAGGGAGCTGAAATTGGAGGTAGTGGATACTGTGAATATTAGTATTTTGCCCTTTGGCAGTGATAAAAAAGCGCCGCAGCGCCTATGTAATAGAGTGCGAGTTTCCATCAAAAGTCAGCATGATGAATCAATTGTTTCAATTGTGGCAGTGGAGGTTCCCAATATTTGTTTGGATTTATTGCCGGTACCTAATGAAAATATTAAAGAGTTTCATAGTATTTTACTTGCAGATTCAAGATTAAATGGGGAACCCAGAGAAGGTATATCGCTTCTAATCGGTGCCGATTACTATTGGTGTTTAGTTCGCGGTAATGTAAGGAAATTGTCATCTCGTTTGACTGCGATAAACACAAGCTTAGGCTGGACGGTTCAAGGACCATCTTCAAATAATGATTCTTGTGAAGAGAGTGGCTTCCTTACGGCAATGACATTACATGGAAGTGCCTTATCCGATGAGGTAATCAGAAAATTTTGGGAGCTCGAGACCATTGGGATAAAACTTTCGGAGGTTAGTAACGTTGATGTTAATATTGATAAATATATTTCGAAGCACGGGTTGCACTACGAAGCTTCTCTGTTATGGCGTAACGATGTGCCAGTTCTTAACGATAATAAACACCAGGCACTTTTACGGCTGGACAAACTAGTATCGAAGCTTAAAAGAAATTTTGAGGATTTTCGCGAATATGATTCGGCAATGTGGCAACTGATAAATGAGGGAATAGCAGAAAGGATTACATCCGAATTGAATAATTTTAATCGTGTATATTATATGCCTCATAGACCTGTTTACAAGGAAGAGAGTGTCACAACTAAAATGAGGATTGTTTTCGACGCTTCCTCGAGGTCAGGAAATAATTTGTCGTTGAATGATAATTTGATTGCGGGTCCTAATCTTCTACCAGACATTTTATCAATATTGCTTAATTTTCGTACAGGCTTAATAGGTTTGGTAGCGGACGTCGAAAAGGCATTTTTACAGATACGGCTCGCAAACGTCGATCGTGATGCTTTAAGATTTATTTGGTTTAAACGTAGGATCGAGCATTCATTGGATTCATGCGATTATGCCGTTTATAGAATGACTCGTGTCCCTTTCGGAGTCACTTGTAGCCCTTTTTTGTTAGCGGCGACCCTAAATAAACATTTGAAGCACGAATTTAAAAATTATCCTCAAACGTGTCATATACTACAACGATCCTTTTATATGGATGACTTAATCATTAGTTTAGATGACGAGAAAGAGGCTATTAAGGTACACCGCGAGTCTTGTGAAATTCTGAAGCAGGCCTCCATGAATTTAAGAAAATGGAATTCTAATAATCTTAACTTATGCCGAATCTTTCCTAAAAATCCAAATCCGCCCAACGTACAAGGAGTATTGGGCGTTACTTGGTCCTGCTCTACGGATGAATTGAGCGTTGATATTACACAAGCTGTTCAGTCACTACCGACAATTAATTTAACGAAGCAGTCCGTTCTACAATTTATCGCGCGTGTTTATGACCCTCTTGGCATTTTGGGTCCGGTTATGGTTGGATTAAAGATTCTTTTTCAAAACATTTGGAGACAGAAACTGAATTGGCATGAACCTCTTCCTCCCGACCTTTCAAAAAATTGGAATGTTTGCACATTAAATTTTGAAGTTCTAAATAAAATCAGTATTCCTAGATGTTCATCTCCTTTGTATCCACGTACCAATGTTGAACTCCATGTTTTTGCGGACGCTAGTCCAAACGCTTATGGAACGGTTGCATACATACGGACTTCAGGCGCAAAGGCAGGAGATGTTACTGTGAGGTATCTTGTTTCAAAAATAGAGTTGCACCGCTTAAGAACTCGGGTGATCCTGAACTCACTTTGCCGAAATTGGAGTTAACCGCTTCGCTTATTGCTTCACGTCTAATGCATTTTATACAACGAAATATGGATATATCTTGGAATGCAATATTTTTATGGTCAGATTCCCGTATAACTCTACATTGGATTCACGGAGATATTAGAAGGTGGAAACCATATATCACTCATAGAGTAAACGAAATAAGAAGCCTTACCGGAAATGCTGTATGGAAATTTTGCCCTGGAGATCAAAACCCGGCGGATATGTTAACCCGTGGAGTACGTCCCGATAAACTCGCTGAGTCCACATTGTGGCTCAATGGACCTACTTGGCTTTCAAGTGAAATGAACAGTTGGCCTGATCAACACCCCGGGCAATGCGATACTTTATCACTAATCAGTCTTATGCTACCAGATGAAGAGCACCAGGTAACTACCTACACGAAAACAAATATTCCAATCGATATTTCCCGATTTAGCCGTTATGACAGACTTTTGCGTGTAACAGCCTATGTCCTCCGATTTGCCCTTCGACAAGGAGGCCAATACTCTAGCTTAAACGTATATGCAAGGGAAATTCAACAAGCAGAATTCTTTTGGGTGAAACTCGTTCAGAGGCAGTTTTATGGTAATGAGGTCAATTTATTAAGCGGGGCCGATCACAAATCAATACGCTCATCCACTATAAATGACTTGGATCCGTTTATAGACAATCACGGCATACTTCGGGCCAGGACAAGAATTCAAGAAGCCGACTTGGGATATGAAGCTGAGTTCCCGATTATTTTACCTAAATTGTCTTATTTATCTAAACTCATCGTCAGGAAAACGCACGAACAATTATTACACGCAGGCGTCAATAGTACCTTGGTCAGAGTAAGAGAAAGATTTTGGATAGTAAAGGCACGACAACTAATTAAGACGACGATAAATAATTGTGGAGTTTGTAAGCGGTTTAAGGCGAAACCTGGAGCGCAACCATTTGCACCTTTGCCAAAAGAGAGGTTGAAGCTATATAGGGCCTTCGAAACAACAGGCATCGACTTCGCGGGCCCATTGTATGTAAGATATACTGCAGAGGACACAACGACGAACAAAATCTACATATTGTTACTAACGTGTGCAACCACTCGTGCTGTACATGTGGAATTGGTACCCAATCTCACTAGCGAATCTTGCGTTATGGCTATCCGACGTTTTATAGCTCGCCGAGGAATCCCCAAGAGAATCATTTCGGACAACGCCTTAACTTTCAAAAGAGCATCAAAAGATCTTAGTCGCGTCTTCAATTCGAAGCAAGTACAGGTTTTTGCTAATGGCCACGGAATTGAGTGGAGTTTTATAGTGGAATGGGCTCCTTGGTGGGGTGGTTTCTGGGAGCGACTGGTGAAAAGCATAAAGGATGCATTGAGGAGCGTTATCGGTCGTTCTATTTTAACAGCAGAGCAGCTTCAGACTTTCTTGACAGAAGCAGAATATGCAGTAAATTCCCGTCCACTCTCGTACATAAGCGATAGTTCTTCAGACCTTTCACCTTTAACACCTAACCACTTTCTGCTCGGATCTTGCGCCACGCTAGCTCATTCTAATATGACTAGCTTGAATATAACTGACTTTCAACAAGCATGGAAGGAACGTCTAAAGTCTACGCATTTATTCATTAAGCGATGGAAAACCGAATACATACAACAGCTTCGTTCCGCTCATAGTAGAGAACAAAAACAATCAGGAGATTTTAAAGAGGGCGATGTTGTTTTGTTACATGATTCATCTTTACCTAGAGTACTTTGGAGATTAGCCAAAATAGAAACAGTTTATCCCGGACGTGATGGAAGAATTCGATCCTGTGAATTATTTTTGTCAAACAGGTCTAAGGTTCGAAGACCTATTCAACTGCTTTATCCATTAGAAGTTTCGGATAGATTTTTAAAGCACGCGCGGCCGGAGGATGTTGAAAATGTTTAGAAACTCTGGACACCGATTCAAACACATCTACTCTTTTTCCCATTTGGTGATTCATCATATAGTCAGTAAGAATACGAAGCTCGAAATAAACGCACGTAATTTAAACTTAGTCTTTTCTTTTAAATTCCTTTTTAATTCTCCCGCTGGTTATTTTGACAGTCAGATTGCATTTAGTACTTATACATGATGAGTTGAATTCAGGTTGAACCCAAGTCTAACTACATGTAAACGTGAGTCGAGTTGAGTTAAAGTCCACTGAAGTCGACTCAGCTGTAATACCTGGGTTGAGTTGAAATTATCCATATGGACAGGAGTTCAGTAGTTGAGTGGTTGAATTTAGTTGACAGCAGCATCTCTGTGTTTTTTTTTGTGATTTTTTGTAAGGTGTACTGCTTCTTTATTTTCAATTCACCCTTAACTCAACTATTCATCTCATCATGCACAGGGGCGGCGCTTTCATAGGTGCGAATGGAGCACTCGCCCCGGGCGCCATTGTACGAGGGCGCTAGTTCAGAAGATTTAAAAAAATTAAATAATTGGGAAAAATTAAATTACATGAACTTACACAAATTTTCAAGAAGTTACACAATTTCTGTCTCAGTACTATCTCACGCGGTAAAAAGCGGCGAAAATTTACTCCCTTCGTTCAGGAAGTTACACGAGATTTTTGCTTCGAGATTTTCATATAATTTCTGCTCAAAAAGTGAAGCAAAAGAGGCAAAAGTAAAAATTTCAGAAGAAAAATCCACCAAGTGAGAGAAAATCTCTCATTCAACTGTGGCTCTCAAATTTTAACATGAGTGAGAAGTAAATACAGAATGGAGCAGTAGAATGAGCGAGACGAAACACAAAATAATTTCATTTTCACGACGCTGGAGCACTTTTTGAAAATTTTGTAAAATGCACCACAAAGAAAAAACTTGTTCCGATGCCTCTGTGTTGCGTATTGTTGTTTACTGTGCTTGATATAAACTGTAGGGCGCTGTTGGAGCACTTTTAAATTTTGTTCCAAGTTTCGTAAAAGAGGTAAATGTAGTCCATTCAAAACGCGGGGGGGGGGTGTTCCAAAATAACACCGTTAAGAAAATCGAACTCTAAACGTTTTTGGGGTCGCTGATCACGAAAATCGAGGTCCGGCGGTCCTAAAACATGGGCGTCCCCCCCAAAAATGCCAAAAAATTCCCCTTTTTAGGGGGTTTTCGCGATTATTTCAATAATAATGAAAACTAATGCGATGAAATGCACTTTTTTTAATATTTATTTGCGAAGGTGGTTGATTTATACTAAATTAAGGCGAACTAAATTGTAAGGGGTACTCCTAAAGAGTTGAAAGTACCCCTAAGTTGGTGAAAAATGGCAAAAATTGTAAAAAAAAATTTTTTCAAGTTTATGCTTCAAATTCGATTGTGGGCGTACTGTCAGGCAAAAATAAACTATTTTCAACCCTTAAGGGGTTAAATACTACCCCTACAACCCTTTAGGACTACCCCTTATCATAAAGTTCGCCTTAATTTAGTACAAATCAACCACCTTCGCAAATAAATATTAAAAAAAGTGCATTTCATCGCATTAGTTTTCATTATTATTGCAATAATCGCGAAAACCCCCTAAAAAGGGGTGTTTTTTGCATTTTTGGGGGGGACGCCCATGTTTTAGGACCGCGGGACCTCGATTTCGTGCTCAGCGACCCCAAAAACGTGTAGGGTTCGATTTTCTTAACGGTGTTATTTTGGAACACCCCCACCTAGTTTTCAATGAACTATATTGTAGGGGTAGTTTTAACCCCTTAAGGGTTGAAAATAATTTATTTTTGCCTGGCAGTACGCCCACAATCGAATTAGAAGCATAAACTTGCCAAAAAAATTTTTTTACAATTTTTGCCATTTTTCGCCAATTTAGGGGTACTTTCAACCCTTTAGGAGTACCCCTTACCATTAAGTTCGCCTTAATTTAGTATGAATCAACCACCTTCGCAAATAAATATTAAAAAAAGTGCATTTCATCGCATTAGTTTTCATTATTACTGAAATAATCGCGAAACCCCGCTAAAAAGGGGTGTTTTTTGCATTTTTAGGGGTGACGCCCTAATTTTAGGACCGCGGGACCTCGATTTTCGTGATCAGCGACCCCAAAAACATTTAGGGTTCGATTTTCTTAACGGTGTTATTTTGGAACACCATAACGCGCGTTTTGAATGGACTAATGAACGAAATGAGAGCAAAATATCTTGTGGCGAGAATCCTAACATTTTTTTTATGTTATGCGAGTTATTAGGTGCAATTTTAAATTTTGTGCCCCTGTAGGAATATATGAGTGAAATATTTTTATTTGATTTCAAACTTTGAGTGATACAAGTGATTAATTAATTAAAATTAATGATAATTATTAAATGAGTAATGAGTTTTTAAAATGTGTTATTTATATTTATATGTTATTAGAATTAATTTGCTTATTGTTTTTTTTTTTTTGTATTTTTAAGAAACTTAAAATATTTTTCTGTGCTTATCTTCAAGATGTAAGTTACGTAAGTTTTTAGATAATTTTAATAAAAAGTACTCTGATGTAGGTGAAGAAAGTTAGGTAAATACTCAAAATATTTCCCTGCTACGATAGATCCAAGATATTACAGTAATGGTAAATAACAGTGGTAAATTAGTTAATAGATTTGGGTTGGTTTATTAAATTTAAACAAAACTCCATCTTTTGTTCTTGTTTTTTTGTAAACTTTTTCAAAACTAAAGGAAACTAAAGTTCACTTCGCTGTTCTTTGCTGATATACTGATTGGGAAGACTAGTAAAAAAAGGTGGCAAAGTTTTACCAATATGGAAAATTTTAAATGTCGGAAGATGTCAGCAGTGGTCAGAGATTTTAAGGCTGTTCCTTTTCAGGAATTTATTGAAAAAAAATAAATAAATTGTTACCAAATTAGAAGTGCCATGTGTATTTCCCGTCCTTGCGATCCATATGAAAGAATCTTTTTATTAAATGTTTAGTTGATGGGGAGCAAATTTGCCTTCTGCACCGAGCGCAAAACAACCACGCGCCGTCCCTGATCATGCACACATATTAATTATAACGCGAACTACGAGTGTGTGCAAAATTAGAAGTTAATTGGTTATATTTTCTACTTTTTAGTCTATTATAAGCTTTCCGCAATTTTGTGTTGGCCGCCATTTTAAATTTTAAATGACGCCGCATAGCTAATTGTGTTCTACCTGTCATATCCTTTCATTTGATACCCATGTCAGAGGGCCGCGGAGCACAAATTCAAAAATCGGCCGCCATTTTGGAACTGCCATCTGGATATTTTTACAAAATGGTCAGATTGCATTGTCATCCAAACTAAACGTGTATGCAAAATTATCGGGAAGTGGGTCAAATTTAACTTCCAAGATTTGGTCACATACCATCCAAGTTATATGAAAGAATTTAATAAAAGTCTTTTGCGCAAAGCAAGTAAAATAATTACCCACGACAGTACGATACGATAGTATTGAATTTATTAAACAACTAGCATAAAACCCGCGTGCCTTACAACGCCTTTAAATAAAAACTGTTTATTATGTGCAATGTTTTCCTTCAAAAAAAAAAGAAAAAAACAAACAAACAATACAGTCAGCTGTTATTATCCCTAAAAGGGTTTATTATAGTGCAATTTTTTAATAAATATGGTAAACAAATTGCTGCATATATCACCTCTGCTCAACAAATCTGAAAATTTTGAAGCAGAGATTGGCATGTTTATGTCATCAAGAGAAGTGACATTTTTGGTTTTGACGAACGTTCGTTAAGTTTGTTCGCCTATTTACGTGGGTGCAACAAATTATGAAGCAATCACAAAGAAATTATGAAGCACTTTCAAAATTTCAGCCCTATAGCTATAGCGGTTTGGAAAAACCCCATTTCACCCCCTTAGGGGATGAAGTTCGAAAAATCGCGTAATAGTGGATGTCCACGTCATTAAAGGGATGCACTGTCAAAATTTCAGCCCTCTAGCTCCAGCGGTTTGGGTAAACCCCATTTCACTCCCTTAGAGGATGAATTTTCTTAGTGGATGTCCACGTCATTATAGGGATGCACTGTCAAAATTTCAGCCCTATAGCTATAGCGGTTTGGAAAAACCCCATTTCACCCCCTTAGGGGATGAATTTCGAAAAATCGCTTCTTAGTGGATCTCCACGACATTAAAGGGATGCACTGTCAAAATTTCAGCCCTATAGCTCCAGCGGTTTGGGTAAACCCTATTTCACCCCCTTAGGAGATGAATTTCGAAAAATCGCTTTATAGTGGATGTCCACGCCATTATAGGGATGCACTTTCAAAATTTCAGCCCTATAGCTATAGCGGTTTGGAAAACCCCATTTCACACCCTTAGGGGATGCATTTCGAAAAATCGCTTTATAGTGGATGTCCACGCCATTAAAGGGATGCACTGTCAAAATTTCAGCCCTATAGCTCCAGCGGTTTGGAGAAAACCCATTTCACCCCCTTAGGGGATGAATTTCGAAAAACCGCTTCTTAGTGGATGTCCACGTCATTAAAGGGATGCACTGTCAAAATTTCAGCCCAATAGCTCCAGCGGTTTGGGTAAACCCCATTTCACCCCGCTTCTTAGTGGATGTCCACGTCATTATAGGGATGCACTGTCAAAATTTCAGCCTTATAGCTCCAGCGGTTTTGAGTTGACCCTATTTCACCCCCTTAGGGCATGAATTTCGAAAAATCGCTAGGGATGCACTGTCAAAAATTTCAGCCCTTTAGCTCCAGCGGTTTAGGTTGTGCGTTGTCTGTCAGCCAGTTACTTTTTATACAATAGAAAAAAAGTAAAGATAAAATATCCCCTTACAACTTGTTGAACCCCATTTCACCCCCTTCAACCCTTTTTTCTCCAAAAAAAGTAGCCTATGTCCGTCTCCAAGGTCTAAACTATGGCTGTTGCAAATTTCATCCCAATCGGTTCAGCGGTTTAGGCGTGAAAGCGTAACATACAGACAGACAGACAGACAGAGTTACTTTCGCATTTATAATATTAGTAAGGATTAAGCACAATATCACGATTGTTTTTATAGTGTGATTTTCCAATTATTTTATCTGTTTTCAGCAAAAGACTTTTATTTTTATATTTTATAGAAACACTGGAAAATAAATATCTTATAAAAAAAATTTTAAAAACCGACTTCAGAAAAAACCGCACAAAATGCACAAAAAAGGATGAAATAATTGTTTGTAATTCTTAACAACATCAATCCAATAAGAATGGATCTAGAAAGAAGAATCACTTTTGAAGACGGTGCCAGGTAGTAGTTGACTTTGATTGCACTAACTCTTGCTTCGGCAATTGTTTACATTTCTTTGTTAGGCTTAATATATCACCCACATGTGTTAGCACCGTCTTCAAAAGTGATTCTTCTTTCTAGATCCATTCTTATTGGATTGATGTTGTTAAGAATTACAAACAATTATTTCATCCTTTTTTGTGCATCGCGGGTTTTTTTCTGAAGTCGGTTTTTAAAATTTTTTTTATTTCGTGCTTTTTAGTCCATTCATTTTTTAATATTGCCTGTCAGTGCAAGGAGCCTACGTTTTTACGACGCCACATAGCGAAGTGTATTCTACTTGTCACACCTTTTCATTTGATACCCATGTCTTGGGGAGCGCAATTGCAAAATTTGATTGCAGATTGTATTGTCATGCGAACTATACGTATGTGCAAAATTTGCAGTTGATCGGTTATATGGAACTGGGTCAAAATCAAGTTGCAAGATTTGTTTACACTATACACACATATAGATCAAGATAATATAAGGCATATAAAAAGTTAAGTTGCTATTGATATCGGGGAAATTAAATGTAAACAATAAACTTCTTTGATTCTTCATCCACGTCATGGTATATTTATTTATTCGATATAAACAATAGTTTTTTGAGCTGCAAATTTCGCCATAATTTCGTTCTTATCGGCTTTTGTTCTGGAAGCAAATTTACAGACGCATTGACGTCGAAAACTTGTTTAATATGGAACAAAATTCCCCGAAGGAAATTAAAAAATAATTATTTTGTCGATATATAGAAAAAAAAGCACCGCGAGCCCTTGGGATCGAACTCGCACCCCACAGATCCCACAGACAAGAATGCTTGGCTCCAGCCCTTTGCGCTATGTTAAGCACTATCGGCCGCTGACCAATATGTTAATAAATCATTTCAGAAAAAAGAAAAAGAGAAAAAGAAAAAAACCGGCCGCCCCGACCGGAATCGAACCTGTAGCGCTGAATCGAGGATCCGACGCTTTTTTTTTTTTGTTTTAAAAAGCATTTTATTGACCTTAACATCTATCTTAATATAAATTTAACTAAACGCTTAAAGTTAATTATTCTAGCCTATTCTAATCTATCTAACTTACTGGCCCTCAGCAGGCACTCTAAATTAATCTATGTCTTAAATTAGCTTATGCCTTTCGGCTAAAACTTATCTATTTTATAATTATACTAGCATAAAACCCGCGTGCCTTGCAACGCCTTTAAATAAAAACTGTTTATTATGTGCAATGTTTTCCTTAAAAAAAAAAACAAACAAAAAAGTCAGCTGTTATTATCCCTAAAAGGGTTTATTATAGTTCATTTTTTTAATAAATATGGTAAACAAATTGCTGCGTATATCACCTCTGCTCAACAAATCTGCAAGTTTTGAAGCAGAGATTGGCATGTATATGTCATCAATAGAAGTGACATTTTAGGGTTTGACAAACGTTCGTTAAGTTTGTTGGCCTATTTACGTGGGTGCAAGAAATTATGAAGCAATCACAAATGAATATTAAATAAAGTGAATTTCAAGTCATTCATTTCTACGTGATTATAGGGATGCACTGTCAAAATTTCAGCCCTACAGCTTCAGAGGTTTGGATTAACCCCATTTCACCCCCTTAGGGGATGAATTTCGAGTAATCGCCTCTTAGTGGATGTCCACGTCATTATAGGGATGCACTGTCGAAATTTCAGCCCTATAGCTCCAGTAGTTTGGTAACCCCATTTCACTGCGTTAGGGGATGAATTTCGAAAAATCGCTTCTTAGTGAATGTCCATGTCATTATAGAGATGCACTGTCAAAATTAAAGCCCTTCAGCTTCAGCGGTGTGGGTTAACCCCATTTCACCACCTTAGGGGACGAATTTCGAAAAATCACTTCTTAGTGGATGTCCACGTCATTAAAGGGATGCACTGTCAAAATTTCAGCCCTATAGCTCCAGCGATTTGGGTAAACCCTATTTCAGTGGATGTCCACATCATTAAAGGGATGCACTGTCAAAATTTCAGCCCCAGAGCTCCAGCGGTTTGGGTAAACCCCATTTCACTCCCTTAGGGGATGAATTTCCAAAAATCGCTTTAATAGTGGAAGACCACGCCATTATAGGGATGCACTGTCAAAATTACAGCCCTATAGCTTTACCGGTTTGGGTAAACCCTATTTCACCCCCTTAGGGGATGAATTTCGAAAAATTGCTTTATAGTGGAAGACCACGCCATTATAGGGATGCACTGTCAAAATTACAGCACTATAGCTTTACCGGTTTGGGATTTCACCCCCTTAGGGGATGAATTTCGAAAAATTGCTTTATAGTGGATGTCCACGCCATTATAGGGATGCACTGTCAAAATTTCAGCCCTATAGCTATAGCGGTTTGGAAAAACCCCATTTCACCCCCTTAGGGGATGAATTTCGAAAAATCGCTTCTTAGTGGATGTCCACGTCATTAAAGGGATGCACTGTCAAAATTTCAGCCCTATAGCTCCAGCACGCCATTATAGGGAGTTCACTGTCCAAAGTTCAGCCTTATAGCTCCAGCGGTTTTGAGTTGACCCTATTTCACCCCCTTACGGGATGAATTTCGAAAAATCGCTAGGGATGCACTGTCAAAAATTTCAGCCCTTTAGCTCTAGCGGTTTAGGTTGTGCGTTATCTGTCAGTCAGTTACTTTTTATACAATAGAAAAAAGTAAAGACAAAAAATCCCCTTACAACTTATTGAACCCCATTTCACCCCCTTCAACCCTTTGTTCTCCAAAAAAAAGTAGCCTATGTCCGTCTCCAAGGTCTAAACTATAACTGTTGCAAATTTCATCAAGATCGGTCCAGCGGTTTAGGCGTGAAAGCGTAACATACAGACAGACAGACAGACAGACAGACAGACAGAGTTACTTTCGCATTTATAATATTAGTAGGATTTTATTTCTAAAAGGAAAACATTATCAATATCAACTTAATTCTAAGAAAAATTGGAAAAAAAACTTAGACACTATATTTATCCTACTAATATTATAAATGCGAAAGTAACTCTGTCTGTCTGTCTGTCTGTATGTTACGCTTTCACGCCTAAACCGCTGGACCGATCTTGATGAAATTTGCAACAGTTATAGTTTAGACCTTGGAGACGGACATAGGCTACTTTTTTTTGGAGAACAAAGGGTTGAAGGGGGTGAAATGGGGTTCAATAAGTTGTAAGGGGATTTTTTGTCTTTACTTTTTTCTATTGTATAAAAAGTAACTGACTGACAGATAACGCACAACCTAAACCGCTAGAGCTAAAGGGCTGAAATTTTTGACAGTGCATCCCTAGCGATTTTTCGAAATTCATCCCCTAAGGGGGTGAAATAGGGTCAACTCAAAACCGCTGGAGCTATAAGGCTGAACTTTGGACAGTGAACTCCCTATAATGGCGTGCTGGAGCTATAGGGCTGAAATTTTGACAGTGCATCCCTTTAATGACGTGGACATCCACTAAGAAGCGATTTTTCGAAATTCATCCCCTAAGGGGGTGAAATGGGGTTTTTCCAAACCGCTATAGCTATAGGGCTGAAATTTTGACAGTGCATCCCTATAATGGCGTGGACATCCACTATAAAGCAATTTTTCGAAATTCATCCCCTAAGGGGGTGAAATCCCAAACCGGTAAAGCTATAGTGCTGTAATTTTGACAGTGCATCCCTATAATGGCGTGGTCTTCCACTATAAAGCAATTTTTCGAAATTCATCCCCTAAGGGGGTGAAATAGGGTTTACCCAAACCGGTAAAGCTATAGGGCTGTAATTTTGACAGTGCATCCCTATAATGGCGTGGTCTTCCACTATTAAAGCGATTTTTGGAAATTCATCCCCTAAGGGAGTGAAATGGGGTTTACCCAAACCGCTGGAGCTCTGGGGCTGAAATTTTGACAGTGCATCCCTTTAATGATGTGGACATCCACTGAAATAGGGTTTACCCAAATCGCTGGAGCTATAGGGCTGAAATTTTGACAGTGCATCCCTTTAATGACGTGGACATCCACTAAGAAGTGATTTTTCGAAATTCGTCCCCTAAGGTGGTGAAATGGGGTTAACCCACACCGCTGAAGCTGAAGGGCTTTAATTTTGACAGTGCATCTCTATAATGACATGGACATTCACTAAGAAGCGATTTTTCGAAATTCATCCCCTAACGCAGTGAAATGGGGTTACCAAACTACTGGAGCTATAGGGCTGAAATTTCGACAGTGCATCCCTATAATGACGTGGACATCCACTAAGAGGCGATTACTCGAAATTCATCCCCTAAGGGGGTGAAATGGGGTTAATCCAAACCTCTGAAGCTGTAGGGCTGAAATTTTGACAGTGCATCCCTATAATCACGTAGAAATGAATGACTTGAAATTCACTTTATTTAATATTCATTTGTGATTGTTTCATAATTTCTTGCACCCGCGTAAATAGGCCAACAAACTTAACGAACGTTTGTCAAACCCTAAAATGTCACTTCTATTGATGACATATACATGCCAATCTCTGCTTCAAAACTTGCAGATTTGTTGAGCAGAGGTGATATACGCAGCAATTTGTTTACCATATTTATTAAAAAAATGAACTATAATAAACCCTTTTAGGGATAATAACAGCTGACTTTTTTGTTTGTTTTTTTTTTTTAAGGAAAACATTGCACATAATAAACAGTTTTTATTTAAAGGCGTTGCAAGGCACGCGGGTTTTATGCTAGTTTTATATAAAACCTTACAACTACTTAATTCTATGACTTAGATCTAGCACTATCTGGGCGGGGGGCAGCGGAGACGATAAAATCGTCTCAGGTGACCCCCGTCCAGGCGACGGGCTTCCACAGACTCGAGTGATGCTAGAGCTCAAGTTCGTGAAAGCTCGCACCACTTACTTACAAGCTAATTAACCTAAACACAAAACTATCCGGACGGGGAAACAGCGGAGGACCTGCCTCGGATGTACTCCGTCCAGGCGACGAGCTTCCACGGGCTCGTGTTAGCAAAACTAACAAAACAAACAAAGAACAGACAAACAACAACAAAAACAGACAAACAAAACTAACAAAAGCTCGTGGCAGCTCGCACGTAAGCTTACTTAAAACTAAATCTATTACTAAGTAAAAACTATAACTAATCCTATCTAAGCCCTAAGCTAATCGTTAAGTCTAAATTACAAGTTAAACTAGTCTATATCTAATAATTTAAGGGCGAATACGCAATATTTAGTCGCCCAACCACCAGTACAATGAGTAGGCGTTGGCGGCATCTTTTTTGTCTCTTTCTGAGATTCTGGTACTGAACCTCAAGAGCTCCTGAACATTCCCATCCTCTTCAGTATAATTATATCGCTTGTCACACGCCCTGCGATGCAAGTGGTAGAAGAGAGGCACCCCCGATCCATCTTGGACCAATCTTTTTGAATCCAGGTACACAAATGTCTCTGGAGAAATAAAGCCGCGTTCACAAGCTGTTTTGTGGTATCTCGCGTTCGGGTAGAACGCTCCCCGAATGAGAGGATAGTCGCTCTCCGTCGCTCTAGCAATATGGCCTCGAATCAACTTGATTATGAAGTTGTCGATCCTATTAACAGATGCCTTATCGTAAAGAACATTGTTGGCGTGAAACTTCGTGAAGCCAGATTCGGGTGTCCGATACAACCTTAAGCACGCCCGTAAGCATTGTCTTTCGAAAACCCGAAGCTTTTCCATATAAAAGGGAGATATGTTGAACCACACTGGGCAACCATAAGTTAACATCGGTCTGACCAAGGCTTGGTAGCAGATCACCTTTACCCGTGAGCTTAGGTGTCTGCTGTAGAAAAGCCTTTTAGTCATGTGAAACGCCTTGTTTGCCTTGTCCAGAGCAGCACTTACATTTCTATTGAAATACAAGTACTGATCCAGCCAAAGCCCAAGGTGTTTCACTTCCGATTTCCTTTCTAATGCTTGTCCAGCATTGTTCGAAATTTTAAAAGTTTTCCAGTTCCTCTGTACATCGTAGGAAGCTCTTTTTAGAACAGTACGAAAGAGGATCGATTCGCATTTGCTAACATTGATCTTCAACTTCCAATCATCACTATAGCGTTCGATTGTTTCGAAGTCACGTTGTAGGAGCGTCTGGATCACTCCAATCTTCGGCCCCGTCCTGTACACAATCAGGTCATCCGCATACGCCAAAGCGAAGCGGAGTGAACTAATTAGGTCACTCGTAAAGATATTAAATAAGAGCGGCGAGTTTACCGCACCCTGTTGCAGACCATTTTTAATGTCAAAGACCCTACTGGAAGTGAAGTTGCCACTTTTGACGACGAACTTCTTCTTTGAGATCATATTATAAATCGTGTATAGCTGGGGTCCTGACATGCCGAGCCTGACCAGTTTGTAGAGAAGACCTTCGATCCATACTGTATCGAATGCCTTCTCAAAATCGATCAGGCATGCTCCGGTACACTGGCCTTTCATGAAGTTCCAGTGTATGTCTGATACCAATTTCGACACGGCATGAATAGTGTCATGACCTGCCCGGAATCCGAATTGGTTATCGGGAATTATCTTTTTTTCCTCAGCCCATTTGGATAATGATCTATTAATCACTATTTCAAACACCTTGCTGATATTCGGAAGCAAACTAATTGACCGAAGATTAGCAGGGTTACTTTTATCTTTACCCTTTTTGGGTATTGGGTGCACCACTGCCGTCTTCCAGTGTCCTGGAAAATGGGCGTTGTTTAACGCGTTGTTAAACAAAGTGGTGTATGTGTCTATGGCTACCAGAGGCAAATTCTTTAGCACGATGTTTGGGATACCATCCACCCCGGACGACTTCTTATTGTTTAGGTGGCGAAATATTAACAGGAGATCAATTTTTCTAATGAAGGTAGAATTTAGCTGGGCCGCGGGAATATCATTCGCTGGGCAGTCTTCACTGAATTCGATGATTGATCGATTCTCAGATTTCCAAGCTTCAATTTCATTAGATAATCTGAAATGGTTCAGTAAGGCCCTATTCTCAAGGTCAAAATTCGCCCGAACACTGGTGTTCACCGAATAAATTCCTTGATAGTAGGACCCCACGAAATCCACCTTCTCCTGCTCGTCCTCTATACAGTAATTGTCGTCTATGCGATTGATTTCTTCCGGATTCAAGCCCGCAGACCTCAATAGCTCTTCGTTAGACCGAGTCCGAGGGATGCGCAACTTGTCTAATCGGTTATGGGTTTTGCTCCTAAAGATTTTATTTATCTGTGGGAACATGCTCGCGCTATTAGTTTGAATAGCACGAATCTTGTTGTTCCAATACAGATTCACAGAATGTGAGTATTGTTGTTTCAATAGATGTTGGAGATTTTTCATAACCGATTTAAGAGTTACGATCTCCGGACTCGTTCGGTCTCGAAACTGGCGGTGAAGGGCTTTCAGTCTCGTCAACACTAGACTTTTGTGTTTGTGCAGTGCGTCGATCGTTGCATTCCTGTAGCAGTCCGTGCTGTTCTTTTTTTTCGTTCTTGGTATAGTCTTATCCATCGTCTGTATGATGAGATTGTCCATATTTTTGAGATATGAATCAATCTCGTTGTTGGTTAGATTCCTGGTCGTTGGAGGTAGGAGTCTGGTATTCTGTATTGCCCTTTCCATAACCTTCTCGAATTTTGGCCAGTGCATCTTTTGGTATGCAAAAGGGTGCACTTCGCAATATTCCAGAAGTTCTACGGAATCGTCAGGGACTTGTACTGTTATTTCAAGTCCATAATGGTCGCTGTCGTAGGGCACTGTTGTTAAGCAGTTTGTCTCGTTCGTATTTATCCCTGGTACCCCCATCCGAGAGTCTAGCAGGCATAAATCCAGAAACGACCCACCGCCTGGGTATGATGGTATGTCTGTAGCGAGAAGGTTAATTTTTCGCTGAATTCTATTTTGGACCAACCAGTCATTCAGTTGGCTGCCCCTGGTATTAGCTGTTTCCCCATGCCGCATGACGTGCGTTTAAATCTCCGGCCAATAAGTAAAAATTTTGCTCCGACTCCAGTTGAAGCGTTTGAAAGAGCAAGTTCAATTCCTCTATAAATAGCCTGGATTGAGAAGTTTGGGGTGCGTACGCGGCAATTATATACAACCTTCTGCCAATAGACAGAGAGATGTATATAACGCACGCTTCTAGCACCTGAAACCTTTCTGTATCCCTGCTATACACGATTTTATATTTCAGGGAAGTCTTTATTAGTATTAGTAGGCCTCCGCCTTGTATGGCATTAGGTCGATCACGCCTAATTACCACATAATCTTTGTAATCCATTTTGTGCTTCTCGCTTAGTTTAGTTTCACTAGCCAAAAGCACATCCGGATTTTGGTTCTGCAAGAGGGTTAGTAGGTTCGCCCTTCTCTCGTTTCGTATCAGCGAGTTGACGTTCACCGCAATGACCTTGATCGTGTCCTCCCTGCGTAAAGCCATTAAACAGCTTACCCAGAGATGGTTTCTGTCGAAAAGAACGCAGAGTATACTATGTCTAGACGAGCGGCTTGCTCGCTCAGTTGTTGCTGGAGCTGTGCGATTTGCCCTTGTATGGACAAGAGAACCGCCTTAAGGTCACCGTCTCCAGAGCTCGCTGCAAGAGCAGCTTTAGGAGCTTGTTGTTTTGTTGCCTGGGCTCCTGTAGCCATTTGGGCAAAGGACATACCAGGAACAACGAAATTTTTGAACATTTGCGTTTTTTTCGCTTGTTCAGCCTCTAACTGGTCTTTTCGCGCTTTAATGCGTTGCTTGATCTCTGCATATTTAGGGCATCCTCTATAATTAGCAGGATGTCCATTAGATTTGCAGAGAACACAGAACAGCTTGCTCTTGTCCGCAACTTTTTCTTTCCCCAAGGGACATTCGCCTTGTTTGTGGTTATTATCACATTTGACGCACCTAAAAGCCATTTGGCAGTTAGCTGCGGCGTGACCAAACCTTTGGCACCTCATGCATTGGAGGATGCCAGATTTTTTGTTTATTTTCTCCCATGTGACGACGTGGAAGTTAACATATTTAATTAATTTTAAATTGTCCAGTCGACTGTCGGGAGTTAATTGGGCAAGAAAGATAGGCAACTGCCTCTCAGAGGAACGTGAGTGGGCGGTGCTGAAGCGTTTGACGGCTGTAAATTTTATATTTTCTACATTTAATGACTGTAGGTCATTCAGGAGCTCTTGCGGGTCAGAATCCACATCAAGCCCTTTTAACAGGACACTTTGCACCTTTTCACTTTTGTGGTAAAAGTGAAAAATTGTGTATTCGCCCTTTCTAATATCTTTTTCATTTTTACAAAATCTTCTAAACTACTTAAAACTAACGCATGCTTTATTCCATTTAAGCGCTTAATAAAAAAGTTTGTATGCTTAAGCACCTGTTTAGCTAACCTGATAGTGTCCACCGGCTTTTGGTGGAAAATATTAATTGGAGGTATTTTCTCCTTCTTTTGTTGTTGTTGCTGGGGCTTTGTTGTTCGCTGTTGTGGTTGTTGTTGTTGGGGCATGTTTTTCTGCGTCATCAGCTGTTGTTGTTGTTGTTTTTGCTTCTTTGGCTCTAGCACTGCTGTTTTGACTGCATTTGTTTTGGGGAGTCTGGGAAAGTTTTTTTCTTTCAGCTCCTCAATAATTTGTTCGAGTCTGACCTCGTCCTCTATAGTTTCAGTGGCAAGTGCACTGAAACTGTTTCCTTGGCCTTTATATTCTTGTAGGCCTGGGACGGAATCATATGATGACTCTTGATTTGATTCTATGGCCACGGTACTTGGGGCCGGTGACCTAGACCCTGATGCTGCTGGCTGTTCCTCTTTTCTTGCTTTTCGCTGCACAAGGTTAGGTACAGCTTTGATTTTGCGGCGACGTTTCGTATTACTGCGCACGCTATTGTTGTCACTATCACTAGTGTTCATTGTTTTTGATTTTTGGGTATAATTATCACTGGAGTCACTATCACCAGCGATAGATTTACCAGCGCACTTGGCGTTTTTCATTTTAATGTTATTGTTTGAAAGAGACATGTCACTTGTTTTGTGCACATGCTCTGCACTAATTTTAGTGTCCTTATTCGCACTTATTTTATTTGTTGTGTTTTTATTTTTAGATAATTTCGCACTACAATGTAGGAGTAGATATTGTGGTTCACAATGCGCTTTAGAAACGTTCAAAAAAAATAACTAATAAGTAACACCGTCACACCGCTTATATATTTTAGACTCTAGTCCGCAACGATAGTCTGTCTTCACCCAACGAGAGTTCCAACCAGACTCGAGGATCCGACGCTCCACCCACTCCGCCACCGGGCTGCTGCCAGATTGACAACAATAAAGTAATTTGTTCGGTGCCCATGAAATGTTTAGGTTGAACTTTAACAGGTTGAATTTTAACAGTTTTTTTGCCTAACTTCGAACTCCGTTATCAGAATTTAGAAAAAATTTAACGGGACCACCGTGGGAAGCTCTCCCTTCAAATGAACCAAAAAAAAAGCAAAAAAGTTATTGGGTTACAAAGTTATGCGTGAACAGGACCACAAAATACCTACACGTCGAATTGAGTAACCTCCTCTTTTTTTGAAGTCGGTTAAAAAAGACTTTTATGAAAACAGAAAAAATCACTCTTTTTTAACAATTATTTTCGGTTTCAAAAATAAAAGTCCATTTTAATTATTATTTCGAACAAAAAAAAAACAATAATCTTTAATAACACTTTTAAAAGATTTTAAACAATACTAGACAAAGATTATGGTTAAAAATATTTTTAATATTCTTGGTGAAATTTAACTGTTACTGTTGTCTGAAATTATATATGTTTCAAAATAATGATTAATTTCTGATTTTTTCGATATAAGTTATAACAGTTAAGATCCCTGGTTTTAGCCTTTAAAAAAAAAGCTTGATCAAAAGACCTTAAACTGAAAAAATGGTCTGCAAATTCTAACCAGAAGTATCTACATTTAACGACAAAAAAGAGATTTCTAATAAAGTACGTATATCGGTAGCCTAAAGGTAAAGCGCTGGCATTCTATCCCGGGGAACCAACTTCAATCCTCGGCCGCGCAATGGTGAAATATAATTTTTTAAAGTTACACTTCTTTAGGCCCGTTTTGAAAATATTATGAGAGTAAATTTTGAGGAATTCGCAACACAGGAATGCGCGACACAGGAATCCGAGAAAGCGTAGCATGGAGGATATGGGGTAAGGGATGGAGGCAATTGAGGGCAAGCATTTCAACTCCCATTCTCCATGTGTACTGGGATTATCATTATTATGGGCATATGAAAATTCGTAGCCGATGCCGGCTCATGATGTCGATGGGAGACGGGTTTTTCATGCCGGGGCAAAGTAGGGAAATAAATGTCATGTTCGATTCACCAGCTAAGCGTAAGTTGGGTTCTTCGTGGGCATAGGAAGATTCGTAGTGTTTATTGTGTGCTGTTTGTGGGTGAGGGAGTTTTTAATTTGTAAAAAGTGGCAAAATATTGTATTTTAACACTTTTTACTGCACGTGGATTACCAGTGATAAGTTAGTTAGTGATCTGAGTGAATAAATTAAATGAAACTGATAAGATGACCATTTTTGGAATAAATCCAATGTTGGATTTATGTGGTAATGAAATTAAAAGTGAATTTAAAATGGTTAAAAATTATTGTGAGTAAAAATTTCTCAAACGTATCACTAAAAACCGAAGATTCATAATTTATAAGGAATTTATGCTTAATCGGTAGGTTATTATGCACACAATCATGCCACGAAAAAATTTTGTTGAAAAAAAAAATTAACAAAGTTATAAACAAATTAATTTTGAGAGCATTTTTATTTTGAAAATTTTTTGTAACCAGCCGAATTAATATTGTTTGCTCATCACAACGTCGTTGCTTAGATGAAAGATTGAATTTTAGGTATAATTGAAAAAAGTATAAAAAAAGTTAATTATACATAATTGTTAATAACAAAATAAAATGTAAAATGGAAAACAAAGGTGTTCTTCGCTAGGTAAAAATTCAAAAAAAATATGTTTCAATAGTGTCTAAAGTCAACTTACTGGCGACATAAATCCACATTCATTAATTTAACTTAATTATCTAAATGCTTAATTTTACAAGTCACTGTAATTGCTGTTCTTGCTTACACATTTAAAACTTAAAAACAATAGATTTTTACTGTTAATTTTGCTTGCATATACCCTTTTGTAAATTACACTAAGTAAGTTCTCTGTTAACCTCCGACGAGTAAAGATCGCGTAATAAACTTATTTTGCTTAAAACTAAAGTGCGTTTTTTCTTTAAATCTTGCTTTCGCTCCTAACAAATAGGAAATTAAATTCAGAATCATAATCCGTCGAAAAAACTTAAGTGCCACTTTTCTGAACAAAGTTATAGCGATTTTTATTTGCAAGGTAAACCGCGCGCGCCAGGCACCGCGCCAGGCACCGCGCGCCAGCCACCGCGCTCCGTGCAACGTGCAACGTGCAAGCATTGTTTATGGGGGTAGACCTAACTCGCTGCATGCTTGTTCTCCACGCGTGTCTCTTAACACTCCCACCGACTCCGTCGCACGCATTTTTTCCATGGCCTGGCGCGGTGCCTGGCGCGCGCGGTTTACCTTGCAAATAAAAATCGCTATAACTTTGTTCAGAAAAGTGGCACTTGAGTTTTTTCGAAGGATTATGATTCTGAATTTAATTTCCTATTGAAACATATTTTTTTTGAATTTTTACCTAGCGAAGAACACCTTTGTTTTCCATTTTACATTTTATTTTGTTATTAACAATTATGAATAATTAACTTTTTTTATACTTTTTTCAATTATACCTAAAATTCAATCTTTCATCTAAGCAACGACGTTGTGATGAGCAAACAATATTAATTCAGCTGGTTACAAAAAATTTTCAAAATAAAAATGCTCTCAAAATTAATTTGTTTATAACTTTGTTAATTTTTTTTTCAACAAAATTTTTTCGTGGCATGATTGCGTGCATAATAACCTACCGATTAAGCATAAATTCATTATAAATTATGAATCTTCAGTTTTTAGTGATACGTTTGAGAAATTTTTACTCTTATGGAATAGTTATTAAAACATATGTGCAAGTACCACCACACAACATGAATAACAATAACAATAACTTTTGAACTTCTTCCTACACATTTTTCTGCCCTAATATTTTTAAAAAACAGTGCGTGTATGTACTTATGTACCCGCATTAGAAGTTATACTTCTTTGGCGTGATTTTAAGACTAATTTTTAATTTGCATACAAATATCACTGGTCTGCAAAAAACGGGTCATTTTTTCTCCTTTCCAATTTAATAGTCGTATCCTAAGTATTTTTTCGCGCTGAATCCGAATCCGTTGACCAAATTGCCCTATCACGTCAGGATTTTGAGCAATCCTAACCTAAAAGTGCCAAAAAGCGTGTTTTTTGCACTTTTGCGCGTTAAATATCTCAAAACTATGGAATGATAATCGGACAACGGGATCGTTTTCAGCATGCCAAAATCTACAGAAAACCATGTCGAGAGCGTTAAATTTGAAAAAACTTTTTTTGTAATACTGAAAAGAAAAACTTCTTGGCGCGAAATCGACGATTTTTATTAACACATGATATCATCGTTGCACCGAAGTTTTTCTTTTCAGTATTACAAAAAAAGTTTTTTCAAATTTAACGCTTTCGACGTGGTTTTCTGTAGATTTTGGCATGCTGAAAACGATCCCGTTGTCCGATTTGCCCTATCATTCCATAGTTTTGAGATATTTAACGCGCAAAAGTGCAAAAAATACGCTTTTTGGCACTTTTAGGTTAGGATTGCTCAAAATCCTGACGTGATAGGGCAATTTGGCCAACGGATTCGGATTCAGCGCGAAAAAATACTTAGGATACGACTATTAAATTGGAAAGGAGAAAAAATGTGCAGACCAGTGTATTTAATTGGATTCTTTCTATTTTCGTGCGTTAGAGGGTGCAAGCATCATGATGCCGACAAGCTCTAGGCTCTCGGTTAAATCGTATTCTAATCCTAACTAAAATCACCTACTAGTTGGTTCTTTAGGCCTAATTATGATTAAACAAAATAAATATTTACAAATTTTTAATCCTCTGGGGTGAATGCTAAAGGTTAAATGGGGTGAAAAGATTATTTGTTTATAACTTTGATTCAAAAAGTCGTAGAAGGTTGTAATTTCAAAGGATGGTGTAATAAATAATTACCTAACTTGTATTCAGTTTAAGTATATGTAAAAAAATAAAGTAGTTTAGTATAAATATATCCCACCAGTTTAAGACACACTTATAACAAAAAGAAATGATATGGATTAGTCAAGATGAATCGTTAATAGCATGAAATAATTAAACGATTATAGTGAAACACTTGAGTAAGCTTGTGTACTTTATTATAAGAATGTTAGCCGCTTACTGATAACTGAGAGATGACTAAACAGCTTCCAATTCATCTAACTGTTTAGTGATCTCTTCTGTGGTATTGGTTATCAATATTATTTAGACTTAATACAATACATCTATTGCATCTCCCCCTTTCAGGGCTTTATAATTTTATAATTAATAAATCAGTTCTAATTCATTTTAACATCGATGAGTAATTACAATTAATAAGTCAATTCATATTCATTTTAAATATATACGTTACATTATTATTTCTTTTTCTACTATTGCTATCTACAGTTCAAATCCCTAATAAGTCAATTCATACTCATTTTAAATATATACGTTACATTATTATTTCTTTTTCTACTATTGCTATCTACAGTTCAAATCCCTAATAAGTCAATTCATATTCATTTTAAATATATACGTTACATTATTATTTCTTTTTCTACTATTGCTATCTACAGTTCAAATCCCTAATATAAGCTACGAGCACACTGAAGAACAAATGTATTGTTTATTAATGTAGTGCAGGAGTTGTGGAATCTCGTGGTCTTAATACTCTTGTATTTCTACGGCATACTTTTCCATCTTCTCTCTCCGCCCAATATGAACGAGGAGTGTTATGTATTTTCTTGATTTTTCCTTTTTCCCAATATCTATTTCCTTTAATCCATATATTTTGATTTTCCTTAAAGGGCAATGCTGGTTTGGCTCTTTTATTGTAGTAATATGCATTAGTTTCATTATTTTTGGTTAGAATGAGTTTGAAGTTATTTATCCTTTTATTTGTGTATACTCTACTTCTACCTGGTAGAAGTGTTCGTTGTTTTCGTCCCATTAGTACTTCAGCCGGTGACTTGTCACTATTCTTTACAGGGGTATTTCGATATTCTAATAAGGTTAGCCACAGATCTTCACCGGATTTTCTGCTCTTCTCCAGCAATTGCTTCGCTATCTGGACTGACTTTTCTGCAAGTCCATTTGCCTGGGGATAATACGGACTAGTAGTTTCAATTTCAATATCGTATTTTTGGCAAAATTTTTTAAATTCATAGGATCCGAAAGGCATATTATCAGCGATTATTATTCTTGGTATCCCATGGGTAGCAAACACATTTTTAAGCTTTGATATTATGTTCGCTGTTGTTTTGTTTTGTAGTGATAGCACTTCGATATACTTGGATAAGTAATCTGTTACAACTAAGTATGGTTTTTTGTGCAATTCAAATATGTCCATGCCTAGTTTGTTAAATGGTATGTTTGGTATTTCATGAGGAATATATGGCTCTCTCGTTTTCGCATTCCTACTACTTTGGCATAACTCGCATTTTGCAATTCTCTGCTCTATGTCTTGATCAATTCCTGGCCAATATACTAAAGACCTCGCTCGGGCTTTCGTTTTTTCAATACCTTGATGAGATTTGTGAAGTAAATCTAATATTTCTTTTCTTAGTGACGGTGGGACTAGAATTCTATCATTTAGGAAGATAATACCTTCATCTATCGCTAAATAATTTCTCAACTTCCAAAATTGTCTAATACTTTCGGGCAATTCAAATTTTTTTCCTGCCATCCCTCAAGTAATATAGTTTTTAATGACCTCTTCAGTTCCTCTTACGAAAATTTCTTTGCGCTCATTTCCTACATTTATAGTGTGGATTACCTCATCTATGTCTGGTATTTCAGGTGTGCTTTCATCAGTATCGTAATACCTTGATAATAAGTCCGCAATATACATTAATTTACCTGGAGAGTGTTTTAACTGTATCTCGTATTTAAAAAGGCGTAATAGCATACGTTGAAGCCGTGGACTTGGTATTTTTGTTAAACATTTTTGCATAATGCCTAGTAAGGGCTTATGATCCGTAATAACTTCAACTGGTCGTCCGTAAATGAAATAATGGAACTTTTTGCACGCAAACACTATTGCTAGTAATTCCTTCTCAATCTGAGAATATCTCTGCTCTGTTTCCGATAAGCTTCTTGAAGCGAAGTATATCGGCTTTCCTTCCTGTAGTAAGCAGGCACCAAGACCAAATTGTGATGCGTCGCATTGTATCGTGATAGGTAATTTAGAATTGAAAATTTGCAAATTTGGTGCTTCCATTATTAATGTTTTAATTTGTTCTAGACATTTGTCGTGAACTGCCTCCCATCGAAATAGTGCATTCTTTTTCAGTAGCTGCCTTAACGTTTCAGATGTATGAGCTAAATGCGGAATGAAATTTCGAAGGTAATTTATCATACCAAGCAGTTTCTGTAAGTCTTTTTTGTCTGCCGGTTTGCTTATCTTGTTTATTGCATTAATTCTATCAGGATCAAGTGAAATGCCTTTTGCTGAAATTATATGCCCTAAAAACTTCACCTCTGGTACTTTGTACTGCAACTTCTCTTTATTAAATTTTACCCCTATTGTTCTAGCTCGTTGTAGGACTTTTTGCATTATTTCATCATGCTCGCTTTCTGTATCAGCAGCGATTAAAATATCGTCTATATAAATTGCTATTCCATTGATACCATGGAAATTGCGCTCATTGTATAACTGGAAGACTTCTGGGGCTATTTTAAGACCGAAAGGTAAGCGCTTAAAACTATAACACCCAAACGGAGTGCTGACGGTGCATAGTTTACTTGATTGTTCATCCAGTTGAATTTGCCAGTACCCGTCTTTTAGATCAAGTACCGAGAATACTGACTTGTTGGCTAGCTTTCCTGTAAGCTCCTCAAATGTTGGAATGGGGTGATTAATTGGTTTTAAAGCTAAATTTAAAGCACGAGGGTCTAAACACAATCTAATTTTCTTATTTGGTTTCTCCACTATCACTAAATTTGATATCCAGTCAATTGCACCTTGGCATCTTTCTATTATGTTCTTCTCTTCTAGATTTTTTAATTCCTCCGCAACGGCCTGTCTAATCGCTAGTGGTATCCTTCTTGCAGGTTTTGCTACCGGTATAGCATTTTCTTTCACTTCAATTCTGTAATTATCTGCGAACTTTCCTATTCCCTCAAACAAGTCCTTATTTTCTTTCATAATTGCTTCTTTTGATACTCCCTCACTTATAGCACTTATCCTTTTAGTTAGTTTAAATTCTTCACATTCATTGAGACCTAATAATGGGGTTGTACCCTTCTCTGTTATTATAAACTCAACTTTCCTTATCACGTTCCTTATCACGCACTCTAACGTAGCTTTCCCTACTGTTTTCAATGTCCCCTCACCATAATGTTGAACTTCCATTGGTGATTTTCTAATTTTAATTGATTTTAACCTCTTACAATGCTGATAAGGTATAACACTTACTTCCGCGCCCGAATCAAGTTTGAGCTTGAATACTTGATCTTCAATTCTGACATCTTCATACCACGATTTTTTCTTTTTTAAAATACTGTTTTCTACTATATTTATAAACAACTCATCCTCATCATCATTGTACTCATTATGTGTTATTTCACGTACCTGCTTTGTGAATCTTGTTTTACACGCTACCGCGAAGTGATTTTTTCTTCCACATCTCCTACATGTTGCATTATGTGCCGGACATTTCATTCGTTCGTGTGTGCTCGCGCAGTAACCACAATTTATAATTTCATATTTACTAATACTGCGTTTTGTATGCCTATCCCTATTTTGTTTTTCCCTAAAATTAAAATTTTTATTAATAGTTTTAAAATTATTCTTTGTTTTTGAATCATTAGTTACGACATTTAGCATTGATGTCTTCTTTTGTAGGTGCTCTGCCTGTGTATTTGTTGATTCTGCTGTTCTGGCCATTTCGATTGCTTTATCTGCATCCAAATTGCTGACCTCCAAAAGTCTCTTTTGTAAGTGCATATCACTAGTGCCCATAACAATTCTGTCTCGCAGCATGCGTTGCTCTTGGTCCCCGTAGCCACAATTCCGTATCAATTTCTTTAAATCCATTAGGAAACTATCGAAGGGTTCTCCAGGTTCTTGATTCCTTTTATTAAAAATGTAACTTCCATATGTTTCATTCCGTTTTGGCTTACAGAATTCTTCAAAAGCTTTTGTTACTTCAGAATATTTTTTCTTTTGTTCTTCACTCAAATTAAATGAATTGTATACTTCTAGAGCTTCTGCTCCAATCGCATTGAGAAAAACTGCTATTTTAACCTCATTTGATTTCGGCCGCAGTGCAGAAAATTTTAAAACTCTGCCAGAGTCTCCTCCAATTTTCTGATAAATTGCTTCCTTCAATATTTAATTTATCTACTTTGCGCACGTAATCCATTGGAATTATTTTTGTGATATATTTTACCGATTTTGGAGGTCGACCACGTGGTTTTGGTAACTTTATTTCCACTTTGCTTCTTCCCATGCACTTGCACTTATACTTTATTTTTAATTTAATTTCACCTTCTGATGCCTCGCCTTAGCTATTATTTATTCACTAGGGATACTTTTATCACGTTTTTGTTTCTTTTTAGTTTTCTCTGACCGGCTGCGCCATGTATAAGATTATAGTGAAACACTTGAGTAAGCTTGTGTACTTTATTATAAGAATGTTAGCCGCTTACTGATAACTGAGAGATGACTAAACAGTTTCCAATTCATCTAACTGTTTAGTGATCTCTTCTGTGGTATTGGTTGTCAATATTATTTAGACTTAATACAATACATCTATTGCAACGTGCATTCACGAACGAATTCAAAGTAATTTTACAACAACTTTAGAGAATGAATCTTAGCTGTTTTTCGAAATGCAACAAATTTTATTAGAAACACTATAGACTGAGCCACACTGAATTCGTTCGTAAATGCACGTGTTTAATTATTTCATGCTATTAACGATTCATCTTGACTAATCCATATCATTTCTTTTTGTTATAAGTGGGACGTAAACTGTACCAATAAATGATTTCCGCGACCACGAACTTCTAATTCACATTTTTAATGTTTTTTGGTGGGATATCACTCTTTTTTGTTTTAATACATTCTAAAATAAAAAATAAACTAGTTGGGATGTGGGTTCGACCCTTTCGGTCCACACGATCAACTTCCCGGTATGACGGATGTTGAATATATTATTGGATATTTTAATAATAAATGAACAATAGGCAATATAGAATATATCTATAATACTGAGAATTTGTCACAATTGTTTATCAATATTTTCGCTAAAATGTCAAACTAAATGTGCGCACTTACAAGATTAGGATGACGAAAATGTATATAAAATTGATGTATTAATGTTTTTCGGCACCTCAACTAAGTCGATATCTTTTATAGTTCGCGCGATATCGTGCAGGTACAAAAATCACTTAAGTCATTTAAACCAAAAAACCGCTGGACCGAATATTATAAAAATCTTTTCAGATTATATTGTCGCTAATACGCTTCGAACGGCACCTCAAGTAAGTCAATATCTTTCGTGGTTCAGGCGATATCATGCAGGTACAAAAATCACTTACGTCGCTTAAACAAAAAAACGGCTGGACCGAATTTCATGAAAATCTTTTCAGATCATATTTCGGTTAATACGCTTCGAACGACACCTCAACGAACTCGATATCAGTTTTGGTTCGCGCGATATCGTGCAGGAAAAAATGACCACATCCGTACGCACATACACACACAGACACACATACTTCCTCCCAATTTTTTGCTTAAAATGCTCCTGGGACCTTGAAAGATGAAAATACGTTGAAATTTTCGATTTCGATTTTCGGACCGATTACAATAACTTCCTATACTGGGAAGTTAACTAGCTGGGATGTGGGTTCGACCCTTTCGGTCCACACGATCAACTTCCCAGTATGATGGATGTTGAATATATGATTGGATATTTTAATAATAAATGAACAATAGGCAACATAGAATATATCTATAATACCGAGAATTTGTCACAATTGTTTATCAATATTTTCGCTAAAATTTCAAACTAAATGTGCGCACTTACAAGATTAGGATGACGAAAATGTATATAAAATTGATGTATTAATGTTTTTCGGCACCTCAATGAAGTCGATATAGTTTTTAGTTCGCGCGGTGCCGTGCAGGTACAAAAATCACTTAAGTCATTTAAACCAAAAACCGCTGGACCAAATTTTATAAAAATCTTTTCAGATTATATTGTCGCTAATACGCTTCGAACGGCACCTCACGTAAGTCAATATCTTTCGTGGTTCGGGCGATATCGTGCAGGTACAAAAATCGCTTACGCCGCTTAAACAAAAAAACGGCTGGACCGAATTTTATGAAAATCTTTTCAGATCATATTTTGGTTAAGACTCTTCGAACGGCACGTCAACTAAGTCGATATCTTTTATAGTTCGCGTGATATCGTGCAGGTACAAAAATCACTTAAGTCATTTAAACCAAAAAACCGCTGGGCCGAATATTATAAAAATCTTTTCAGATTATATTGTCGCTAATACGCTTCGAGCGGCACCTCAAGTAAGTCAATATCTTTCGTGGTTCGGGCTATATCATGCACGTACACAAATCACTTACGTCGCTTAAACAAAAAAACGGCTGGACCGAATTTCATGAAAATCTTTTCAGATCATATTTCGGTTAATACGCTTCGAACGACACCTCAACGAAGTCGATATCAGTTTTGGTTCGCGCGATATCGTGCAGGAAAAAATGACCACATCCGTACGCACATACACACACACACATACTTCCTCCCAATTTTTTGCTTAAAATGCTCCTGGGACCCTGAAAGATGAAAATACGTTGAAATTTTCGATTTTCGGACCGATTACAATAACTTCCTATACTGGGAAGTTAATAATATTTTGTATAAAGAAATATTATGTATTTAATAGTTCATTATATACGAGTGGGTGGTGGAGAAAATGTTAATGCGTCCTCTTGAGATGGCCGCGGTGGATCTAACTATTTATTGAGTATACTATATTCCTTATTGTCTTCTACTTATGGTATCCTTTGATTTGATACCCATGTCGAGGGGGTTGTGAAGAAAATGGTAATCCGCCCTCTTGAGATGACCGCCGTGGATCTTACCACATATTGACTATACTCAGTCGCTTATGTTATTCTAGTTATGGTACCCTTTCAATTGATACCCATGTCGAGGGAGTGGTGAATAAATGGTAATCCGCCCTCTTGAGACGGCCGTCATGGATGTTACGGCATAGCTTATTGTATTCTACTTGTATTATCCTTTAATTTGATACCTATGTCGAAGGGGTGGTGAAGAAAATGGTAATGCGTCCTCTTGAGATGGCCGCGGTCGATCTCACTATTTATTGAGTATACTATGTTGCTTATTGTATTCTATTTATCGCACCCTTTCATTTGATACCCATGTCGAGGGGGTTGTGAAGGAAATGGTAATCCGCCCTCTTGAGATGACCGCCATGGATCTAACCATATTATTGAGTATACTATATCGTTTATGGCATTCTACTAATGATACCCTTTCAATTGATATCCATATCGAGGGGGTGGTGAGACTCTTGAGACGTGTTTAATTTGAATACATTTTGTTAATCATCGAAATGATTCGACTAACTTGTAACGAATATGTCATATTTTTAGAAATAAATTACTACATATGTCTATGAACTATACATGTACCTAACGCAATCTGACACCATAGTTGTGATTAACCACTTTAATACCTGTGACACATATACCATCATAATGAAAGTAACCTTCATTATCGCGGCAAAACCCCATCATAATGAAAGTTCAAAATGAAAGTATTTTACCTTCATTTGGACTGTAATTTCGGATAAGTGACATCTGTTGCAAAACTGGAAACTAATTTTTATAATAAATTTCCCCTCCTTTCTCCTTAAAACTGACAATTTAACAGTCAATTCAAAACAAACAAACAAATCTGAGCCCAAGTAGTTCAAAAATAACGATGTCTCAGGAAAACTCGAGGAAAAAAAAGCAATAGTGGCCAAAAGAATCGGTTAGTATCTTATCTTTTGTCACTTGCAAATGACACATGCAAATGAAAGTAAATGTGTCACCCCATCATTTCCTTAACCATCATAATGAAAGTTACCATCATAATGAAAGTATAGTGTGTCACAGGTATTATATGAACACATTTTGTAAATTATCTAATGCCATCTGGCATCAACAGTGCGAGTAAACAGTTTGCGATTAACTAGTAGCACCATCTCATTTATTGAGCAATTGAAATAACTTATAACGCCATCTGATAGAATAATTTTGAGTACCCACTTTTTCAGACTGAAGGAGAAAAAAAAGTTCGTTTCGAAATGTAAAGAATGTAAAAATAAAGAAAACGAAGAAAGATAGGAAAAAAACTCATGGAATAATAAATTATTTATATTTTGGTTATCGGTTACAAATGAAAAATTATTTATATTGCTTATAAAAAGCTGATAAATCGCATAATTTTATGAAAAAAAAACACCTTGTTTTCCATGTTTAGGCGTAAATAAGGCTTTAGCTGTTTGCCCTTACGAACTCGGCCAACTACCGCTTACCTTGATAAAAAAAAATGTTGTCTGTAAAGAGGGTTTACGGACGATAGTTTAACGTGACAACGTCATGAGAAAACATTGATGAAATGATTGCACACTTTTATGAATAAAATTGAATCATTTATATTAAGGAGTGAAATGAAATATTCATTTTGATTGATAAATTAGCTTTTATTTGCACTAATGAATTCAAATATGTTTATTACTTTAATGAACAGATTATTTACAAGTAAGAATGTGTAGTAACAAATTCATTTACAGCTTTTATGAAATGAATGGGAGTGTTTCAAGTGTAATGTGCCTTGAAAAAGTCAAATCGAGGGTTGTCCCTCTCAGTGTTGTTGACTTAGTAACATCTGATGTGCATTCGAGATTGTACATATCCTTCATGAATTTGAGGAATGTATCATCATTTTTCACGTTTGTGTTGAAGTCGCCACAAAGAACAATTGGTACATTGGTATCAACTTGCATGATCGGATTCACATACTGCCTGTTATGCACGTATGGAAAGAGTGCTTGGTGCAGCAATACACTAATGTTTGAGACCCTTGCTCCAGGATAAATGTACACTGCGCCAAGTACAATTTTAAACGTTGTATCAGCAGTGAAGCATGTAATTTCAGCCAAGCAGACCTCGTCTGTGTTTCTGATGAGACGAGTTGTGTCCGACAATTCAACGTGGAGAACTTTGGCCGTGGATGTTGATGTTAATTTTCGATAGATTGCCACTCCACCAGCTACGTTTGTATCAGAATCCGATCGATTATTCTGCCTGGTTATACATTCATAATTATTGATTGGAACTGGATCAAAATTGTCACGCATCCACGTTTCAGTGAATACCAAATAATCCGATCTTGGTATCACGGGATCCGTTTCAATATCGGCGAAGTGCGCAGACAAACTCTGAACATTAAGGTTTGTCACTACAGTTTTCCCAGCGTTGTTACCGTCATCACAAAATTTCACTGCTTTCGAAGCGTCCACGGAGTCGAATGTGTTCGTTACGGACATCTCGCGTAGTCTGTGAGTCGTTCCCATCCCGTCCGTGTTTGAAGATAAAAGGCGCATCTTTTTCCGTGAGCGCCACGTACACCAACTGTTGTGGTTACTCCGAGGAGTATTTATAAACAATAACAGTAAACGTCCCACCTTGCGACTTGTGAATGGTAATAGCACAAGCAGGAACGCAAGGAAACTGTTTTCGTTTGCATTTCACAGTTTTCGTCAATGTAATGTTCACTATTTTCTTATACACCGGCACCCAGTTAGGAGACAGAGTGTTTGGCTTACTTTGCTTATTGTTGACAATTTGACAAATTTAATTTAATTAAATATTGACAATTTTAATCAAATTTTTTAAGATTACTAGGATCAAATTTTTAAAATTATTACGGGATAACGAGACGACGCAATACTTAGATAAATTTGAATCAAACATTTTCATTTCTTACTTTAGTTGTATCTTTTTTACAAAAGTACTAATGAAATAGGATGGTCAAAATTGCTACAATTATTACATAATTTAAAAAATAATTCTGAGATATCGGTTGAAGATGCAGCAGCATTAAATTTTATAGAAAAAAGTACACTTATTAATGAAGACGCAGTTACTTGTGCTACATATATTAATAAGTTGGTTAATGTCCTAATGAAAATACTGCAATCAAAAAGATTTAGTCCTTTCAAGAAATATAGAATTTTGTATTACTTCAAAAGAATCGAATTTCAACATCTAAGTTCTAAGTTCTCACTTCTATCGGCAGTCCATATAACTACCAATTTTTTTTTTTTGCAAGTTACTTTGAAGTTACATTATACGTCTTCAGTATACTATTTTTAACAAAAAGCGCTATACTGCTAAAAAAATTATGTTACTTGTGAGTTACACGATGTGTCAAAGGGTTTAGACGTTGTCACGTCAAAAGCTTTTCAAGAAAGAAACAGAGCTTTTCCTTGCGAGCCTACCTTGTATTATTGTATAGTTGTTTTCAAACTCGTGACATCCCGCGCATGTTCCCCAGCTAAGCTCTTAAAAATGTTTAAAAGCTCAGACAAAATCTTCAGTTAACTCCTCCTATCAAATCACTTGCTGCCATGAAATCAGTCGCGCGCGACTGCGTATTGCTAAAGGGAGGTGTATTTTTCTGGGACTTCAATGATTATTTAAAAAATTTACAAATTAAGACTGAAAAACACCCGTTTTTATATATTTTTAACTTCCCAGTATAGGAAGTTATTGTAATCGGTCCGAAAATCGAAATCGAAAATTTCAACGTATTTTCATCTTTCAAGGTCCCAGGAGCATTTTTAGCAAAAAATTGGGAGGAAGTATGTGTGTGTGTGTATGTGCGTACGGATGTGGTCATTTTTTCCTGCACGATATCGCGCGAACCAAAACTGATATCGACTTCGTTGAGGTGTCGTTCGAAGCGTATCAACCGAAATATGATCTGAAAAGATTTACATGAAATTCGGTCCAGCCGTTTTTTTGATTAAGCGACGTAAGTGATTTTTGTACCTGCACGATATCGCCCGAACCACGAAAGATATTGACTTACTTGAGGTGCCGTTCGAAGCGTATTAGCGACAATATAATCTGAAAAGATTTTTATAATACTCGGTCCAGCGGTTTTTTGGTTTAAATGACTTAAGCGATTGTTGTACCTGCACGATATCCCGCGAACTATAAAAGATATCGACTTAGTTGACGTGCCGTTCGAAGAGTCTTAACCAAAATATGATCTGAAAAGATTTTCATAAAATTCGGTCGAGCCGTTTTTTTGTTTAAGCAGCGTAAGTGATTTTTGTACCTGCACGATATGGCCCAAACCATAAAAGATATTGACTTACTTGAGGTGCTGTTCGAAGCGTATTAGCGACAATATAATCTGAAAAGATTTTTATAGTATTCCGTCCAGCGGTTTTTTGGTTTAAATGACTTAAGTGATTTTTGTACCTGCACGATACCGCGCGAACTAAAAACTATTTCGACTTCATTGAGGTGCCGAAAAACATTAAACATCAATTTTATATTCATTTTCGTCATCCTAATCTTGTAGGTGCGCACATTTAGTTTGACATCTTAGCGAAAATATTGATAAACAATTGTGACAAATTCTCAGTATTATACATATATTCTATATTGCCTATTGTTCAGTTATTATTAAAATATCCATCATAATATTCAACATCCATCATACTGGGAAGTTGATCGTGTGGACCGAACGGGTCGAACCCACATCCCAACTAGTTTTATTTTAAGGTTAATATATTTTACACATAAGCTACAGAAATAATTTGTAGTAATTTCTACTAAAAAATACGAAATTTGTGCTTTTATCACTTTGATTACTAGATTGTTGACGTTTCCTGCCAGTCGCATACGCGCTTCTGCCCGGGGAGTATGTGTTGCTTGCGACTGCGGGAAACTGTTGGTTTATGAATGAAAACGCCCATTTATTCAAAGGAATTTTTTTCAGCATTTTTTTTTTAATTATTTTAAATTTAGAAATGAGAAATATTTCGCATAATTAAAGTAAACTGCCTTTGTTGAGCAGGGGCTTTACATGTATTTAAAAGCTCTGCTCAACACATAGAAAGATAAATTAACTTTATTCATTCGGCATGCACGCATCCCTTCCCAAATTATTTTGTTGAGTTTTTTCAGTGTTTGTTGCCGTTTTAACTAAAAAGAGGGGAAATGATAGAACATTATTTATAAAATTTGGCTACGAGGTGCGCAGAACTGCTCAAATTTTTTGTGTCACGGAGTTTAAAAAATTCTATACCATGCACAGAACTATCCGGGTGGAGTACAGCGGAGGGCATGCCTCGGGTGAACTCCGTCCAGGCGACGGGCTTCCCGGGCTCGAGTAAGCAAAACTAACAAAAGCTCGTGGTAGCTCGAACGTAAGCTTATTTAATGGTATAGCTATTACTAAGTAAAAACTATAACTAATCCTATCTAAACCCTAAGCTAATCATTAAAACTAAATTAAAAGCTAAACTAGTCGATATCTAAAGATTTTAGGGCGCATACGCATTATCTAGGTGTCATCCAGCCACCAGTACAGAGTAGTCCTGAACTTCCATATTTTCGTTGCTGAATAGCTAACGTTTATCTGTCGCGGAACGATGTAGGTGGTAAAAGAGGGGCACTCCCGAACCGTCTTGGGCCAATTTTTTCTATCCAGAGAAACAAATTCCTCTAGAGGGATAAAGCCGCGTTCACAAGCAGCTCTGTGATATTCAGCGTTCGGGTAGAACGCTCCCCGAATAAGAGGATTTTCGCTCTCCGTCGCTCTAGCAATATATCTTCGAATCAACTTGATTTTGAAGTCGTCGATTGTATTAACAGATGCCTTATTGTAAAGGACATTGTTGGTATGAAACTTCGTGACACCAGATTCGGCTGTCCGATACAACCTTAAGTACGCCCTTAAACGTTGTCTTTCGGAAACCCGAAGCTTTTCCGTATAAAAAGGGAATATGTTGAACCACACTGGGCAACCATAAGTTAAAAAAGCCTTTTAGTCATGTGAAACGCCTTCTTTGCCTTGTCAAGAGCAGCACTTACATTTCTATTGAAATACAAGTACTGATTCCGCCAAAGCCCAAGGTATTTCACTTCCGACTGTCCGGCGTAGTTCGAAATTCGAAAGGTTTTCCAGTTCCTCTGCACATCGTAAGAAGCTCTGCGTAGAGGAGTCCGTAAAAGGATCGATTCGCATTTGCCAAAGTTGATCTTCAACTTCCAATCATACACTATAGCGCTCGATGGTTTTGAAGTCACGTTGCAGGAGCGTCTGGATCACTCCAATCTTAGGCCCCGTCGTGTACACAATCAGGTCATCCGCATACGCAATGCGAAGCGGAGTAAACTGATTAGGCCACTCGTAAAGATATTTAACAAGAACGGCCAGTTCACTCAGCCCTGTTGCAAACCGTTTTTAATATCAAATACCTTTCCTGATGTGAAGTTCCCACTTTTAACGATGAACTTCTTCTTGGAAATCATATTATAGATCAAGTATAACAAAGGTCCGGTCATCCCGTACCTGACTAATTTGTAGAGAAGGCCCTCGATCCACACTGTATCGAACGCCTTCTCATAGTCGATCAAGCATGCTCCGGTATACTGGCCTTTCATTAAGTGTATGTCTGACACCAATTTCGATGCCCTGAAACCGAATTGGTTATCAGGAATTATATTCTTTTGTTCAACCCATTGGGACAATGATCAATTAATTACTGATTCAAAAACCTTATTGATATTCGGGAGCAGACTTATTGACCGAAGATTAGCAGGGTTACTTTTATCTTCACCCTTTTTGGGTATTGGGCTAACCACTGCCGTCTTCCAGTGTCCTGGAAAATGGACGTTGTTTAACGCATTGTTAAAAAGAGTGGTATATGTATCTAGAGCCCCTAGGGGCAAATGTTTCAGGACGATGTTTGGAACACCGACCACCCCTGCCGACTTCTTTTGTTTAGACGGCGCAATGTTAGCAGGAGATCAGTTTTCGTAATGAGAAGAGGGTTTGCTTGTGCTCTTCACTGAACTCGATGATTCTTCGGTTCTCGGATTCCCAGACCAAAGTCTAGAAATTAACAAGTCTTTCATCTTCATATGGTTAATGAGTGAAAGGCGAACAGCTATATACACAAGTTCTTCAAATGACGATGTCAGGCTATCAGAGAGAGAATGCAACATTTTCATACGCGTTTGCACACAACTAAACAGCGGAAACTTTTATGAGTTTATATGGGTGTATTGGTACATATTTGCTCGTTTGTTTTGATTTATGAAAGAAAACAGCTGATTCAATTTTCTTTCCTTTTCTGTTCTGTATACTTTACCATAAAAAGAGAATCTGGCTTTATCTCGCCGAGTTCACAAAGTATGCGTTGAGTTTTGCTCAGGAGTGATGTTCATATATGCACGCACACAACTAATGGGGGGAAATTTTGTATGAAGATGAAAGACTTGTTATTACTAGACTTTGTCCCAGACCTCGATCTCATTAGTTATTCTGAAATGGTTCAGCAGGGACCTATTTTCAAGGTCAAAATTCGGCCGAGCATAAGTGTTCACCGAAAAAATTCCCCGGTAATAGCCCCCACTAAATCCACTTTCTCCTGCTCGCCCTCTATGCAATAATTATCGTCGTCAATACTGGTTTCTTCGGGATCTATGTTCGCAGATCTCAGTAATTCCTGGTTAGCCCGGGTCCTGGGAAACGCAACTTGTCCAGCCGATTATGTGTTTTACTCCTAAAGATTTTATTTATCTGTGAGAACATGCTTGCGCTATTGGATTGTATAGCATGAATCTTTTTGTTCCAGTACAGATTCACAGATTGTGAGAATTGTTGTTTGAGGAGTTGTTGGTGGTTTTTCATAACCGATTTAAGAGTTACGATCTCCAGACTCTGGGTATCTTGGAACTGGCGGTTTAGGGATTTCAGTCTCGTCAGTATTCTACTTTTATGTTTTTGTAGTGCGTCGATTGTAGCTTTCTTGTAACAGTCCGTACTGTTCTTTTTCTTTGTCCATGGTATGGTTTTGCCCATAGTCTGCACAATGAGGTTGTCCATTTCTTTCAGATATGCAGCAATCTCATTGCTGGTCAAGGGCTGGTATTGCCCTTTCCATAGCCTTCTCGAACTTTGGCCAGCGAGGAGTTCCATGGAGTCGTCAGGGACTTGTACTGTTATTTTCAGTTTTTGGTGGTCGCTGTCATACGGCACTGTCGTTAGGCAGTGTGTCACGTTTGTGTTTACCGCTAGTACGCCCATCCGAGAGTCTAACAAGCATATATCCAAAAAAGAACCGCCATTTGGGTATGATGGCATGTCCGTAGCGTAAAGATTTACTTATTCTGAACCAGTCAGTCGTTCAGTTGGTTGCCCCTGATGTTAGCCGTTTAATTTTCCCATGCCGCATGGCGTGCATTTAAATCGCCGGGCAGTAAGTAAAAAATTTTCTCCAGGTGGAGAGTTTGAAACAGCAAGTTCAATTCCTCTATAAATAGTCTGGATTGGGAGGTGTGGGGTGCGTACGCAGCTATTATATACAACTTTCTGTCACTAAACAGAAGGATGTATATAACGCATGCTTGTAACACCCGAAACTTGGCAATGTCCCTGAAATACATGATCTTCTGTTTAAGGGTGGTCTTTATTAATATTAGTAGGCCCCTACCTTGTGTGGAATTAGGTCTATCTCGCCCAATTACCACATAATCTTTGTAATCCACTTTGTATTTCTCGATTAGTTTGGTTTCACTAGCAAGAAGCACATCAAGATTTTGGTTTTGCAAAAGGGTCAGGAAATTCGCCTTTCTTTCGTTTCGTATCAACGAATTGACGTTCACCGCAGTGACCTTGATCGTGTCCTCCCTGTGTCAAGCCATTAAACAGCTTACCTAGAGATGGTTTCTATCGTAAAGAAAGCCGAGTATACTAAGTCTAAACGGGCGTTTTGCTCATTTAGTTATTTTTGTAGCTTGGCGATTTGTCCTTGAATGGATAATAGCACCGCTTTCAGCTCGCTGTCCCCAGAACTTGCTGCAGGCGCAGCTTTTGCGGCTTGCTGTTTGGTTGTCTGGATTCCAGTCGCCATTTGGGCGAAGGACATTCCAGGTACCACAAAGTTTTTATCTGGGATCGTAACTGTTATAACTTATATCGAAAAAAACAGAAAATAATAATTATTTTGAGACATATGGGCGATTTTCCAGAACCTTTAACCTGCTTGTCGCTTCGAAATTTTTATGAATAACAATTTTTATAAGAAGATAAAATAAAAGAAGCTATCAATAATGTTAAGAAACTATTAATGAACAATAAGATATAAGTACGAAGTCATTTAAAACGATATATTGCAATAAAATTTGAAAAAATGTTCCGTTACCTGTCACTTTTCGGCCTGTCTTTAGCGCTAATGTAAATGAAAAACTATTTATATTTGTGATAGGAAGCGTTGAAACAAATAGTGAAAAGTGAAAAGTTGTAGTTTAACTCTTAAGGAAAAATGCAGTTGTGTTCGGTGCAGTGTCAAATCGCTATATTTTCCAAAAAACAACTCTGAAGTTTGTCCCTAGGTTTTAACCCGCATGGTAAGTCGAAGTACTCCGAATTGTCTCATTTTATCATAAATTTTTTTAAACGCACTTATTGTTCAGACACTAACGAACATGTGCATACATTTTGTGACAATTGCAACTGCAATTAATTTGCTCATATTACATTAAATTCATCCCCGTAAATTTCTTATGACCTATTGTAACTAGTTAAATCATATGTAACGTTTCCTTCACTTAAATTGTTTCATGAATCTTAAAAAAAAGTAATTTAGGCGAATGTCAAAATTGTAACCATGTCAAATTTGATGTCAAAATTGTAACCATGTCAATATAACCATGTCATAAAAAAAATATGCGCATTGAATTTTTTAATGTTCTACATCAGAAAACATTTATTTATGAAATAAGAAACACAAAAAATATCATGGCACGGTTGTGCTATCAATTTGAAATTTCATTTTTCCAATTAGCTCAGGTTAAAGGTTCTGGAGAATCGCCCACATATCATTTAAGACAACAGTAACAGTTAAATTTTACCAAAAATAATAAAAGTTATTTTTAACTCTAATTTTTGCCTAGTATTGTTTTAAATCTTTTAAAACTGTTATCAAAGATATTTGTTTTTTTCTGTTCGAAATAATAATTAAAATGAACTTTTATTTTTAAAATCAAAAATAACTGTTAAAAAAGACTTTTATCTTTTTCTGTCTTGCATAAAAGTCTTTTTAAGATTTTTAACCGACTTCAAAAAAAGAGGAGGTTAATCAATTCGACGTGTAGGTATTTTGTGGTCCTGTTCACGCATAACTTTGTAACCCAATAACTTTTTAGCTTTTTTTTTCGTTCATTTGAAAGGGGAGCTTCCCACGGTGGTCCCGTTAAATTTTTTCTAAATTCTGATAACGGAGTTCGAAGTTAGGCATAAAAAACTGTTAAAATTAGTTCAACCTAAACATGTCATAGGCACCGAACAAATTACTTTATTGTTGTAAATCTGGCAGCAGGCCGATGGGTGAGTGGGTAGAGCGTCGGATTCTCGGTTCAGCGGAGTGTGGCGCTTGCAGGTCCGATCCCCGGTCGGGGCAGCATTTTTGTTTTCTTTTTCTCTTTTTTTTCTTTCTGAAATGATTTATTAACATATTGGTCAGCTGCCGATAGTACTTGACATAGCGCAAAGGGCCAGAGAGAAGTACTCTTGTCTGTGGGGTGCGAGTTCGATCCCGGCTCGCGGTATTTTTAACTTCCCGGTATAGGAAGTTATTGTAATCGGTCAGAAAATCGAAATCGAAAATTTCAACGTATTTTCATCTTTCAAGGTCCCAGGAGCATTTTAAGCAAAAAATGGGGAGGAAGTATGTGTGTGTGTATGTGCGTACGGATGTGGTCATTTTTTCCTGCACGATATCGCGCGAACTAAAACTTATATCGACTTCGTTGAGGTGTTGTTCGAAGCGTATTAACCGAAATATGATCTGAAAAGAATTTCATGAAATTCGGTCCAGCCGTTTTTTTGTTTGAGCGACGTAAGTGATTTTTGTACCTGCACGATATCGCCCGAACCACGAAAGATATTGACTTACTTGAGGTGCCGTTCGAAGCGTATTAGCGACAATATAATCTGAAAATATTTTTATAATATTCGGTTTAGCGGGTTTTTAGTTTAAATGACATAAGTGATTTTTGTACCTGCACGATATCGCGCCAACTATAAAAGATATCGACTTAGTTGACACGCCGCGCCGTTCGAAGAGTATTAACCAAAATATTATCTGAAAAGATTTTCATAAAATTCGGTCGAGCCGTTTTTTTGTTTAAGCGGCGTAAGTGATTTTTGTACCTGCACGATATGGCCCGAACCACAAAAGATATTGACTAACTTGAGGTGCCGTTCGAAGCGTATTAGCGACAATATAATCTGAAAATATTTTTATAATATTCGGTCCAGCGGGTTTTTGGTTTAAATGACTTAAGTGATTTTTGTACCTGCCGCCGATTTTTGTACCTACGATACCGCGCGAACTAAAAACTATATCGACTTCATTGAGGTGCCGAAAAACATTATTACATCAATTTTATATACATTTTCGTCATCCTAATCTTGTAAGTGCGCAAATTTAGTTTGACATTTTAGCGAAAATATTGATAAACAATTGTGACAAATTCTCGGTATTATGCATATATTCTATATTGCCTATTGTTCATTTATTATTATTAAAATATCCAATCATAATATTCAACATCCATCATACTGGGAAGTTGATCGTGTGGACCGAAAGGGTCGAACCCACATCCCAACTAGTTTTTTATATATCGACAAAATAATTATTTTTTAATTTCCTTCGGGGAATTTTGTTCCATATTAAACAAGTTTTCGACGTGAATTCTTCTGTAAATTTGCTTCCAGAACAAAAGCCGATGAGAACGAAATTATGGCGAAATTTGCAGCTGAAAAAACTATTGTTTATATCGAATAAAGAAATATACCATGACGTGGATGAAGAATCAAAGAATTTTATTGTTTACATTTAATTTCCCCGATATCAATGGCAACTTAACTTTTTATATGCCTTATATTATCTTGATCTGTATGTGTGTGTAGTGTAAACAAATCTTGCAACTTGATTTTGACCAAGTTCCATATAACCGATCAACTGCAAATTTTGCACATACATACGTATAGTTCGAATGACAATACAATCTGCAATTAAATTTTGCAATTGCGCTCCCCGACCCATGAATTTTGTTTCATATTAAATAAGTTTTTTTTTAAATTCGTCCGAAAATATGCAAATATGTACATTACTGTAAAAAATATTTAGCTACTGCTTCGATTTTTTTCGATAGCCCGGCGGCGTGTTATACTTATCAGAATGGATTTAAAAAGAAGAGTCATCATACTTATCGTAAAAGTAGATTCGTACGCAACGATTTAATTTTTGAAATTGCCTGGCGCAAGTCGAATTATGTAAATAAACTGAGTGCAAATGACGAGTGAAAATGACCTCCATTAGTTATTGCGCATTATATTTATACTTATCTACGCCTTATATTATGTTACATTGATTGTGATAAGGTCGGAGGAGCAAGTGGTCGAACATCACCGAGACATATTTGGTACAATCCAAAAATTTTGGATTGTGCAAGCCGAACAGTTGCGTTCACACGCAACGATCTATTTGTGCCGTGTAGACCTAGCTTGATAATTTTTTTTATATTGCCCCCGAAAACAATGAATGGACTAAAAAGTACGAAATAAAAAAAAATTTTTAAAACCGACTTCAGAAAAAACCGCACAAAATGCACAAAAAAGGATGAAATAATTGTTTGTAATTCTTAACAACATTAATCCAATCAGAATGGATCTAGAAAGAAGAATCACTTTTGAAGACGGTGCCAGGTAGTATGTAGTTGTCTTTGATTGCACTACCTTTGCTTCGGGAATTGTTTTCATTTTTTTGTTAGGCTTATGCCCTTAATACACCACCCACAGGTGTTAGCACCGTCTTCAGAAGTGATTCTTCTTTCTAGATCCATTCTGATTGGATTGATGTTGTTAAGAATTACAAACAATTATTTCATCCTTTTTTGTGAATTTTGTGCGGTTTTTTTCTGAAGTCGGATTTAAAAAAATTTTTTTTTATTATTTTCCCAGTCTTTGAAGACTTTTATTTTTTAACCGACTTCAAAAAAAGAGGAGGTTACTCAATTCGACGTCTAGGAATTTTGTGGTCCTGTTCACGCATAACTTTGTAACCCAATAACTTTTTTGCTTTTTTTGGTTCATTTGAAGGGGGAGCTTCCCACGGTGGTCCCGTTAAATTTTTGCTAAATTCTGATAACGGAGTTCGAAGTTAGGCATAAAAAACTGTTAAAATTGGTTCAACCTAAACATTTCATAAGCACCAAACAAATTACTTTATTGTTGTAAATCTGGCAGCAGGCCGATGGGGGAGTGGGTAGAGTGTCGGATCTTCGATTCAGCGCAGTGTGGCGTTTGCAGGTTCGATCCCTGGTAGGGGCAGGGATTGTTTTCTTTTTCTCTTTTTCTTCTTTCTGAAATGATTTATTAACATATTGGTCAGCGGCCGATAGTACTTGACATAGCGCAAAGGGCTAGAGAGCAGTATTCTTGTCTGTGGGATCTATGGGGTGCGAGTTCGATCCTTGAGCTCGCGGTGCTTCTTTTTCTATATATCGACAAAATAATTATTTTTTTAATTTCCTTCGGGGAATTTTGTTCCATATTAAACAAGTTTTCGACGTGAACAGGAAAGACATTCTTAATAAGTTTACTTTGGGCTGAAATACGCGCCCGACGAGAGATTGCACTTGCTCTAGCATCATCTGGAATCGCAGCAACATTAATGCCAGGTGGAAGAACTGCTCCCTCTGTTTGAAGCTTCCATTAAATGTTGCAGAACAAGAATTTCCAGTTTGTGATGTATCAAAATCATCTGGACGAGGTCGACTCTTGCAGAAGAGTAAAGTAATTATTTGGGATGAATGTACTATGGCACACAAGAAATCACTTGAAGCATAAGATAGAACTCTACAAGATCTTCGATGTAATTCAAAATGGATGGGAGGTGTGTTAGTTATACTTACTGGGGATTTTCGGCAAACACTTCCAGTTATTCCAAAATCAACTCCAGCTGATGAAGTCAACGTATATTTGATACAATCTGTACTTTGGCCCCGAGTAAAAAAATTGCAATTAAAAACAAATATGAGAATTAAACTTAGCAACGATGAAGAAGGCAAATTCTTTGCCGAAAAACTCCTACAGATTTGTAAAGGTACTCATCCAATCGATCCAGCGAGTGGGCAAATCGAACTTGAAGAAGATTTTTGTCACATCATCTTATCATCTTATATATTAATAAAAGAAAGTGTGTGTCTGTGTATCTGTGTGTCTGTGTATCTGTGTGTCTGCTTGTGAGTACCGTCACGCATTGTAGCCAAACTAGAAGAGATAGAAATCTGATTTTTTTTTGTAGATGCATGGATACCCCAGAAGGTAGAAGTAAGTTTCCATTTTTCGCTATTTCGATTAGTTTTTTTTAATTAATTAATTAGTACGATTTTTCACCATTTCTTACGCTCTACGCCTGATATCTCGGCTAATGTATATCGTAAAACATTATTAATGCCACCAATTGAAAGATTAGACAATTCTGGTTTAAAATTATTTGTTTCAAATCTCAGAAAGGCCTGAAAAAAAATACTGTCCGAAGAAAAACGGTAAGTGAGTGAGTGAGTGTCCGAAGAAAAAAGGTAACGGTGAGTTATTAGGAAAGGGTGCAAAGCAATAAAAAAGAGGGCTTTTCCTGTTGCATCCTGAATGAATTGGTAACATCCGATATGTTATGGTACGAGTATTTAAATATCAGTTATTTTAGAAATATCCTCAATTTAAAATTGAACACTTGGTCATTATCCGTACAAGTGTTATTTTTTTAAATAATTTTTTTTATGTGATAGAAAAAAATTAACATTAGCCTGGTGGTGTTTGTTTTAATTTTTAAAAGTTTAACAGTGCCAGTGTTTTTTTAAACAATTACAGTGTATTTGAGAAAGTAAGTACACTTTAATGGTTTGCAATTGCAAACAAATTGGTTTGCGTATTCTTTTTAAATATTTTCTATTGTATAAAAAGTAACTGGCTGACGGACAACGCACAACCTAAACCACTAGAGCTAAAGGGCTGAAATTTTGACCGTAGATCCCCAGCGATTTTGCGAAATTCATTCCCTAAGGGGGTGAAATGGGGTCAACCCAAAACAGCTGCAGCTATGGGGCTGAAATTTTGACAGTGCATTCCTATCATGACGTGAACATCCACTAAGAAGCGATTTTTCGAAATGCATCCCCTTAGGGGGTGAAATAGGGTTTAACTATCCCGCTGGAGGTACAGGGCTGAAATTTTGACAGTGCATCCCCATAATGACGTCACTAAGAAGCGATTTTTCGAAATTCATCCCCTAAGGGGGTGAAATGAGGTCAACCCAAAGCCGTTGCAGCTATAGGGCTGAAATTTTGACAGTGCATCCCCATAATGACGTCACTAAGAAGCGATTTTTCGAAATTCATCCCCTAAGGGGGTGAAATGAGGTCAACCCAAAGCCGTTGCAGCTATAGGGCTGAAATTTTGACAGTGCATCCCTATAATGACGTGGACATCCACTATGAAGCGATTTTTCGAAATTCATCCCCTAAGGGGGTGAAATGGGGTTAACCCAAATCACTGGAGCTGTAGAGCTGAAATTTTGAAGCTAAAAAGCGATTTTTCGAAATTCATCCCCTAAGCGGGGGGGAATGGGGTTTACCCAAACTGCCTGAGCTATAGGGCTGAAATTTTGACAGTGCATACCTATAATGACGTGGACATCCACTAAGAAGCGATTTTTTGAAATTCATCCCCCAAAGGGGTGAAATGGAGTTAACCCAAACCGCTGGGGCTGAAGGGCTGAAATTTTGACAGTGCATCCCTATTATCCCGTGGAAATGAATGACTCGGAATTCACTTTATTTAGGATTCCTTTGTCACTTCTCTTGATGACATATACACGCCAATCTGTGCTTCAAAACTTGCAGATTTGTTGAGCAGAGGTGATATATGCAGCAATTTGTTTACCATGTTTATTAAAAAAATGCACTTTTTAGGGATAATAACAGCTGACTTTTTTGTTTGTTTTTTTTTTTTCAAGGAAAACAGTGCACATAATAAACAGTTTTTATTTAAAGGCGTTGCAAGGCACGCGGGTTTTATGCTAGTTAATAATAAGGAAGAATTGATCGATAACATTTACCCAAATATTGTTCTAAACTATCAAAATCCAGATTGATTGTTCGAAAGAGCTATATTAGCAGTGAAAAATGACTTAGTAGACGGAATTACAGGACAAAATTCCTGGTGAGGCAAGGATTTACACATCGATCGATTCAATGGTTGATCCAGATGAAAGTGTCAATTTTCCTACTAAATTTTTGAATTCATTGAAAGTGGCAGGAATGCCATTACATAATTTAAAATTAAAAGTAGGATCGCCGATAATTTTGTTGAGAAATCTAGATTCACCATAATTATGTAATGGCACACGAATGACGATTAAACGATTGTCCTATAATATTATCGAGGCACAAATCATGATAGGGAAATATAAAGACAGTACAGTGTTTATTCCCAGAATTCCTCTGATATCTACAGATTAAGAGATTGCAGTTTCCATTGAAATTAGCTTTCAGTATCACTGTAAATAAAGCACAAGGACAAACTTTGAAATATTGTGGTCTTAATTTGAAATTAGCTTACAGTATCACTGTAAATAAAGCACAAGGACAAACTTTGAAATATTGTGGTCTTAATTTGGAAGAACCATGCTTTTCTCATGGTCAGTTATATGTAGCTTGCTCAAGAGCAGGAAGCCCGAAAAATTTGTTTATTTATTCGCCGAATAAAAGAATGAACTAGTTGGGATGTGAGTTCGACCCGTTCGGTCCACACGATCAACTTCCCAGTATGATGGATGTTGAATATTATGATTGGATATTTTAATAATAAATGAACAATAGGCAATATAGAATATATGTATAATACCGAGAATTTGTCACATTTATTTATCAATATTTACGCTAAAATGTCAAACTAAATGTGCGCACTTACAAGATTAGGATGACGAAAATGCATATAAAATTGATGTGTTAATGTTTTTCGACACCCCAATGAAGTCGATATAGTTTTTAGTTCGCGCGGTATCGTGCAGGTACAAAATCACTTAAGTCATTTAAACCAAAAAACCGCTGGACGGAATATTATAAAAATCTTTTCAGATTATATAGTCGCTAATACGCTTCGAACGGCACCTTAAGTAAGTCAATATCTTTTGTGGTTCGGGCCATATCGTGCAGGCACAAAAATCACTTGAATATTATGATTGGATATTTTAATAATAAATGAACAATAGGCAATATAGAATATATGTATGATACTGAGAATTTGTCACAATTGTTTATCAATATTTTCGCTAAAATGTCAAATTAAATGTGCGCACCTACAAGATTAGGATGACGAAAATGAATGTAAAATTGATGTGTTAATGTTTTTCGGCACCTCAATGAAGTCGAAATAGTTTTTAGTTCGCGCGGTATCGTGCAGGTACAAAAATCACTTAACTCATTTAAACCAAAAAACCGCTGGACGGAATATTATAAAAATCTTTTCAGATTATATTGTCGCTAATATGCTTCGAACGGCACCTCAAGTAAGTCAATATCTTTCGTGGTTCGGGCGATATCGTGCAGGTACAAAAATCACTTACGTCGCTTAAACAGAAAAACGGCTGGCCCGAATTTCATGAAAATCTTTTCAGATCATATTTCGGTTGATACGCTTCGAACGACACCTCAACGAAGTCGATATCAGTTTTGGTTCGCGCGATATCGTGCAGGAAAAAATGACCACATCCGTACGCACATACACACACACACACATACTTCCTCCCAATTTTTTGCTTAAAATGCCCCTGGGACCTTGAAAGATGAAAATACGTTGAAATTTTCGATTTCGATTTTCGGACCGATTACAATAACTTCCTATACTGGGAAGTTAAAAATTGGTTGCCTGTAAAGAGGGTTTACGGACGATAGTTTAACGTGACAACGTCTCGACGAAACAGTTCACGTGTAAGTTGTGTGCTACCGCTGTCATTCTTCTCGTCGGACGCATGGGCCAAGATGCCGGCGCAAGCCGAACGCTCAACACATTACACTTGAAACACTCCCATTCATTTCCTACTTTTCTTGGACGAAGTTAAATATCCGACATGTATAAAAGTTGTAAATGAATTTGTTACTACACATTGTTACTTGTAAATAATCTGTTCATTAAAGTAATAAACATATTTGAATTCATTAGTGCAAATAAAAGCTAATTTATCAATCAAAATGAATATTTCATTTCACTCCTTTTTGTGCCCATACAAAATAATGATAATTTAATATAAATGATTCAAGTTTATTCATAGAAGTATGCAATCATTCCTTCGTACTACACTACACTACTCGGTATAGTTGTTTTCAAACCTCGTGACATCCCGCGCATGTTCCCCAGCTAAGCTCTTAAAAATGTTTAAAAGTTCAGACAAATGCTTCAGTTAACTCCTCCTATCAAATCACTTGCTGCCATGTAATCAGTCGCGACTGCGTATTGCTAAAGGGAGGTGTATTTTTCTGGGACTTCAATGATTATTTAAAAAATTTACAAGTTATGACTGAAAAACACCCGTTTTTATATATTTTTTTTATTTTAAGGTTATTATATTTTACACATAAGCTACAGAAATAATTTGTAGTAATTTCTACTAAAAATTACGAAATTTGTGCTTTTATCACTTTGATTACTAGATCGTTGACGTTTCCTGCCAGTCGCATACGCGCTTCTGCCAGGGTAGGTTGTGTTGCTTGCGACTGCGGGGAACTGTCGGTTTATGAATGAAAACGCTCATTTATTCAAAGGAATTTTTTTCAGCATTTTTTTCAAATTATTTTAAATTTAGAAATGAGAAATATTTCGCATAATTAAAGTAAAATTACGCTTAATATGTTGAATAAACTGCCTTTGTTGAGCAGGGGCTTTACATGGATTTAAAAGCTCTGCTCAACACATAGAAAGATAAATTAACTTTATTCATTCGGCATGCGCGCATCCCTTCCCAAAATTATTTTGTTGAGTTTTTTCAGTGTTTGTTGCCGTTTTAACTAAAAAGAGGGGAAATGATAGAAGATTATTTATAAAATTTGGCAACGAGGTGCGCAGAACTGCTCAAATTTTTTGTGTCACGGAGTTTGAAAAATTCTATACACTAAAACGGGTGTTTGAATTCGTAATGAAAATGATAAAGCGCCGCTGATAAGCCGGGAAGCAAATGACTTCATTTGGAAATTGCAAAGCTTTCCGGAGATATTAGCAAAGCTAATCAATGTAAAGTAGTTGTCAGACTTGACCAAAAACAACAAATTTTCGGTAACTATAGAAATCCCGAGATGAACGGCAATTTCCTGGAACTGTATTTCGTAGAAAACAATTCCCCGTAAAAAAGTGCTGATCCAAGGTTTGAAAAATTCGTGATGTTTGTAAGGGTAACGTTATTTTTGCACGATTTTTAAATGTTGTCGGATAAATTGTGTTTTGTTGGAAAGCTACCAATGCTGTGCAGAATCCAAAAAAGATCATTTCGTTTAGAACGGATCTCATTACATCAAGTTTATTAGATATTAGCAAAGCTTATCAATGTAAGGTCTTTCTGACAGCCGAAATTTTTCCATTTAAACATAAAGGCCCGACCGAATATTATGAAATTTTTTTTCAGTGCATTTTTGCGTTAATATTCTTCTTTCGACACCTCAAAAAAGTTGATATATAGTTTTTGATTCGCGCGGGTAGGTTTAAACGAAAACAACGGTTCAACCGAGTTTTATGAAAATCTTTTCAGATTATATTTTCATTGATATTCTTCGAACGGCACCTCAACAAAGTGGATATATTTTATGGTTCGCCCGATATCGTGCGAGTGAAAAAATCACTTATGTCGATTAAATCAAAAAAATTGATTGTCTGTAAAGAGGTTTTACGGACGATAGTTTAACGTGACAACGTCATGAGAAAACATTGATGAAATGATTGCATACTTTTATGAATAAAATTGAATCATTTATATTAAATTATCATTATTTTGTATGGATACAAAAAGGAGTGAAATGAAATATTCATTTTGATTGATAAATTAGCTTTTATTTGCACTAATGAATTCAAATATGTTTATTACTTTAATGAACAGATTATTTACAAGTAACAATGTGTAGTAACAAATTCATTTACAGCTTTTATACATGTCTGATATTTAACTTCTTGCAATCTTGAAAAAAAAAAATTGAATCGAAAATCGTGAACTTTTGGACTTTTTCTTCAATTTTTTCGAAATAGTTTCACTGCTAGAGGGCGTTTTGCTCCTTTTTTCAGATTCTGTTGATAATCAAAGCGTCAAAAAACCGTTGAAAAATTGCAACTACTAATTTGATATCATTTAATTTTTCATACAAATCCATTATTTTGCTAAAAATCTAAAATAAGATGGTAATAATAAAACCCACCCCCTGTACCACCCACCAACCATCATTACATTTTCCTTGCAAAAAAAAACGCTACTCGAAAATGCAATTCATAAAAATATTCTCTAAAGGGTTCATCCAGAGATAACATAATACTCCGTATAAAGATGCGACAGCTAGAACAAAAAACCCGAACGCTTTTCGCATCGGCAGACCTCTGAGATTGCTTCCACCTTAGCTACATGCAACATATTAAAGTGTCCAGCAACACTACGAGGCGAACGTGGTCAATGTGACAATCAAAGGTGACAATGTTGCGGAAAACATTCTGTTGTGTGCTCCTTTCCTTGCCCCCAGCCCCCCCCCCCCCAACCTTAAAATTCTATTGTCGCTAATACGCTTCGAACGGCACCTCAAGTAAGTCAATATCTTTCGTGGTTCGGGCGATATCGTGCAGGTACAAAAATCACTTACGTCGCTTAAACAAAAAAACGGCTGGCCCGAATTTCATGAAAATCTTTTCAGATCATATTTCGGTTGATACGCTTCGAACGACACCTCAACGAAGTCGATATCAGTTTTGGTTCGCGCGATATCGTGCAGGAAAAAATGACCACATCCGTACGCACATACACACACACACATACTTCCTCCCAATTTTTTGCTTAAAATGCTCCTGGGACCTTGAAAGATGAAAATACGTTGAAATTTTCGATTTCGATTTTCGGACCGATTACAATAACTTCCTATACTGGGAAGTTAAAAATATAGTTTACAAGCAAGTATTGTAAATTCTTTTGTTGTTCTTTTGTTAAATGTAAGTTCGGATTCGAATTTTGTATCAAAAATAAAACAACAGTATGAAAAAAATATGATGTGTTGTTTATTTTCATTTTTTTAAAAATCCTAAACTGTGACAAAACCACTATCTCCACACCCGGAGTGTAGGCTCTAGCCAGTAAAAATATAAAAAATAAAAAAATAAAAACAATAAAATAGAATTAAAAATAAATTATGTTGTTCATGTTCATTTTGTAAAAACTCGTATGCTGTGACAAAACCACTCCCATCCGCGAAGCGCGGGCCCTCAGCTAGTCTTTTTATATAAAAATTAGTAGGCTTTAATACCTGCCTAGCTAATCTAACTGTATCCGTAGGTTGCTGGTGAAATATATTAATGAGCCAAATTACACGACCTATCACTTTCCCAGACTCACTTCTCAATCACTTCCAATAAACCGGTTTTTTAGACAAGGGGGCGCAGGGAAGTGCATGTGTTGGTCTCATTTATGAATCCAAGAAAAATATCGGTCTCACAGCAAATTACACTAACGCAAGCATAACTTTCTTCGCTGGGACTGCGATAATTATAAGAATTTTTGTTGTTTTGTGCACAACCACATAGACAATAGAATTGTTACACGGAAAAGAGGCAGAAATTTAAATGCACCGTGTAATACTCAAATTTTACACAGACAGGTTTGACGTGAGTCCCAAGTGAATGGCCGTGTAATTTCACTCAATGGGGTGGCATACACGGATCATAACGCCAAGCCTAAAAAACCGGTTTCCAGGACAGAGAGGCAAAAGGAAGAGAGAAAGTTGTTGCAACTTTTTCAACAGAAATTTTTGGCGTGAAAACTAACACATGCATAAATGCTTCTTCTTATCTTCTTCTTCTTTGGGTCTGATATTGACATATCTCTTTGTTATTCGCGTTCGGGTTGTGCGCACTTAGATATTCCGTGTAGGGATAATAAAGTTACTCTCGGTAAAATAAATATCCATGTACGCCAAGAGTATCATAAAAAACCGGTTTTTTGGTGTTGATTTGACGATCCGTGTATGCCAGCCCAATGAGTGGTATTTTCTTCTTTTTTTGTTGTTGTTTCTGCTGCCGTTGTGGTTGCTGCGGTTGTTGTTGGTTTTGTTGTTGTTGGTATTGTTTTTGTTGTAGCTGCTGTGGAGCTTGCTGCTTCAGACTTTGTTGTTGCTGAGTTGTTGTTGCTTTCGGTTTTGAGAGCCTGGGACAATTTTTTTCCTTCAGCTCCTCAATCATTTTTTCAAGCCTGGCCTCTTCTTCATTAGTTTCGGTGGCCAGTTCCATGAAACTATTGCCTAGGCTTTTTCATTTGCCTGGGATGTAGTCGTAGGAGGATGATTCTTCATCGGGATCAGTCATCACTGCGGTGCAAGTGGCGGTTGATCCAAATACAGACGCTGTTGGACTTTTTTCTGGGTGTTGTTGTTGCCTTTTGTTCGCTGCACAAATTCGGCATGATTTTGATTTTGCGGCGCCCTTTGTTAATAGGACGCCGTTCTTTATTAATTGCTTCGCTATCACTAGTAACTTTGTGGCCTTGTTGGTCCTTGTCTTTATTTGTTGATATCACTATAGTGTCATTATCACTAGTGCCGGCGGCACCTTTTATATATTTTTTTTTGAGACATGCTACTTCCGGGTACATGCTCTGCACTAGGTCTTTTCCCCTCTATTTCTTTAATTTTTTTTTTGTTTCTCAAAAAAAAAACAAATTTTTAAATAAAAAATTCTATTAAGCACTTCTTATTTGAAAACTTTATATCACTCACTAAGTCACCGTAATCGTTAAAAAAAAACACCGACTTTTCTCGCGACCTCTAGTCTAAACGCACAGTCTGTCTGCTCTCGATAAGAGTACAAACGAGACTGCCCCAATCCAGCGCCTTCTTAATACTCCACACACTATAAGTTAGTGGCAATAAACATATTTATTCATTCTTACGTAAAAAGGTACATTCCAATGCTAGATATTTATATACTTTCAAAGGAAGTAAACAACTGATTTATGACAACAAGTTTTCTATTATTTATGAAATGTATTTTGTATGTTTTATGGAAATTGATAATCACAAGTAAAACGAAGAGTAATGTAATATTGCCATAGATGGAGTGTTCACTATTCTTTGTCATAGATGGGATGCAATTAAAATTATATCAATTCTTTCAAATTCTTGGCGGGTAATTGTTGGTTTTGGTCTCGTTTTGGGGGGGGGTACGTGTGTGCGTGCACGTGCACATATGCTATGGATAAAGAGGTGCCTGAGATTTCAAACTTCTTGCATCCGACGATGATCACCTTCGATTATTTTTAGCGGTATATGGATTGGAGTTAGTATCCCCACTGTCACCAACAACTCGAAACGGTACTCAACTAGATCCCATTTTATCCAATTTAAGAAATACGAGTTCCGGTCTTTATGTGTCATGTATAGGAGTAAACATTCACGAACCAATCTGGATTCCTTATTTAGCCGAAAGAGTATCGTGATAAAGCTTAGTGAAGGTTTGGCTTACTAATCTGAGGTATGGAGCTTGTGTTAGAATACGCCGTAGAAGAAACCTCAGTAACTACTGAATTTACCACTGCAGCTCTGTCAGCTATGTAGTCCGATTCACCGCGTCCACGCCGTAGCCCCTGATTAAAACAATCTAATTATAGTTCTCAAAGGCGAAACTGCAAACGTTTGTGCTCGATGCGTAAAAACTGAACTGAGTGGATAGCCATCTAACTAGCAACCGGAAAAACGCTATGCTAAGGCATCGGACGTACACTTACAGAAGAGGTATAGCTACTCTAAAAATTTTCTTAGGACCACGGCCCTACATTAGAACGACCTTGGGTTCGATCATTGGTCAAATATGTAATATAATTCTTTCAGCAGCATCTACATGAAAGATGCATTAGTTTTTCAAGTTATTTGTAAGAATGTTTTCGTGATTCTTCACATTCTCCATATTGTCATCCAGTCTCAAGTGTTATTTAACAGAAGAAATACCACGAAAAAGCATAATTAGTGGCTAGTCTCTAAGCACAACATCCCACTAGTTATATTAAAATCCGAGAAGAAAGTTGAGCCTACGTAATCTTTTGCTTTTTTGTATAGTCGGTCGATAATAAAACCGTCAGAATTGAACGCGAATGTACGGCCAACAATTATATTATGTGCGAATGAATGACCTAAATCATCACAATAATTCAATGACCGGGGATCATGGGGTTTCGCGCTTCGAGTAAACAAATCGAGAGAGAGCAGACAACCCTGGAAGAATTTGAGTAGCGTGAAAAAACTAAACAAAACAAAAATCTGCGAAAATAGATTTTAGAGTATGTATTCGATGATGAAACATATTCAGAATCGTCCGCAAAGATTTTGCTATACCGAACTTCGCTCGTGGCACCAAAAAATTAAAAAAAATTGCAAATTTGGCACCCACCGTGCAGTCCAAAAATGTACAATTTGATGCGCCTAAACAAATCGAACTAGTTGGGATGTGGGTTTGACCCCTTCGGTCCACACGATTACCTTCCCAGTATGATGAACGAAGATGGAATAAACTGACTTCTTACAAAATAGTAATACGTTTAGAACTAGTGGAAAATTGACTAGTATCAGAACTGATGACAAAGCACTCCTGAGAAAAGCTAGTTCAAATAACTATAATAGTAGTAAATCCACAAGATTTTTCTAGAGAATTTGTTTTTCCTGAACATTAGGAAACAAACATGTCCGCCGTACCTATTTCGTTCGCTGCACTAAAGCGGGTGTTCAAATTCGTATTGGGCGTGCTGAAGAGCCATTGACAAACTGAGAAGCGAATGGCTTCATTTGGAAATTCCAAAGCTTTCCGGAGATATTAGCAAACCTGTGTCAAACGAATAATAAGTAAAACACTTAACGTTATTACGATTGAGTGTTTCCTGAAGTAAAGAAGAAGATATTTTTTTATATCGGGTAGCTGTTGATTTTAATTAGGGATTCTCCGAAACGTAGGCAGCCAGGGAAGACGTTTGAGGACAAGAATCTAGTTTTTGTTTAATTTTAATTCACAGGCCTGCAAGGTTTTTTTCTTTTCAGTCCAATAGTCATATCCCAAGTATTTTTTCGCGCTGAATCCGAATCCGTTGGACAAATTGCCCTATCACGTCAGGATTTTTAGCAATCCCAACCTAAAAGTGCCAAAAAGCGTGTTTTTTGCACTTTTGCGCGTTAAATATCTCAAAACTATGGAATGATAGGGCAAATCTGACAACGGGATCGTTTTCAGCATGCCAAAATCTACAGAAAACCATGTCGAAACAGTGAAATTTGAAAAAACTTTTTTTGTAATACTTTTCAGATCATATTTCGGTTAATACGCTTGGAACGACACCTCAACGAAGTCGATGTCTTTTTTGGTTCGCGCAATATCGTGCAGGAAAAAATTACAGCCGTACGCACACACACACACACACATACTTCCTCCCAATTTTTTGCTTAAAATGCTCCTGGGACCTTGAAAGATGAAAATACGTCGAAATTTTCGATTTCGATTTTTGGACCGATTACAATAACTTCCTATACTGGGAAGTTAATAAATACTTTTCTTTCCTATTTTATCAAGGCAAGCGGTAGTTTGCCGAGTTCGTAAGGGCAAACAGCTAATGCCTTATTTACGCCTAAACATAGAAAACAAGGTGTTTTTTTTTATAAAATTATGCGATTTATCACCTTTTTATAAGCAATATAAGTAATTTTTCATTTGTAACCGATACCCAAAATATAAATAATTTATTATTCCATGAGTTTTTTTCCTATCATTCTTCGTTTTCTTTATTTTTACATTTTTTACATTTCGAATCGAACTTTTTTCTTCTCCTTCAGTCTAAAAAAGTGGGTACTCAAAATTATTCTGTCAGATGGCGCTCTAAGTTATTTCAATTGCTCAATAAAGGAGATGGTGGTACTAGTTAGTCGAAAAGTGTTTACTCGAACTGTTGATGCCAGATGGCATTAGATGATTAACAAAATGTATTCATTTAAAGTGGTTAGTCGCAACTATGGTATCAGATTGCGTTAGGTACTATAAAAAACATGTAGTTCACAGTACAAATGTACAGTAAAATTTTGAAATACCGAATGCCGAGTTCGTAATCGTAATTTATTTCTAAAAATATGACATATTCCTTACAAGTTAGTCAAATCCAGCACTGTTGATGTCAAATAGCATTCCCTATCATTTCGATGATTAACAAAAAGGGTACGCATGGTACAAGTCTCAAGAGGGCGGATTACAATTTTCTTCACAACCCCCTCGACATGGGTATCAAATGAAAGGGTATGATAAGTAGAATACAATATCCAATGAGGCCACCTCAAGAGGACGTATTACCATTTTCTTCACAACCCCATCGACATGGGTATCAAATTAAAGGGAATGATAAGTAGAATACAATAAGCAATATAGTATACTCAATAAATAGTTAGATCCACCGAGGAGACCTCAAGAGGACGTATTGCCATTTTCTTCACACCCCCACGACATGGGTATCAAATGAAAGGGAATGATAAGTAGAACACAATAAGCGATTTAGTGTACTTAAAATATATTAAGATCCACGGCGGTTATCTCAAGACGGCGGATTACCATTTTCTTCACAACCCCCTCGACATGGGCCGACTCAAGAGGGCGGAATACCATTTCTTCACCACCACCTCGACATAGGTATCAATAATAAGTAGAAAACCATAAGCGATATAACATACTCAATATCTGCTTAGATCCATGGCGGTCATCTCAAGAGGGCGGATTACCATTTTCATCAAAACCCCCTCGACATGGGTATCAAATGAAAGGGAATAAGAACAACATAATAAGCGATATAGTATACTCAATATACCGTTAGATCCACGGCGGTCATCTCAAGAGGACGGATTACCATTTTCTTCACAACCCCCTCGACATGGGTATCCCAATGAAAGGAAATGATAAGTAGAACACAATAAGCGATTTTGTATACTTAAAATATATTTAGATCCACGGCGGTTATCTCAAGAGGGCGGATTACCATTTTCTTCACAACCCCCTCGACATGGGTATCAAATGAAAGGGTATGATAAGTAGAATGCAATAAGGTATGTCTTTATATCCATGGCGACCGTCTCAAGAGGGCGGACTACCATTTCTTCACCACCATCTCGACATAGGTGTCAATTGAAAGGATATCATAAGTAGAATACCAAAGCGATATAATATACTCAATATCTGGTTAGATCCATGGCTGTCATCTCAAGAGGGCGGATTACCATTTTCTTCACAACCCCCTCGACATGGGTATCAAATGAAAGGGTATGATAAGTAGAATACAATAAGCTATGTCTTTATATCCATGGCGGCCGTCTCAAGAGGGCGGACTACCATTTCTTCACCACCACCTCGACATAGCTATCAATTGAAAGGGTATCATAAGTAGAATACCATAAGCGATATAATATACTCAATATCTGGTTAGATCCGTGACGGTCATCTCAAGGGGGCGGATTGCCATTTTCTTCTCAACCCCTCGACATGGGTATCAAATGAAATGGTATAATAAGTAAAATATAATAAGCTATGTCTTTATATCCATGGCGGCCGTCTCAAGAGGGCGGACTACCATTTCTTCACCACCACCTCGACATAGCTATCAATTGAAAGGGTATCATAAGTAGAATACCATAAGCGATATAATATGCTCAATATCTGGTTACATCCATGGCTGTCATCTCAAGAGGGCGGATTACCATTTTCTTCACAACCCCCTCGACATGGGTATCAAATAAAAGGGAATGCTAAGTAGAACATAATAAGCTATATAGTATACTCAATATCTGGTTAGATCCATGGCGGTCATCTCAAGAGGACGGATTACCATTAGCTTCACAACCCCCTCGACATGTGTATCAAATGGAAGGGAATGATAAGTAGAACACAATAAGCGATTTAGTATACTCAAAATATATTTAGATCCACGGCGGTTATCTCAAGAGCGCGGATTACCATTTTCTTCACAACCCCCTCGACATGGGTATCAAATGAAAGGGAATGATAAGTAGAACACAATAAGCGATTTAGTATACTCAAAATATATTTAGATCCACGGCGGTTATGTCAAGAAAGCGGATACCCATTTTCTTTACATAGCCCATCTACATGGGTGTCAAATGAAAGGGTATCATAACTAGAAAACACTAGCATGAAATAACACTAGCATAAATAACACGTGCATTTACGAACGAATTCAAAGGAACACTCGAACAAGGTCATTAGATCAGCATGTTGAAAGAAAAATCGAGCTGGTTATGGATCAATAATTAGATAGTACAGAAAAAATCTTGGCCGAGAAACTCGAAAGGAGCTTGTGTTTGTTTTTTTTACAAAGGCAATAATATTTATTTGAATTCCTGCATTTTGTTATTTTGTTATTACCTACTTATAAAATAAATAAAAAAATATAATGAACAATTAAATACATAATATTTCTTTATACAGAAGATTATTTATTTTTTATTTTAGAATGTATTAAAATAAAAAAGAGTGATATCCCACCAAAAAAACATTAAAAATGTGAATTAGAAGTTTGTGGTCGCGGAAATTATTTATTGGGACAGTTTAAAACACACTTATAACAAAAAGAAGTGATATGGATTAGTCAAGATGAATCGTTAATCTTCTTTATACTCCTTTAATCCCTCATGGGACATAGGGCGGAAACAGTTGCCCTCCAGCGGACTCTGTTTTGCGCGACAGCTCTTAGCTCCGACCAGGATCTCCCAGTTGTTGCGGCTTCTTCTAGTAGGGTTCTCCTCCACGTTGTTCTAGGTCTTCCTACTCGACGGGAACCTTGCGGATTCCAGTCAAGGGCCTGTTTGGCTAGATTTTCGTTTTCGCGTCGCAAGGTGTGGCCAACCCAATTCCATTTCCTTCGCCTGATTTGATCGTCTATCCTTTCTTGGCCGGCACGGCGCCATAGTTCTTCGTTTGAAATTCTATCTTGCCAGCGGATTTTTAGGATACGACGAAGGCATCTGTTGATGAAGACTTGTAGGCGCCCTGTGATGAATTGGGTGACTTTCCATGTTTCGCAACCATACAAAAGAACTGCCTTAACGTTGGAGTTGAACAGCCGCAATTTGGTGTTAGTGGAAATCCCCGTTGATCTCCATATGTGGGACAGGCATGCATAAGCGCCTCGTGCTTTATTTATTCTGGAACTGACGTCTTCTTCTGCCCCGCCATTTTCGGTAATAATGCTACCGAGGTAGCAGAATTTATTTACCAGTTCCACGTCACGGTTATGCAGCGCTGTTCGTTCGTTGGTGTTTGCATTTATCCGCATTTCTTTAGTTTTAGTCGGATTTAGCCTTAAGCCTGCTGGACTACTTTCTGTTGCTAAATTGTTTAACATGTTTTTGAGGTCCTGGTGTCTGTGGGCCAGCAAACAGATATCATCGGCGTAGTCGAGATCCTTAAGGCGGTCTAACAAACCCCATTGTATGCCGCCTGTTCTACTATCTAGAGCGCCGACAAGGATGTCATTTATTACTATAAGAAATAGTAAAGGCGAGAGTAGGCATCCTTGTCGTACTCCTGAGCTCACCTCGAAGCCGTCGGATAATTTTCCATTATGGAGAACTCTGCATTTGGAATTGTTATATATGAAATAATTAAACACGTGCATTTACGAACGAATTCAAAGGAATCAACCCTTTAGTGGCTGATTTGTACTAATTCAAGGCGAACTTTATGATAATTGGTAATATCATAAAGTTCGCCTTGAATTAGTACAAATCAGCCACCTTCGCAAATAAATATTAAAAAAAGTGTATTTCATTGCATTAGTTTTCATTATTTTTGAAATAATCGCGAAAAACCCCTAAAAAGAGGTGTTTTTTTATTTTTAAGGTTTTTGTGATCAGCAACCCCAAAAACCTTAAGGTTTCGATTTTGTTAACGGTGTTATTTTGGAACATCCAAACGTGCGTTTTGAATGGACTAAATATAATTATCGCAATTGGAAAATCACACTATAAAAACAATCGTGATATTGTGCATAATTGTTTAATATCAATTCAATACTATCATAGCGAATTATCGAGTGTTGTTATTTCATTTGTTTTCTAAAAACGATTTTTATTTTTATATTTTAAAAATAAAAGTCTTCAAAAACTTTTATAGAAAAACTGGAAAAATAAAAATCTTAAAAAGACTTTTATGCAAGACAGAAAAAAATAAAAGTGTTTTTTAACAGTTATTTTTGATTTTAAAAATAAAAGTCTTCTCATAACAGTTTTGAAAGACTTTGCAAATATAAAACAAAAATAAGTGTTTTTAATGACCCAAAACTTTTTTAATGAAATATAACTGTTATTTTTAATTTAAAAATATTACAATTTATATTAACTATTAAACCTGAGTTTTATAATAAAAGTATGCAATTTAAAAGTAACCCCACCACAACGTAGAACTCGTTATACTGAGTATCCAGTACAAATTTTATGCAGATCAGACAACATTGACTATTTGATTTTTTAAGTCAAAAATACAAATATAACAGTTATTTACGATCCCTGAAAAATACCAAGAGCCATAATCATGTAAACTTTATACATAAACCTTGCTATTGAGCTCTTCTAACACAAACAACACTCAATCTATCATTCAATACAGCCAAGTTTTTAAACATCGATTACACACAAAAGAATGATGCATTTTTAAATTCTTTTATTTAACTTACACTGTTTGTCGTCAAATCTTGGAAGTTAAATTTGACCCACTTCCCGGTTTCGGATAGAGCTGAAATTTTGCATACACGTTTAGTTTGGATGACAATGCAATCTGGCCATTTTGTAAAAATATCAAGATGGCGGTTCCAAAATGGCGCCCGATTTTTGAAATTATGCTCCGCGACCCTCTGACATGGGTATCAAATGAAAGGATATGACAGGTAGAACACAATAAGCTAAGTGGCGTCATTCCAAATTCAAAATGGCGGCCAACACTTACACTGTTTGTCGTCAAATCTTGGAAGTTAAATTTGACCCACTTCCCGGTTTCGGATAGAGCTGAAATTTTGCATACACGTTTAGTTTGGATGACAATGCAATCTGGCCATTTTGTAAAAATATCAAGATGGCGGTTCCAAAATGGCGCCCGATTTTTGAAATTGTGCTCCACGGCCCTATGACATGGGTATCAAATGAAAGGATATGACAGGTAGAACACAATAAGCTATGTGGCGTCATTCCAAATTCAAAATGGCGGCCAACACTAAATTGCGGAAAGCTTATAATAGACTAAAAAGTAGAAAATATAACCGATCAACTTCCAATTTTGCACACACTCGTAGTTCGGGTGGTTAATGTGTATGAATGATGAGATGAATAGTTGAGTTAAGGGTGAGTTGATAATAAAGAAGCAATACACGTTACAAAAAATCACAAACACAGAGATGCTGCTGTCAACTAAATTCAACTACTCAAATACTGAACTCATGTCCGTATGCATAATTTCAACTAAACCCAGGTAGCAGAGCTGAGTCGAGTTCAGTCAACCTTAACCCAACTCGACTCCCGTTTACATGTAGTTAGACTTGGGTTCAACTTGAGTTCAACTCATCATGTATAAGTACTAAATGCAATCTGACCTTTTTGTAAAAAAATCAAGAAGACGGTTCCGAGATGGCGGCCGTTTTTGCAATTATGTTCCACCGAGCCCACGACATGGGTATCAAATGAATACAGTAAACTGTGTGACGTAATTTTAAATCTAATAGAATTGCCATCATAAAATGGCGGAATACATATAATAAACTAAAAAGTAGAAAATAAAATAAATGGTTAAAAAATTTTTTTAAAAAAATTCTTTTAATTAACTAAAAAATGTACTGAAAAGTAAAAAATAAAAAATATTTTAAAGAAAGCGTGAAATTTCAATTTTAATGAAAAAGTTAATTAAAAGAATGGCGCATTTTTCATCAAAAAATTTTGTTAGAATTTGAAATTAACAAAGCAAAAAATTGAGGGTTATTGTAAATCTCACGCAATTTACAGTTATATTTTCAATTTTTGATGAAAAATGCGCCATTCTTTTAATTAACTTTTTCATTAAAATTGAAATTTCACGCTTTCTTTAAAATATTTTTTATTTTTTACTTTTCAGTACATTTTTTAGTTAATTAAAAGAATTTTTTTTAAAAAATGCTTTTAACCATTTATTTTATTATTTATATAGATACGTCTTCCGCCGTTTTGAGGTGACCGCCATGTTTGATTTAAAATGACGTCACATGGCTTACTGTACTATACTCATCATATACTTTCATTTGATAGCTACATCAAGGGCGCTGTAAAGAAAAAGGAAACCACCATTTTGTGTTGGCCGCCCATAAAGCAACAATTTCGCTATTCATATTTTTCATATCTTTAAATTGTTGATGTTGTGGTATTTTACATCTTGAAATCCTTGTATAACGGAATAGTTTTCTTGTAAATCTTTGAAAAAAAAAAGTCCGAACAAAATGAATTATAAATCTGCAAAATGAAAACATTTCGCATATGCTTGTTATGAATAAAAACAAAATAAAAATTCACACAAAAATAACGGATTTACTTAACTGGAAGAGAATGACTTCATTTGAAAATTCCAAAGTATTTCGGAGATATTAGCAAAACTAATCAATGTAAAGTAATTGTCAGACTACAAAGAAAAAATTTTGCGGTAACTGCTGAAAATCTTGGTTCAACAGCAATTTCCTGAAACTGTAGGGCATACAAAACATGTACAAATGATGTTTGTAAAAAGTAACGTAGTTTTTGCGCGATTTATAAAGAGTGTCGGATTTTGACAAGTGATGTTTTGTAGGAAAGCTATCGCTTTGCAACATCAAAAAAAGATCACTTCGTTTAGAGCGGATCTCATTCCATCGAGTTTATTAGATATTAGCAAAACTTTTCAATGTAAGGTCTTTCTGACACTTAATTTAAACAAAAAAAGGCCCGCCCGAATGTTATGGATTTTTTTCAGAGCATTTGTTAATTAATATTCTTCTTTCGGCACCTCAAAGAAGTCCATATAGTTTTTGGTTCGCGCGATCTTATGCGGGTAGAAAAATCACGAACGTCATTTAAACAAACAACTAGTTGGGATGTGGGTTCGACCCGTTCGGTCCACACGATCAACTTCCCAGTATGATGGATGTTGAATATTATGATTGGATATTTTAATAATAAATGAACAATAGGCAATATAGAATATATGTATAATACCGAGAATTTGTCACAATTATTTATCAATATTTACGCTAAAATGTCAAACTAAATGTGCGCACTTACAAGATTAGGATGACGAAAATGCATATAAAATTGATGTGTTAATGTTTTTCGACACCCCAATGAAGTCGATATAGTTTTTAGTTCGCGCGGTATCGTGCAGGTACAAAATCACTTAAGTCATTTAAACCAAAAAACCGCTGGACCGAATATTATAAAAATCTTTTCAGAATACATATATTGTCGCTAATACGCTTCGAACGGCACCTTAAGTAAGTCAATATCTTTTGTGGTTCGGGCCATATCGTGCAGGCACAAAAATCACTTGAATATTATGATTGGATATTTTAATAATAAATTAACAATAGGCAATATAGAATATATGTATGATACTGAGAATTTGTCACAATTGTTTATCAATATTTTCGCTAAAATGTCAAATTAAATGTGCGCACCTACAAGATTAGGATGACGAAAATGAATATAAAATTGATGTGTTAATGTTTTTCGGCACCTCAATGAAGTCGAAATAGTTTTTAGTTCGCGCGGTATCGTGCAGGTACAAAAATCACTTAACTCATTTAAACCAAAAAATCGCTGGACGGAATATTATAAAAATCTTTTCAGATTATATTGTCGCTAATACGCTTCGAACGGCACCTCAAGTAAGTCAATATCTTTCGTGGTTCGGGCGATATCGTGCAGGTACAAAAATCACTTACGTCGCTTAAACAAAAAAACGGCTGGACCGAATTTCATGAAAATCTTTTCAGATCATATTTCGGTTGATACGCTTCGAACGACACCTCAACGAAGTCGATATCAGTTTTGGTTCGCGCGATATCGTGCAGGAAAAAATGACCACATCCGTACGCACATACACACACACACACACATACTTCCTCCCAATTTTTTGCTTAAAATGCTCCTGGGACCTTGAAAGATGAAAATACGTTGAAATTTTCGATTTCGATTTTCGGACCGATTACAATAACTTCCTATACTGGGAAGTTAAAAATTGGTTGTCTGTAAAGAGGGTTTACGGACGATAGTTTAACGTGACAACGTCTCGACGAAACAGTTCACGTGTAAGTTGTGTGCTACCGCTGTCATTCTTCTCGTCGGACGCATGGGCCAAGATGCCGGCGCAAGCCGAACGCTCAACACATTACACTTGAAACACTCCCATTCATTTCCTACTTTTCTTGGACGAAGTTAAATATCCGACATGTATAAAAGTTGTAAATGAATTTGTTACTACACATTGTTACTTGTAAATAATCTGTTCATTAAAGTAATAAACATATTTGAATTCATTAGTGCAAATAAAAGCTAATTTATCAATCAAAATGAATATTTCATTTCACTCCTTTTTGTGCCCATACAAAATAATGATAATTTAATATAAATGATTCAATTTTATTCATAGAAGTATGCAATCATTCCTTCGTACTACACTACACTACTCGGTATAGTTGTTTTCAAACCTCGTGACATCCCGCGCATGTTCCCCAGCTAAGCTCTTAAAAATGTTTAAAAGTTCAGACAAATGCTTCAGTTAACTCCTCCTATCAAATCACTTGCTGCCATGTAATCAGTCGCGACTGCGTATTGCTAAAGGGAGGTGTATTTTTCTGGGACTTCAATGATTATTTAAAAAATTTACAAGTTATGACTGAAAAACACCCGTTTTTATATATTTTTTTTTATTTTAAGGTTATTATATTTTACACATAAGCTACAGAAATAATTTGTAGTAATTTCTACTAAAAATTACGAAATTTGTGCTTTTATCACTTTGATTACTAGATCGTTGACGTTTCCTGCCAGTCGCATACGCGCTTCTGCCAGGGTAGGTTGTGTTGCTTGCGACTGCGGGGAACTGTCGGTTTATGAATGAAAACGCTCATTTATTCAAAGGAATTTTTTTCAGCATTTTTTTCAAATTATTTTAAATTTAGAAATGAGAAATATTTCGCATAATTAAAGTAAAATTATGCTTAATATGTTGAATAAACTGCCTTTGTTGAGCAGGGGCTTTACATGGATTTAAAAGCTCTGCTCAACACATAGAAAGATAAATTAACTTTATTCATTCGGCATGCGCGCATCCCTTGCCAAAATTATTTTGTTGAGTTTTTTCAGTGTTTGTTGCTAAAAAGAGGGGAAATGATAGAAGATTATTTATAAAATTTGGCAACGAGGTGCGCAGAACTGCTCAAATTTTTTGTGTCACGGAGTTTGAAAAATTCTATACACTAAGGGTCTGTGCCAAAATAGCAATTCAAATGTCAATTTGTATGGAAAACTCATTTCAATTAGTAAATTTGATTTTCGACGGTTTGAGTCTATGGAAATGTGTAAATTATTTTACACATTTCATTTTTTACTTGAATCAAAACTAGCCGCTAAATAAATTTAAAAGCAAACAAGTAAATAACAATAAATTATGGAAAAAATGGGGGAAAGCCGTAACTTAAAATAATCAGTTTATTGCTTAGCTAAACGGAACAAATGTTTTGAGAAAAGTATTACACAAATAAAAACTTTAGCTATGAATTTTTTAAGCACTTTGGGTGTTCAAACCTAGTGGTGGAAAAAATAATAGAAACAGAAAGAAATTTCATATTCATCCTTCTATTCACAGGGATGTATTTAATAAAACCTAATTTAACATTTTTGGAAAAAACGGAAATTTTGAAAATTAAACAAAATGAAATTGTTCACAACTCTTCTTAATTTTTTGTGTTAAAAGACGCTCAATTGGAAGAGAGAAGAAAGGAAGAGACTTTATTTACATGAAACCAAGTTTTGGCAGTTTTAAAGTGTTTCGGGGCATTTTCCTGCAGGAATTTCCATTTTAGAGGCATATCTTCCTCTTCGTAGGGATGCATGGCCGTATTCAGTATTTCTAACAATCTATCGCACGCAATCTCAAAGCATGATGCATCCTCCACCACTTGATCCTTTTTAGGGTGCATTTCGCATTCAATTCACGATTGTTTTTCTATTATTTTTTAATAAAATCTTGCATAAATATTTCTTCGTCCATTTTCCATTAAAAATTGTTAGCTGTCATTGAAATGTGTGAATTGATATTTTGGCACACTTTGGAATATCGAAGTGCCCTGGGAAATGAGAAAAATTCGAAAGGGTATTTTGGCAAAGGGCCTAAAACGGGTGTTTGAATTCGTAATGAAAATGATAAAGCGCCGCTGATAAGCCGGGAAGCGAATGACTTCATTTGGAAATTGCAAAGCTTTCCGGAGATATTAGCAAAGCTAATCAATGTAAAGTAGTTGTCAGACTTGACCAAAAACAACAAATTTTCGGTAACTATAGAAATCCCGAGATGAACGGCAATTTCCTGGAACTGTATTTCGTAGAAAACAATTCCCCGTAAAAAAGTGCTGATCCAAGGTTTGAAAAATTCGTGATGTTTGTAAGGGTAAAGTTATTTTTGCACGATTTTTAAATGTTGTCGGATAAATTGTGTTTTGTTGTAAAGCTACCACTGCTGTGCAGAATCCAAAAAAGATCACTTCGTTTAGAACGGATCTCATTACATCAAGTTTATTAGATATTAGCAAAGCTTATCAATGTAAGGTCTTTCTGACAGCCAAAATTTTTCCATTTAAACATAAAGGCCCGACCGAATATTATGAAATTTTTTTTCAGTGCATTTTTGCGTTAATATTCTTCTTTCGACACCTCAAAAAAGTTGATATATAGTTTTTGATTCGCGCGGGTAGGTTTAAACGAAAACAACGGTTCAACCGAGTTTTATGAAAATCTTTTCAGATTATATTTTCATTGATATTCTTCGAACGGCACCTCAACTAAGTGGATATATTTTATGGTTCGCCCGATATCGTGCGAGTGAAAAAATCACTTATGTCGATTAAATAAAAAAAAATGATTATCTGTAAAGAGGTTTTACGGACGATAGTTTAACGTGACAACGTCATGAGAAAACATTGATGAAATGATTGCATACTTTTATGAATAAAATTGAATCATTTATATTAAATTATCATTATTTTGTATGGATACAAAAAGGAGTGAAATGAAATATTCATTTTGATTGATAAATTAGCTTTTATTTGCACTAATGAATTCAAATATGTTTATTACTTTAATGAACAGATTATTTACAAGTAACAATGTGCAGTAACAAATTCATTTACAGCTTTTATACATGTCTGATATTTAACTTCTTGCAATCTTGAAAAAAAAAATTGAATCGAAAATCGTGAACTTTTGGACTTTTTCTTCAATTTTTTCGAAATAGTTTCACTGCTAGAGGGCGTTTTGCTCCTTTTTTCAGATTCTGTTGATAATTAAAGCGTCAAAAAACCGTTGAAAAATTGCAACTACTAAATTGATATCATATAATTTTTCATACAAATCCATTATTTTGCTAAAAATGTAAAAAAAGATGGTAATAATAAAACCCACCCCCTGTACCACCCACCAACCATCATTACATTTTCCTTGCAAAAAAAACGCTACTCGAAAATGCAATTCATAAAAATATTCTCAAAAGGGTTCATCCAGAGATAACATAATACTCCGTATAAAGATGCGACAGCTAGAACAAAAAACCCGAACGCTATTCGCATCGGCAGACCTCTGAGATTGCCTCCACCTTAGCTACATGCAACATATTAAAGTGTCCAGCAACACTACTTCCCGGACCTCCGGACTTTTTCTTCAATTTTTTCGAAATAGTTTCACTGCTAGAGGGCGTTTTGCTCCTTTTTTCAGATTCTGTTGATAATTAAAGCGTCAAAAAACCGTTGAAAAATTGCAACTACTAAATTGATATCATATAATTTTTCATACAAATCCATTATTTTGCTAAAAATGTAAAAAAAGATGGTAATAATAAAACCCACCCCCTGTACCACCCACCAACCATCATTACATTTTCCTTGCAAAAAAAAACGCTACTCGAAAATGCAATTCATAAAAATATTCTCTAAAGGGTTCATCCAGAGATAACATAATACTCCGTATAAAGATGCGACAGCTAGAACAAAAAACCCGAACGCTTTTCGCATCGGCAGACCTCTGAGATTGCCTCCACCTTAGCTACATGCAACATATTAAAGTGTCCAGCAACACTACGAGGCGAACGTGGTCTCGGCCTCGGCCACGATAAGAGCGGCGAGAATCCACTCTGCCGCTCACCACTCGTATTGTGCTTAAGGTTTTACTCTTTCTTTACAGTAGGATGATAAATTTGAATTGTATTGTCGCCGCTGATAAGCTGGGAAGCGAATGACTTCATTTGGAAATTGCAAAGCTTTCCGGAGATATTAGCAAAGCTAATCAATGTAAAGTAGTTGTCAGACTTGACCAAAAACAACAAATTTTCGGTAACTATTGAACGGCAATTTCCTGGAACTGTATTTCGTAGAAAACAATTCCCCGTAAAAAAGTGCTGATCCAAGGTTTGAAAAATTCATGATGTTTGTAAGGGTAACGTTATTTTTGCACGATTTTTACATGTTGTCGGATAAATTGTGTTTTGTTGGAAAGCTACCACTGCTGTGCAGAATCCAAAAAAGATCACTTCGTTTAGAACGGATCTCATTACACCAAGTTTATTAGATATTAGCAAAACTTATCAATGTAAGGTCTTTCTGACAGCCGAAATTTTTCCATTTAAACATAAAGGCCCGACCGAATATTATGAAATTTTTTTTCAGTGCATTTTTGCGTTAATATTCTTCTTTCGACACCTCAAAAAAGTTGATATATAGTTTTTGATTCGCGCGGGTAGGTTTAAACGAAAACAACGGTTCAACCGAGTTTTATGAAAATCTTTTCAGATTATATTTTCATTGATATTCTTCGAACGGCACCTCAACTAAGAGGATATATTTTATGGTTCGCCCCGATATCGTGCGGGTGAAAAAATCACTTATGTCGATTAAATCAAAAAAATTGGTTGTCTGTAAAGAGGTTTTACGGACGATAGTTTAACGTGACAACGTCATGAGAAAACATTGATGAAATGATTGCATACTTTTATGAATAAAATTGAATCATTTATATTAAATTATCATTATTTTGTATGGATACAAAAAGGAGTGAAATGAAATATTCATTTTGATTGATAAATTAGCTTTTATTTGCACTAATGAATTCAAATATGTTTATTACTTTAATGAACAGATTATTTACAAGTAACAATGTGTAGTAACAAATTCATTTACAACTTTTATACATGTCTGATATTTAACTTCTTGCAATCTGTGTTATTCTGTTAAGGATAGATCGATGATAGGAAAAGTATGAAATGAATGGGAGTGTTTCAAGTGTAATGTGCCTTGAAAAAGTCAAATCGAGGGTTGTTCCTCTCAGCGTTGTTGACTTAGTAACATCTGATGTGCATTCGAGATTGTACATATCCTTCATGAATTTGAGGAATGTATCATCATTTTTCACATTTGTGTTGAAGTCGCCACAAATAAGAATTGGTACATTGGTATCAACTTGCATGATCGGATGCACATACTGCCTGTTATGCACATACGGAAAGGATGCTTGGTGCAGCAATACACTAATGTTTGAGACACTTGTTCCAGGATGAATATACACTGCGCCAAGTATAATTTTAAACGTTGTATCAGCAGTCAAGTATGTAATTTCAGCCAAGCAGACCTCGCCTGTGTTTCTGATGAGACGAGTTGTGTCCGACAATTCAACGTGGAGAACTTTGGCCGTGGATGTTGATGTTAATTTTCGATAGATTGCCACTCCACCAGCTGCGTTTGTATCAGAATCCGATCGATTATTCTGCCTGGTTATACATTCATAATTATTGATTGGAACTGGATCAAAATTGTCACGCATCCACGTTTCAGTGAATACCAAATAATCCGATCTTGGTATCACGGGATCCGTTTCAATATCGGCGAAGTGCGCAGACAAACTCTGGACATTAAGGTTTGTTACTACAGTTGCCCAGCGTTGTTACCGTCATCACAAAATTTCACTGCTTTCGAAGTGATTGTTTGAAGGGCGTGTCCACGGAGTCGAATGTATTCGTTACGGACATCTCGCGTAGTCTGTGAGTCGTTCCCATCCCGTCCGTGTTTGAAGATAAAAGGCGCATCTTTTTCCGTGATGATGTGCAAGCCGTCTATATTCGTTACCCGACTCAGCGCCACGTACACCAACTGTTGTGGTTACTCCGAGGAGTATTTATAAACAATAACAGTAAACGTCCCACTTTGCGACTTGTGAATGATAATAGCATAAGCAGGAACGCAAGGAAACTGTTTTCGTTTGTATTTCACAGTTTTCGTCAGTGTAATGTTCACTATTTTCTTATACACCGGGACCCAGTTAGGAGACAGAGTGTTTGGCTTGCTTTGCTTATTGTTGACAATTTGACAAATTTAATCTAATTAAATATTGACAATTTTAATCAAATTTTTAAGATTAGTACAATCAAATTTTTAAAATTACTACGGGACATAACGGGACAATGAGTCATTATTTTTCGTGCATGCAGCCGGCGTTCATCGTTTTAATAGACGTTGTCACGTCAAAAACGGTTCGATCAGATTTTATAAAAATCTTTTCAGATCATATTTCCGTTAATACCTTGCGAACAACACCTCAACGAAATCGATATCTTTTTTGGTTCGCGTGATATCGGGCTGGAAAAAATGACCACATAAGTACGCACACACATACACACAAACACATACTTCTCTTCAAATTTTTGCTTAAAATGCTATTGGGACCTTTAAAAATAAAAATGCATTGAAAATTTCGATTTCTATTTGCGGACCAATTACAATAACTTCCAAACTGTGAAGTTAATAAGAAAAGTGCTGTTAAATTTGTTTTTAACTTCCAGTATAGGAAGTTATTGTAATCGGTCCGAAAATCGAAATCGAAAATTTCAACGTATTTTCATCTTTCAAGGTCCCAGGAGCATTTTAAGCAAAAAATTGGGAGTAAGTATGTGTGTGTGTATGTGCGTACGGATGTGGTCATTTTTTCCTGCACGATATCGCGCGAACCAAAAAAGATATCGACTTCGTTGAGGTGTTGTTCGAAGCGTATTAACCAAAATATGATCTGAAAAGAATTTCATGAAATTCGGTCCAGCCGTTTTTTTGTTTAAGCGACGACGTAAGTGATTTTTGTACATGCACGATATCGCCCGACCCACGAAAGATATTGACTTACTTGAGGTGCCGTTCGAAGCGTATTAGCGACAATATAATCTGAAAAGATTTTTATAATATTCGGTCCAGCAGGTTTTTGATTTAAATGACTTAAGTGATTTTTGTACCTACACGATATCGCGCGAACTATAAAAGATATCGACTTAGTTGAGGTGCCGTTCGAAGAGTATTAACCAAAATATGATCTGAAAAGAATTTCATAAAATATGGTCGAGCCGTTTTTTTTTTGTTTAAACGACGTTTATGATTTTTGTACCTGCACGATACCGCGCGAACTAAAAACTATATCGACATCATTGAGGTGCCGAAAAACATTAATACAGCAATTTTATATACATTTTCGTCATCTTAATCTTGTAAGTGCGCACATTTAGTTTGACATTTTAGCGAAAATATTGATAAAATATTGCGACAAATTCTCGGTATTATGCATATATTCTATATTGCCTATTGTTTATTTATTATTAAAATATCATAATATAATATTCAACATCCATCATACTGGGAAGTTGATCGTGTGAACCGAAAGGGTCGAACCCACATCCCAACTAGTTTGATATTTTGTTGATATGATGAAAATCAATTATTTTGGGGTTTTCAGTTCAGACTTTTCGGTTTGCACCACCCACTGCGAATTTTTATTTCGTTTTTATTCAAAACATACATTTTCGGAATGTGTTAATTTTGCGGATTTATATTCTATTTTGCTCGGATTTATTTTTTCGTCAAAGTTTCACAAGAAACTTATTCCGTTTTACCAGGATTGCAAGATGAAAAATTTAACGAGTATAATACACTCGCCACAACAATTAGCGGCTCACCTAAAATTTTCGAAAAATTTGGCATTCTTCAATTGCCCATAACTTGGGCAAATTCCACTCCTCTACTTTTTTTATGTCTGATTAAAAAAAATTTTTTTTCGATGCAGATGGCGCTGCTGTCGATCGTAGTACTAAAATGCGTAAATTTTTTTTTTCTTATTTAACAGGCGCAAACTTTTTTTTGCGCTATGAAACATGCTAATCTGAGTTCAAAAACATAAAACTCAAAGTTTTTCCAACAAAATAGACTGTAATAAAGTTAAATTTCAATGGAAATTCGCGAAGTTATAGGGTTTTCAAAAAAAGGCAATTTTCGCGTTTTAAGCCACAATTTCAACAAATTGCGATCAAAATTTTTTTTTTTATGTGGTAGTGCTAAGCTCAGGAGTCACTTTTTGTACTACTAGTCCGTCATGTCATTTGTCACGTCATGGTGCAATGTCTAGCAGTAAGCTTAGTACCGGGGAGGGGTGGGGGGAATAGGTTAGGGATTATAAAGGTACGGGAGGGTATTGAAGAAGGTGGTGATGAACCCTGCGTTTGAACTCTTGGATGTTGTAGGAGCTCGGAAATACCGACTGCGAGAGATTATTCCACAGTCGAGTTGTTCTATTTACAAACGAATTCATATCTTGTTGAGTGCGTGAAAAGGGTAGTTGCAGGTGCAGGGAATGGGACGAGTGGGCTAATCTGGTGTTGCGGGTATAAGATTGCCGTGGAGGCAAAAGAGCGTTTAACTCGAAGGAACAGTCACTATGATAGTAGCGATAAAATTTTGTCAGTGCTGCTACATTCCTACGGTGGATTAGGGCGTCGATGGTGGAGCAAGCGTTATCATCATTAATTAACTTAAGGGCCCTTTTTTGGACCTTATCCAACCATGCTAAGGTTGTTATTGGAGCGCCGCCTCAAATGAGGGAGTTGTATTCGAGAAGAGGCCGAATGTAGGATTTATAAATAACAGCACGGGCCGATGGCTGGAGGAGGAACCTGCACCTCTTAAGAAATCCCAAGCACTGGGATGCTTGTTTGGCGATTTGGAATATATGGTCATTCCATCGCAAGTCTTTGGCTAATGTCACGCCTAAGATGTGTAGGGATGGGTCGGCCTTTACTTCCACGCCATCCACTGTCAGGGATGGTGATGCGTTAATCTTTTTCTTTGAAATAAGACAGTACTTGGAGGGGTTGAATTCGACACGATTCTTTTTTCCCCACTCTATAATAAGTTCAATGTCGTTATTAATAGAGTTGAACATTAGTTCACGATCATCAAGACAGGATCTGGCATGTGTCTGTCTTGTATCGAAGCTGTACGAGTAACGTAGAGCACCTTCGTCAGCAAAGCTGAGAAGTGGGTTGGAGGGGATTGAAAGTAGGTCATTTATAAAGATAAGAAATAGGGCCGGTGATAAAATTGACCCCTGGGGGACCCCGGCAGAGATGGGGTGAGATTCAGATTTGACGCCATCCAAAACTACCTTAATTGAACGGCCGGAAAGGAAACTCTCAACCCACTTATACAGAAGCGAGTCAATTCCAATAGCTTTGAGTTTAGCTAACAAAGCTGAGTGCCATACTCTATCAAAAGCCTTGGAGATATCCAAAGCAACCAAACTGGATTCACCAGATCCATGCAAACTTTGATGGAGGTGCTCCGTAAGGCAAACTAAAAGATCACCAGTGGATCTTTTTTGTCGGAAGCCGTATTGTTTGTCGTTGATAAGTTGGTTGGATTCTAGATATCCCATAAGCTTTTTGTTAATTATCATCTCCATGGTTTTGGAGAGGATAGAAGTGATTGCTATTGGGCGGTAGTTGGAGGGAAGGCTGGAGTTACCTTTTTTCGGTATTGGCTGCACATGAGCAAGTTTCCAAGAATCTGGGTAAACTCCGGAAGAGTATGAAAGGGCAAAAAGTTTGCGCAGAGGTTAAGCCAAAGGTGAGGCGCATTGTTTTAAGACGATAGGGGGTATATTATCGGGTCCAGTGGATTTGTTGACATCGAGCTCCTTGAGGCACCTGTACACCTCACGAGTCCTGAAGAAAACCCTGTCCATTAAATGAGCGCTGTGCTCGAGGACCGGGGCTAGCGTATCATTTTGGGGTAGAGAAGAATTTGAAGCAAACAGAGATGCTAATAAATCGGCCTTGGATTTTCTGTCTGTTATCACCTTTTCATCGTGGATGAATGAAGGAGTTGTGGAGGTGGTGAAATTCTTCTTGATGGAACTTACCAAGGACCAGAAGTTTTTGCTACCAGAGGTTGCATTAAGGAGTTTACTTCTCAACTTGCTGTCAAATAAATTTTTGACATTCCTGATGGTGACTTTAAAGGAATTTCTTAGTTTTATATACTCTGCACGGAGCGATTCACTCGGGAAGCTCTTGTAAGCTCGAAAGGCGGCTTCTTTGTTTCTGATTGCATGCATACACTCCTGATTAAACCATCTGTTGGGCCTAGCCTTCACAGATTTAGTAGAATGAGGAATGAACAAATGCATTCCTGCCTGTATGGTTCTAGTGATACTGATAGCGGCAGAGTTGACGTTTTCATTACGGAAACACTGGTTCCAGTCAGTAGATTGGAAAAAATTAGTAAGCCCCAGCCAATTGGCCTTCCCATAATGCCATACAGTTCTTCTGACTGGTTTGGGAGGGGTGGGAAATTTGAATGGGAAGCTAGCGCTAACTAAGCAGTGGTCCGAATTGCCGAGAGGTGAATCAACTGTGACGGTATATCGTGCTGGATGTGAAGTAAGGAAAAGATCAAAGAGATATCTTCCTTGATCAGCAACATCAGGGACTCTTGTGGGAAGATCCACAATTTGGTGCAAGTTATTGATGTCTGCAAAGAGCTCGACGTCCTTGCCAGAAGCACTGGTGCCAGTTGAGTAAGTCAGCCAGTTTACATTGTGAACATTGAAATCACCCGCAACAATGATTTCACACTCAGGATTGGACGATAAAAATCCCGAGATTTGTTCGGAAATAGTGTCAAATGATGAAGTGGAGGCTTCGTTACTTATGTTAGGGCTTCTGTATAGGAAGCAAAAGAATATGACGTGGTTTCGGATGATGATTTTAATCCAAAGTGAGTTAAAATCTGAAGAAGTGCTTTTGCATATTTTATAATGAGCCACGTCATCCCTAACGTACATAGATGGCAATGCCCCTATGGGGAGAGAGATTATGCACTAAAGTGTACCCCGATATCTGATATTGACTTAAGTCGTTATCGGGTGATATTTGGGTTTCACTAAGTGCGAGGATTGGGGGTTTAAAGTTTAATAAGTGGCACTCAACAAAAGAGAAGTTCGCATGAAGTCCACGAATGTTACAGAGGTCAATAACAAAGCTTGACTTGTAACAGGACCTCGGTTGCGCGGGTTCCATCGCCACATTCCAAGAGATATTTCCCGGAATTACATCTGCCGCAACCATCAGAGTCAACGAAATTTGCCTGCGTCAAAGTGTTATGCCTTTTGAAACGAGGCAAATTTCGTCGACCGACAGATTTCGGGTGCGACACTTGCAGGTCCGAGAATCGAGTGAGGGTAGGAAGCAAAGGGAACTTACTTGTGCTGTTCGTCGGTCGTTTGTCTGTAGAAAGGGTGATGAGGCCTTCGCTTTACACTGCCGCGCGTATTTTCTTCCACTATTGTTTTGTTGTTGTTGTTTTTTTGTGGGCTTAGATTTTTTTTTCACTTTTCACAAAGAAAAAAAAATTTTTTTTTATATTTTGTATTTAGCGGGGCGTGTTTGACGGACCGGACCAGCACACGTCGTTGGTTCAGCGTAAAAAAAGTTTTCGATTACATTGTTGAAATTCTGACCTGAGAAATCTTAATTTCGAGTTGTAAATCTTTTTTGAATCGAAAAAGCGATCGTTTAATCGGTTAAAGTAAACTTGTATGAAAAAACTTTGTTTTTTTCTTTTAACCGTCGGCGTTTGCATCACCCAGAGTGTACCACGAGGAGGTCGCACGGTCGGATTTACACTCCAAGACATTTTTTTGTGGTTTTTTTTTTCCTTTTTTAAAATTTTGTTGTTTTTTTTAATTTTTCCAGAATTTCAAATTTTGTGTGGGTGTGTTTGTTTGGTCCTGTGTCAAAAAAGATGAAGTCAATTCACAGTGATCAATAATGAGTGTTTCCACCGTGATTTCTGACGACTTCCGCCAAGCGTTCTTGCATGTTGATACAATTTCGTATCAGCTCCTGTGGAAGTGCGTCCCAAAATTGTGGCTTAAAACGCGAAAATTGCCTTTTTTTTTAAACTCCATTAACTTCGCGAATTTCCATTGAAATTTAACTTTATTACAGCTATTTTGTTGGAAAAACTTTGAATTTTATGTTTTTGAACTCAGATTAGCATGTTTCATAGCGCAAAAAAAGTTTGCGCCTGTTAAATAAGAAAAAAAAATTTACGAATTTTAGTACTTTTTTGATCGACAGCAGCGCCATCTGCATCAAAAAAAAATTTTTTTATTCAGACATAAAAAAAGTAGAGGATCTAATCTTTAATTTGGTAGTTGTTTTGATTTTTTGGAGTGGAATTTGCCCAAGTTAGGGGCAATTGAAGAATGCCAAATTTTTCGAAAATTTTAGGTGAGCCGCTAATTGTTGTGACGAGTGTACTACTGCTGATAGGTAAACCATTTAAAACAATCAAAACGCCCTAACGGCTAAACCGTTGCCGGCACCACGACAATCGAAGACTTCCCTAAAAAAATTGCTTATAAATTTATGTAAGTGTAAATCTAGTTGAATTAAAAATTAATTTCTATAATCGTTCAATATAGATTTTGTTCATTTTATCGTGCGATACAAGGAGACACTTCAGAACCGTCTGTTGCTGAGAGGAGAGAAGAAGCCGGTCCTGTGCGATATGAAGGACCTCCAACTCCGTGCCCAGCTAAAGTTGAATACGCAACGCCTGTTTTCGCCAAAAATTACCAAGTAAATATTTTTAAATTTATCAATAAAAATAATGCAATATGTTCACCATAGGGCTCTTGGCGGTATGTAGTTCAAATTCCATATGAAGGATATTTCACCCAAACGGTAGAAATAACTAGATGTTTACAGGCAAGGTAAAAAGTGTCTTAAATTTGATATCAAATATAATAATTTTCTTGTTTGAAGATGCCATTATCTCGATGGAGGTTGCTTATCTTCACCACGGTGGGTTAGTTTATTGGTGGCTGAGATTTTTTATCCTAACTCAGATGATGTTCCAACAACTACAACACCATCAATTCAAGATTTTCAAGCATACCAACAGTATTTACAGAAACGTGCAGGAGTTGTAACACCTGATGCTTCCAATACGGAATATAAAGGAAATAAGACAATGCAATGTGATGGCCATGACGAAATTGGTTGCTTCCAAGTTCGTCTTTATTATGATTGGTTTTTAATTCCTGGATCATGCAAGTGCTGGCGACCCGATTACTTTGCAAAATATGTACGTAGAAAGGCAAAAAATGATCTTTAGTCAGTAGTTCAAAACAGTCGTGATATAGAAATTGCCTTTCAAGGAATTATTTCTGAAATTAAATGACTTCTTTCTAGATTGAGTCATTGGAATAATTTGTTTTAGCAAACCACAATATTAATACTATAATCGGAAAAGAAGTTGTAACAAGCACAAACTTCCTTTTTCTATAACTTGCCAAAATATCGTAATTGATCGATTTCGATGAAGAAACAAAATAAATTCCCAAATCTGACTAGATCAATAATATCATTCATATTATTTATTTGCTTTAACCCAGAATAAAATAAGTTACTTTTGTTTATTTCTTTTACCGCCGACTAGGTTCCAAAACTTGTTGCAATCTATTACCTTGGTAGCATTTTCGCCAGTATTGGCAACGATATACATATGTGCATTTTACATTCGAAAACGCAATGACAATGGTAAAATTTTCTTCCAGAATGAAAATTACTCGTGCAGATGCCGAAAATATTGTCGAAAACACTACCAAACAGGATTTCGCGTGGCAGAAGAAGCACCCGCTAGTCCTCATAAACTAACGGCTGATTCAGAAACAACTGCAGCGCTGCGATCAAAAACGTTTTATTTGACTATAGACCAGTGTGCTGCAGGTTCATTCATAGTTAGGATATGAGATGAAAATGCAGAACGCTAGTCTGGTGCTGCTTTGGTTATCATTACACCAGCCGCAGCGAATAGAAACACTTGTGATTGCACCGCTGCAATTGGTTCTGTCTGAATCAGCCTATATCTTAAAATTGCACCACGCTGGCTATTTTAGGTTAGGGATTTCACTACACAGTTTTCGTTCCAGGACAAAGATGCTGACTTCCGCCTCTTACTAAAACGCTCTGCATTGCCATTTTCCATTTGAGCGATTTTCTTTGTCATACGCACCCAATGATTGCCTAGGAAATGATTTAACAAATGTTTGAAAGCAAAACGGCGGGAAATAAAAAAAAAACAAGAGTAGCTTCTGTTATTTTATAATAAAACTGATAAATAAAAAGAACAAAAAATCATATTTTAGCCTACCATTAACAAAATAAAAAATTTAAATTGTAATATATTCTTGTTTTTGTTAATTTTGCTATTTACTACACTAAGGCTAAGAACATAGTAAAGCAGAAAGCGAGAGAAGAAAGCGGCCATGAAACCGGAGTACATAACTGCGAAATCGAACAAGTGAATTCCTTGTTCAGGCACTGGCCTGAAGGAAGAAAAGTTATAGAAGCAGGCGACGAATTTATACTAATGCAAAACGTCAAATTGTTTATACAAATCACTGACATATGTATAATAATGGACTGCTCATCAGCAATTATTCCCATAGAAACCGATGGCACCAAAAAGGTATAGTCGACTCGCTCATCCATAAGCCCCCAAACTGACAGAAGTACTCAGAAGTAAAATCAGACTGACAGAAATAAAATCAGGTTAAATCAATTAGAAAAATATAGACGGGGATAGTGATGTTTATATCTTTTGCTCTTTTCCCCATAGACCCCCGGATTTTGACATACAGAATGTCAGTTGCTAAAACAGGCGTTAAGAACTTAAATCAGATACACATAAAATTTGCAAATTAATGAAAAAAGGCATTTTAAAAGGTGAAAAAGTGAAAATAGTGTTTATTCATTTTTTTAAACAAAATATTTGTGTTGTTTTAATGTTTTAAGTACGTATTTAAAAAAATGTCAATTTCAAAAGTGATTCCGGTGTTTACATGGAGTGAAAAAAGGTTTGTAGCCTATGGAACAAATTGGTGCCATGAAAAATTCCTCATGAGCAGTCCATTCTATATGTCAGTGATACAAATATACAAGTAGGCGTCGGCCCGGTTTCAGAGTATAAAAGGCTGGCCGGAATCAGGAAAAGTCAGTTAACCGTCTACGTTCAACCGAATTACAAGTCCCGTTGCAGTTGAAATATTTGAAGTTCCAGCTGTGTATATGAAGTTCTAGTTCCAGTTATATGAAGTTTTAGTTCTATGAAGTTCCAGGTATATGAGGTCTAGTTGAAGTTGTCATTCCAGGTTTTCTGTTGATGTAATTAATAAATGTTAAAGGTATAATTGCGTTAATTATTAATCACATTTACACATTGGCACAAACATGTCCCACGGTGGCATCGTGCCCTTACACTATTAAGAGCTGGTTTCGGAACAACACAAACACAACACAATATACAAATGGTATGGTCGAAGTGGTTTACATTACATTTAGATGCCAATAAAGAGCTAACAAGCATTTCTCTGTTATTTGGGTTTGTTGTTCTTGGCTAAGCAGTAAGGCCGCTATAATACAAATTGCCGTTATTTTCATATCCGATGCACTAGATCCTGCATTAAACATTTTGGTGGTTCCATCCAGGACCGGCAATCTATTGTATCGACGAAATCAATTTCAAAAATGAGTGCACTAAAAAAGGCTACGTTGCGAGAGCAAGCTCTGGGGGTTCGTATTGAAAAATTTATTGAGAACGCGAAGAAAACTGCAACAGCAAAACGAACAAAGGCGTTCTGCGAGGTAAAGCTGGAGGAAATGAGTCAGTTATGGGTAGAGTACAAGGAAGTGGACCATGCATTAACCGATGCCTATATACATGACGAGTCGGCCTCCGCAGCTGCACCTGAAGACACTTATGTACGTACATTTAGAATCGAAATATTCAGAGTATCGGAGTGAGCTGTTGGATGGACATCGAAAATATCCTGCGGCAGAACCTCAGCCAACTCAATCGGGAACGATCCCAACGATTCGAACAGAGACATTTCTACCCAAAATCGGGTTACCTAAGTTCGATGGGAATTACGAGTCGTGGTTTTCCTTTCATGACTTATTTGTGTCTCTGATTCATAATAATACGCAACTGAGTTCAGTGCAGAAGCTGTACCATCTGAATGCCTTATTGGCGAGGCTGAACAACTATTGCGCCACATACCAGTCACTGATGATAATTATGTCATGTCATGGGAAAAGGTCAAGGCCAGGTATGAAAACAAGCGAATGCTAGTGAACCATTATTTAAAAATGCTGCTGAACCAACCAAAAGTATCATCCGAAAATTCGACTAGTTTACAGACATTTATTTCAACAATTGATGATTTCTTACAACAGATTACTAATTTGAAAATTGACATAGCGTCATGGCATCTCCTACTGATACATATCCTGGTTTCCAAGCTTCCGTTTGTGGCGATGAAGATGTGGGAGGAAGAACAAGGAGCATCTCAAACGCTTCCCACATACACGGCCTTCCATGCATTCCTGTGCAAAAGACACACGGTACTTAAGTCCATCGCTGACATTGCGACAACAAATCAGCAACAACAATTAACTCGCACAAAACCCTCGACAAGGGTTCATCACACAATCAAGGGGAATCAATATCCAGTCTGTCAGGAATCCCACTGGCTTCAGCGATGCCCTAAATTTATTAGTATGGACACAACAGCAAGACGACGAAGCAATGTAAAATCAAATTCAGATGTTTGAAGTGCAAGGAAAAACATCATACTACCTTACACGAAGACGCGCAGAGTAGGAAGTCCTACTCAAACTCAACTTCAACCCAACAACTACCTAGGGACATAAGCACAATGACGTCGCAACTACAACAGCAGCAAACGGATCAACAACCAAACGATGCATCTATAATATCACATCAACGAACTATACACAAGGCCCACAGTGCCGCTGGTTCAACCGATGTACAAGCCTTCATCGCAAGGAAAGGATCACACATGTTGCTATCAACAGCCTTGGTACTCACTAGGGGAAGCAACGGACGGCAATATACTATCAGATGTTTGGTGGATATGGGTTTAGAGTCATCATTCATTACCCAGAGCACATGCAAGAAGCTAGGGGTGACATGTAGTCCTGCAGCAGTCAACATACATGGTCTCAACACAATTCCTACAGGAACATCAACGAAACAGACCAGGATTATTCTGGAAGCATGGAATACGAACAATTTTCAGTTGTCACAAACGTTTCTAGTAGTTAACAAGATAACTGAGGGGCTACCAAAGGTGGAAATTTCAATTCAGGAGTACAAACATCTGCGATTGGAATTGGCAGACCCAGGATTTTGGAAACCTGGCAACATTGATGCCTTACTTGGTGCCAGGCCCGGCTCGAGGATATTTGGCGCCCTGGGCAAACAAGTGTTTGGCGACCCCCCCCCTAAAGACATGGTACCGTTGGTATATTTTTTTTCCATATACCTTCTGATTGAGTGAATGTTTTTTCAGCATCAACATCATTTGCCAGCAAACTAGCTTCTACACAAACATTTTCAAAACTCGCATCTGATCTGCAATTCAGCAGCGAACGTCGTCGATTGTATATCCTGGGCTCGAGAATTTTATGAAGCAATCAGTTAAAAGAAATCATTAAATATGATTTTTACAGCCTCCCATCCGCAGGCAGAAATCTATTTGTGTATTGAGTGAGGTCTTGTACTTTGACGGAAACCTATCAAAGCATCAGACAGTCGCCCGTTTGCCGGACGTTTTTATTAGTTATTTTTTTTTCAACTAATAAATACTTAATTTTGTGTTTTAAGTGGCTTTTAATCTCCAGTGATAGTGACAATTCGCTCGAGAATTTTATTTTTGTGTTCTTTCTCTTGTTTTTGTGTTCGGTGTTTTCTTTTGTTTTTTGTGTTGTGCTACGGTTTCCCCAGCTGTTCGAGGTCGGTAACCTTTACCCTTAGTGTAATTTTTAATCTTATTTTAAACTTTTTTCTTGTAGTTTTGATTCTTTTTTGTGCAGAGGGCATAATAAGAATAAAAATAAAATTGGGTGTTAATTTTATTTTTTTTTTTCAATACCATAACCTCGTTTTTAATATTTTTCCTTTTCTTATTTTTTCACCTGAGGTTATGCAACGTTTCGAAACCCATCTGCACTCAAACTGCATAAAATTGTTTTAAACAAATTTGTCTTGTTTGTTTTGGCAGTTAAATCGGGGTTTTATCGTTTTCAATTTTTTAATTTCTTTTGGTTTATTTTAATTGTACATACTATTATTCTTTCTAATGGCCAGTCATCAGGTCTGCAAGCTATGCTCTTCGGAAATTGCCCGAGATGGGATTTCCTGTGATGGTGTATGTGGGGGCGTTTTTCACCTCACCTGCCTCAATCCTCGAATAAGTGGCAAACCTTCGGCCCCTAGAGGGTCAACTTGCAATGAATGCTTCAACATTCAACCCTGCCACGTCCTAAGACTAATGAAAGACATTTCTGATGTCTTTCTCGATGGACATGAAAAAGTCATGGGTCGTCTTAACACCTTCTCTGGAAATGTCTCACATTTTCAGATGTTAGCCGATGATGTCCAGTCGATCAACGTACGCCTTGATAGTTTATCAGACACCCTTGATTCTGTTGCGACCAACTCGGGTTCCCTAATAAATAAATTCCAAGAAATTTCTTCCCGGGTTGCAACAGTTTTTGACTCGATCGACGATATACATTCAGCAATTCTCAATCCTGTCGCCACTTCATCTTGCTCTGTCAACTCCTTAGCTCCTCTTCATCCAATATTAGACGACATTAAAAGGAGTACGAAGCGTGTTCGGGCTGATATTGAATCGCTGTCAACAGCAGTGGTGCAAAATCACAAAGCCCTGAGTTCTCTATCGCTAAAATTTGATAATGTTTGTGATAGAATAAACTCCCCCTCGGCGGCGCCAGTATCTTATGACGCCTTACAGGTAGGGGAGAAGCTTCTTTCTACACCCTGTCCTACAGCTGTTTCTCCAACGGCGGATGATGCAGCTGCTCTTAACACCACAGCTCTGAACGACCCGGCCATAATAATACTTGAAAAGGGCCCTTCGGTGGAGACTGCCCCAAGTCTGGCTCATGACCACAAGAAAGCCCGTAGAAAGAATGGAAAACGCAAACGCAGTCGTAAAGTTAACGTTACGGATGTTGTCACTGCAAACCCCCATACTAGCTCGTCTATCCGCGCACCCTCACTTCCAATGGGCTCAAACTATATCCCAGAACCGGTTGCGGCATCAACCTCTCCTATTAGTATCGTTGGACCGTCGGGCACTGGGGATACTGAGTCTCCGGTAACCTCCGCGAATCTGATAACGGTACCCAAGCCGCGAACTATTTTCATTTCGCGTTTCTCCCCTGAAACTACGTGCGAGGCAATTAAAGAATACCTAATGGGGAAAACTATTAATCCTGCTACAGTCTCCTGCAGGAAGATCAGCAATGTTTCCAAACCGGTTGCGTCTTTCATCTTGACCGCACCGCCCAATACCGCTGAAAAGCTTTTAGACCCCACGTTCTGGCCTCCTGGTGCCTTTTCAAAATGTTTTGTCCCCCGCACGCGCGAGCAGCGCACTCCTGATACTCTACAAGTTTCAAAAAACTTAAGACGCTTTCCCTCTACTACCAAAACGTGAGGGGATTCAGATCTAAAACCCAAGATGTGTTTCTGTCGACTTCGGCCAGTGATTTCGATATAATCGCTTTTACAGAAACATGGCTATACAGTGGGATTCTTAATGCCGAACTTTTCGACTCTTCCTTCCAAGTTTTTCGGAGGGATAGATATATTGACTCGGAGGCTCGTGGAGGTGGTGTACTACTTGCATGTAGTAACCTTCTCAACTGCTGCTTAATAACGCTTCCTGATTTTTCCAACACTTTAGACATTGAGGTCCTCGCTCTCAAAGTCTCCCTTGTTCATAACAACTTATTTTTAATCTGCTGTTACATCCCACCAGATATGTTCAGCACTCTTGACGATAGAGGTCAAAATCTCTATGATATTCTAATCACTTGCATAAATCATATCCAAGATATGATGGATTCCAAAGATGAACTCCTACTTGTAGGTGATTTTAACTTACCCAATGTTAAATGGGTATCTTGCGATGATGACGATAACTACCTTCCTGGAAACAACCTTAACTCTAGGGAATCCAACTTTCTGAATTCCTTATTTTCCTGCGGCTTGTGCCAAATGAGCGGTGTGAATAATATTTTAGGAAGGCGGTTAGATCTTGTATTCTTTTCCGACTCAGACAACATGAATGTTGAGCCTAGCTCAATTGTCTTGTCACCTGTCGATAATTATCACCCTCCTCTTCTACTGAGCTATTGTTCTGTCTTTAACAATAAGCCAATCCCAGAGGAGTCAACCTTTACCTTTAACTTTAAAAAAGCCAACCTTGAGGAACTGTCATCCAAGCTCACTTCGGTCGATTTCAATTGGTTGCTCTCACCTAATGAGTTGGATGTCGATGTAGCCAGATTTTACTCCGTCCTGTATGAAACTTTCGCATCCTGTGTACCTATCGAGCCGTTAAAATCGTCCAGATCATCCCCACCGTGGTACAACTCCGAGTTGAGACGTACCAAAAACCTGAAGAATAAACTCTGGAAAACCTACCTGAAGAAGAAAGACACTGCGAGTTTCGATGCATTTCTCAATTGCTATGACCAATTTCATGCTCTCTCCGAAACCCTCTATAAAGAGTACCTCAGAAACATGGAAGGTAAAGTGTATGGTGATCCCAGAGCATTCTTTCAATTTATCAACACAAAGAAAAAAGTTGATAATTATCCTTACACCATGCAATACGAGAACTCCCTTAGTTCTAATTCAGCCGAAATTTGTGAAAATTTTGCATCGTTCTTCCTCAAATCTTTCTCGTCCCCTATATTCCAACCAGATGAAGACAATTTTCGACATATCAATGCAATCCAAACGGCTCAAAACTTTTCCCTGTCTATAACCAGGGATGATATCTCGAAACATATAAATGAACTTCCACAAGATTTTTCGTCCGGCCCTGATGGAGTCCCTCCAGCTGTTCTAAAATCCTGTGCAGGGGCCCTACTGTCTCCTCTTCTTTGTTTATTTCAAAAATCCCTAAATAAAGGGCGCTTCCCAACCTTATGGAAGAACTCTTTTATAATACCTGTCCATAAGAAAGGCTGTAAAAACGAAATATCTAATTATAGGCCAATTGCGAAGTTGTCGTCTATACCAAAACTCTTCGAATCTATTATTTATTCTGCTATCGCCCCTATCTGCAAGAGGCTTATCTCAACAAACCAACATGGTTTTCTTGCAGCCCGTTCCACTACTACTAATTTACTGGAGTTCTCTTCACACACAATTAGAGGCTTTGTCACTGGCTGCCAAACTGATTGTGTCTATACAGATTTTAGTAAGGCTTTCGACAAGCTCTCCCACTCTATTATAGTTCTTAAACTAAAGAAATTAGGCTTTCCGCATGCCCTTGTGGATTGGTTCCAGTCGTACTTAGCCGATAGAACCTACCAGGTTCTATTCCGCGGAGTCAAATCGAAGAATATCGAAGCGTCCTCTGGAGTCCCGCAAGGCAGTCATCTTGGCCCTCTTCTTTTTATTTTATCGATTGACGATATTGTTACACTGCTAAGGCACTGTAAAATCCTTATTTACGCTGATGACATCAAACTGTATCGCCACATAAGGAGTATAGAGGATTGCAAACTTCTGCAAGCAGATCTAAACACCTTCTATTCTTGGTGTTCCAACAACAACCTTGTGCTTAATATTAGTAAATGCGAGATCATGACTTTTTGTAGGAAACGTGGTGTTATAACTTATGACTATACTTTCCTTGACAACAAGGTCTCCCGTACTGAATCTGTAATCGATCTGGGGGTTAGGTTAGAAAGTAAGTTGGATTTCTCCACCCACATCAATTATATCTCCTCCAAGGGCAATTCAGTCCTGGGATTTATAAAAAGATGGTCCAAAGAGTTCAACAACCCCCTCGTCACTAAACACCTGTACGTATCCTTGGTTAGGCCTTTGCTTGACTACGCTTCCCAGGTATGGTCTCCTTACTACTCCTCCCATGTTAGTAGAATCGAATCGGTTCAAAGGAAGTTCGTCCGGTTTGCACTCAGCCACCTCCCGTGGGATGACCCACTCGCTCTTCCGCCTTATGAGAACAGACTTAAATTGCTCAACTTAAGCTCCCTCCATAAGCGCCGTGAGGTCGCTGACGTTATATTCGTCCATCGACTGATGAATGACAAGGTGGACTCTGGTTTCTTAAGAAACCGCGCGTCATTTAGAGTGAATAACTACAACCTGAGAGGTGAACCTCTCTTGCACATTAATTCCTCTAACACCAATTATGGCATGTTCGAACCCGTTAATCGCATGCTTATAAATACTAACAACAATAGGAGTGTGTTTAGCTTGCTAACCAGTGAAGTTGTCCTTAAAAGGACACTTCTCAATGTGGCGTGACTCCCTGCGTGCCTCACTCCCTTATTAGTTTTGCATGCTTCTCTGTTTAATGTTTTTGAACTTTTATGTTTTTAATATTTTATGTTTGCATGTCTCAGCTGAGCCACGGCAGTGGTAAAATTTCCCAGCCATGCTGGGAAGTGCGCCTTCTGCGTTAGAAGAGAAACTCTATATATGTATATATATATACATATATACATTTATATATATATATGTGTGTGTGTGTATGTATATATAGATTTTCATGCTTAACTGAAAAGTGCGCCTTCTGTGCTAGAAGGGTTAACTCTTATATCTAAGTTTCCTCAAAAAATCTAAAGTTTTGTCAAGAATAACTACAAATGCAGGTAAACAATTGAATTCGAATTTCATTCCTGAATGACTACTTGCTTTTACTTAGGAATAAATTAAAAATTAAGAACATAAAAAAAAATCGGTTGGTCGTCAGTGCCGCCCCCCTTTCGACAGCGCCCTGGGCAGCTGCCCAGTTTGCCCGTGCCTTAAGCCGGGCCTGCTTGGTGCAGATGCCTACGCTAAGATAGTTCAAGATGGTGTCTGTCGAAGTTCAGAGCAATACCCTGTAGCAATAAACACAAGTTTTGGATGGATAATAGTTGGACCGACATGTGAGATGTCAAATACTACAGTCAACCATCTCACAATTCAAATCACGAATGAGAATCTCAGCTGCAAGCTGAAACAATTTTGGGAAGAAAAGGAGATCACCGCACCACCTATTATAAGCAAAGACGAACAAGAATGCGCAGACCATTATACGAAAATTCACAAACGGGTAAAGAATGGGCAATATCAAGTCAATCTCCCATTCAAAGTAAACAAGGAACCCAAACTAGGTGACTCACGTAGACTGGCTCTCAAACGACTTTATTGCGTGGAAAGACGGCTCAACAGCAATCCTCAACTAAGGAAGGACTACGAAGCGGAAGCCTGTTTACAAGAATATATCCAGCTGGGGCACATGGTTGGAACGAGCCCGCCAAAGGTGGCGAAGCGAACTATTACATCCCACATCATGCGGTCATCAAAGAGAAACTAAGAGTTGTATTTGATGCATCCGCCAAAACGACTAACGGCCAATCATTGAACGATTCGTTGTTGTCTGGTCCAACAATACAGCCCAAATTATTTTGCACATTACTAAAGTGGAGGAAGCATAGGATCGCGGTTCATGCAGACATTGAGAAAATGTACCGAATGATTAAAATAGCACCAAAACATCAGACATACCAACGAATCTTATGGCGTCACCCATCACGGGGTAACATACAAGATTACGTACTGACAACAGCAACCTTTGGAACAACAGCCGCTCCATACTTGGCGATCCGAACGCTTAACCAGCTGGCAGTTGATGAGAAACAAAACTTCCCACTGGCCTCCAAGGTGACAGAATCTGATTTTTACGTAGAGGATTTGTTAACAGGCAGGGATAAAGTACATAGATGAGGCACTTGAATTACAAGGCCAACTACTTGCAATGTTCAAATCAGGTGGATTCAATTTACATAAGGAAAAGGAGCAGTAATGAAAGGCAGCTACTCGAACAGTTACCAATAGAATATAGAGAGCATAAGGATTTAGTGACATTCTCAGAAGCAAATGCAATAAAAACACTTGGTGTCCGTTGGCATCCGGGTTCTGACCACTTTTCGTATCAAGTCAAGCTACCCAAGGAGTGGGATATCACAACCAAAAGAACCATATTATCAGACGTGGCTTCCTTATACGACCCGTTAGGGTTTTTACAACCAATTATCATTGTTGCCAAAATGTTAATCCAGGATCTATGGCTCAAAGGGTGTTCATGGGATCAACTAGTTCCAGAACATATAGAGAAAGAATGGAGAAAATATAAGGAAGATCTACACAACATTCACAAATTTAAGATCCCTAGGTGGATCCGCTACTCACCACAATATGACATGCAAATTCATGGCTTCTGTGATGCGTCAAGGCGAGCAATTGCGAAGGAAACATTAAATCAACGCTTTTATCATCACGGACAAAAGTAGCATCAATCAAACCAGTGACGATACCTCGGTTAGAGCTTAACGGTGCGCTGCTGCTAGCACGATTATTGAAAGAGTCCTTGGCAAGTATGGACTTACAAGACATACCTTTTATTGCATGGACCGACTCAACCATTGTTCTCCAATGGATCCGACAACATGCATCAAAATGGAAATCATATGTGGCGAATCGAGTTGTGCAAATATGTGAAGTATGATCTGTGGTGACATGTTCCAACTCAATGGAATCCTGCTTATCTCGCAAGCAGAGGAACTACGGCGAGCTCATTGATCAACAATCACCTGTGGCTCCACGGTCCTCCGTGGCTCACAAATTCACCAGAAGACTGGCCAAAAAGGTGTGTAGGCGATGAGGAAACAGCATTAAAGGCCAAGGAGCATACAACGGCGCTGGTAAACATGATTGAAGACGAGAGATTATTCAATTATTCGTCATATACCCGGACAGTTCGGATAGTAGCAATGTTACTACGCGTCATCAGTAACCTAAGGCATCCGGTCAACAAACAAACGCAAGCAATGACCACCGCAGAATTGAACCAAGCAGAACTGACAATATTACGACGAGCCCAACAAGGCTCATTCTGTTCAGAGTTACAGAGCCTTCGAAACAACAAGCGACTGTCGCCTAGTAGCAAGTTAATTAGGTTAAATCCATTTGTAGACAAACATGGTCAGATCAGGGTAAGTGGACGGTTGAATAACGCTGCAATTGCGTACACACAAAAACATCCCGTTGTATTACCCCGAGATCATTACATCACAAACTTAATTATTGACAAGACACACCGGGAGGCATTACATGGTGGTACATTTTTAGTGTTAGCTACCACTAGAAACAAGTATTGGATGCTCGACGGAAGGAGACGCATTAGTTTCAGATTACATAAGTGCATTCCCTGCACGAGATATCGACAACCTACAACCGAGCAACTAATGGGAAATCTACCGCAGTGCGGGACTACTATGGCGAAGGCGTTTACACATACTGGAGTCGATTACACTGTGGTAGTTCGATTTTGTAGCAGAGCGGAGACCGACCTATTCTAGTCAATTCGTGTGCGCTGAATTCAGTGGTGGTAACCGTTTGAAGAACTTGGCTCAGGTTTTCCAGATATTTCAAAAGTAAAATTTTAGTCTGGGGACCCTCAGAACGTCATTTATCGTAATATTTTCGTTAAAAATCCATCGAATCTCGATTATAATTCGAAGAATACATTAGAGAAAAGCTTTTCTGACAATGATTATTATGATTCGGTCATTTACGCTGCAATTCCATAGCATTTTTTGTCCATAAATGACAGTTTTTTCATAATTTTCCATTTTTTCATTTCATTTTTCGATTAACAGTGACCTTTATATGAATGCATTTTATATACATACATATATATATATATATATATATATATATATATATATATATATATATATATATATATATATACACATACATACATACATATAGCAGTAATAGAAAATGTTCATCGAGCAGAAAATTGGCGCGTACTTATTGAAGACATGCTTGATGCTTTCCATAACATCAAAGTTAACATGTCTTTAAAACTACATTTTCTTCATTGCCACCCTGATAAGTTTGCGGAACAGTCCCCTTGCGAATCTGACGAACACGGTGAACGTTTCCACCAGGTAACAGCTAATCTCGAACATTGGTATAGTCGAAAAAAGTTGGATTCATGGTTAGGCGATATTTGCTGGAACCTTCAAGAAGAATCATCTGAAGCCAATGACGACTAATACTGATACAATTTTTTTGTTAAGATATTTAAAACATTTCTGTAGTTTTAATGTTAGAAGAATTGTTATATTTTGAAAAATGCAATTAATTCGTCCGATGTTCGCTATATAAAATTTTGAAATAATTGATATTTTATGCATGTTTTAATTGAGGGTCCCCAGACCTAGATTTTACTTTTGAAATATCTGGAAAACCTGAGCCAAGTTCTTCAAACGGTTACCACCACTGAATTCAGCGCACACGAATTGACTAGAATAGGTCGGTCTCCGCTCTGCTACAAAAAAAAAGTTTAGAAAACTATCACAGTGTTATTATTCTAGAGTTAACCCTTCTGGCGCAGAAGGCGCACTTTTCAGCTAAGCATGAAAATCTATATATACATACACACACATATATATATATATATATATATATATATATACCACACACACACACACACATATATATATATATATATATATATATATATATATATACTAGCTGGAACCCGGTGCGCCTCGCTGCACAAATAAGCCAATAGTATGGCGTGCGCCAAAACAATTGGGAATCTCAAAATCGATGGGCACTGAGAGTCTCAAATCCCGGGATGCAAGTACATTCGTAAAGAAAAGTGTAACTCCGTTCGTTTAAAAACCGAAATCACTTGCTCATTTATATCCCTAATCACAATTCAGCGGTCTCACTGCCACTCTTGTCGTGGTCAGATGCTATGAGGGAGTGTTTTTGCTCGTAAATGAATTTCGAAGAAGAAGGTGCATTCGCTCCAAAATAATAATTTTGCACGGATGTGGCAATACGGGAGTTTTTACTGATGTTACATGTAGGTGTTTCTCTCTGGTTCAAATTCAATAGGAACTTGGGTGCTTAATACACTAAACATCCACCATCAAGTAGCGTTGATGCAATTCCCGATGATGTCACACTTCACACTATGAATGGAGACAGTTAATATGTTCAATAAGCAACGTTTGGCAACATTGGGCGAACTTTTCAAACATTTAACGGCATGATAAAGAGTAATTTTTCCGTAAGAAATATGAAAAAAAAAATATGTCCCATGCAAAATTATTGTATGTTGAAAAATCAAGCACCTTGAAATCTATGCAAATTTCCAGGTACCATAGCTCAAAAAGAAAAAGCGACGAACATCTGATTATTGAATTTGTCGTCTTTTTGGTTTCGAGACCTTTCATTTAAGCCATACATTGCTAAAATCAGGCACATGCAGCCGAAGTTACTTCAATCCAAGTTCAGAGAACCGCGTCCTTCGCGATAAATCTGATTTTTTCAACAAAATTGTACGGCAACTATCCGTAAATAAACTCCGATCGATCTGAAACTTTGGAAATCGTATTTTTTTCGGAAAAAAAAACCAAAACAAAATGGATCTGACTTCTTTAGCAGAAATTTGAAGAGTACCTCCCATACAAAAGTTTCGGATTTTTCTATATCAGTACACTACAACTACCCGAAGGTTTCGAGATAGCCTATATGTTATTCTGAAGTATGAGCTATATTATTGTAAAGTTTCATTAAAATCTATTCAGTAGTTTTTGCGTGAAAGAGTAACAAACATCCATACAAACATTCGCGTTTATAATATTAGTAAGATAGCCTATAGCAAAAAACCTGTGTGCGTTGCAAGGCTTTTAAATAAAAAAAAAATTATGTGTGCGTTGTACGCGGTAGGAAAAAAAAAACAATAAATCTGGAAAAAAAATTCCCTCTTCCCAATCTTATCGGTGATTCAATTAGAACAGCGTTATGTATTCAAGTAGATGCATCTAAACATGTCACTTCTCTTTGAATTGGAATTTTAACTTGCTCTTTTCGGTTAGCCGTTACACTGCTCCCTTCTTACTCAGTATTCGTCCCGAACGCCGTTTTTTCCGATCGAACTTTTTGGAAGCGATAGATGACAACGTTTAACCTCGTGATGACAATGTAGGGGCGCACAAATTTGCAAACTTCGACTCTTTCTACCGTTTTTACTGTTTCTATACTGGTTAGAGGGAATTTTAGAAATTTACTATACATATCATACAGGTCATATTGGACCCGCAATTTTGAATTTATAAGCTTTGATCACAAATTCGTTGTTTGCCCTAAAAGCCCCCAGATACCGATTTTCATTGCAATCGGAATACAATTGGAAAAATTCGTCGGCCATATTGGCGCGGCCATTTTGAATTTATAAGTTTTGATCATAAATTCGTTATTTGCAACCTTAGAAACCGCTAGATATTCACTTTCATTGGAATCGGAATACAATTGGAAAAATTCGTCCGCCATTTTGAATTTATAAGTTTTGATCATAAATTCGTTATTTGCAACCTTAAAATCCGCCAGATTTCGATTTTCATTGGAATCGGAACACAATTGGCAAATTCGTCGGCCATATTGGCACGACCATTTTGAATTTATAAGTTTTGACCACAAATTCGTTATTAGCGACCTTAAAAACCTCTATATACCAACTTTCATTGAAATCGGAACACAATTTGCGTGGCCATTTTGAGTTTTCGGCGGCCATGTTGAATTTTTTTATAAATTATAGCCTATATGTTATTCTGATATATGAGCTATATTATTGTGAAGTTTCATTAAAATCCATTCAGTAGTTTTTGCGTGAAAGAGTAACAAACATACATACAAACATTCACGTTTATAATATTAGTAAGATATATATATATATATATATATATATATATATATATATATATATATATATATATATATATATATATACTAGCTGGGACCCGGTGCGCCTACGCTGCACCCATAAGTCAATAGTAAACAATAAAAACCATCCACTGACTTAAAATTTTTCGAGATATGAATTTTACACAGATGAAATGCCTCAAAGAACATGGGTCTTGCGTCGGCCGCCATGAATCGGTATATTGAGTCTACTACATTGCTTATTGTATTCTACTTATCATACCCTTCAATTTGATACCCATGTTGAGGGGGTTGTGAAGAAAGTGGTAATCCGGCCTCTATAGACGGCCGCCATGGATCTAAAGATATATTTTGTATACTACATTGCTTATTGTATTGTACTTAACATACCCTTTCATTTGATACCCATGTTGAGGTGGTTGTGAAGAAAGTGGTAATTCGGCCTCTTGAGACGGCCGCCATGGATCTAAAGATATATTTTGTATACTTCATTGCTTATTGTATTCTACTTATCATACCCTTTCATTCGATACCCATGTCGAGGTGGTTGTGAAGAAAGTGGTACCCCGCCCTCTTGAGACGGCGGCCATGGATCTAAAGATATATTTTGTATACTACATTGCTTATTGTATTGTACTTAACATACCCTTTCATTTGATACCCATGTTGAGGTGGTTGTGAAGAAACTGGTAATCCGGCCTCTTCAGACGGCCGCCATGGATCTAAAGATATATTTTGTATACTACATTGCTTATTGTATTCTACTTGTCATACCCTTTCATTTGATACCCATGTTGAGGTGGTTGTGAAGAAGTGAAGTACCCCGCCCTCTTGAGACGGCCGCCATGGATGTAAAGATATATTTTGTATACTACATTGCTTATTATATTCTACTTAACATACCCTTTCATTTGATACCCATGTTGAGGTGGTTGTGAAGAAAGTGGTAATCCGGCCTCTTGAGACGGCCGCCATGGATCTAAAGATATATTTTGTATACTACATTGCTTATTGTATTCTACTTATCATACCCTTTCATTTGATACCCATGTCGAGGTGGTTGTGAAGAAAGTGGTACCCCGCCCTCTTGAGACAGCCGCCATGGATATAAAGATATATTTTGTATACTACATTGCTTATTGTATTCTACTTATCATACCCCTTCATTTGATACCCATGTCGAGGTGGTTGTGAAGAAAGTGGTACACCGCCCTCTTGAGACGGCCGCCATGGATCATTTTAGTTTCAAAATATATCTTTAGATCCATGGCGGCCGTCTCAAGAGGGCGGGGTACCACTTTCTTCACAACCACCTCGACATGGGCCGCTTTGTAAGTTTATGTGGGACACCCTGTATATATATATATATATATATATATATATATATACACTCACTCAAAAATGTGTTGCAATGTTTTGGAAATTAAATTGTTTGTCCTTAACTTATCACATAAAGATTGGGCGCTGGATGGCTGGGATAATGCAGTTTTTAGTAAAAACTACATTATCCCAGTCTTTAATCGTCCGATCTTTGTGTGATAAGTTTAGGAAAAACAATTTAATTTTCAAAACCTTGCAACACATTTTTGCGTGAGTGTATATATATATATATATATATATATATATATATGTGTGTGTATGTATATATAGATTTTCATGCTTAGCTGAAAAGTGCGCCTTCTGCGCTAGAAGGGTTAACTCTAGAATAATAATCGACTCCAGTATGTGTAAACGCCTTCGCCATAGTAGTCCCGCACTGCGGTAGATTTCCCATTAGTTGCTCGGTTGTAGGTTGTCGATATCTCGTGCAGGGAATGCACTTATGTAATCTGAAACTAATGCGTCTCCTTCCGTCGAGCCTCCAATACTTGTTTCTAGTGGTAGCTAACACTAAAAATATACCACCATGTAATGCCTCCCGGTGTGTCTTGTCAATAATTAAGTTTGTGATGTAATGATCTCGGGGTAATACAACGGGATGTTTTTGTGTGTACGCAATTGCAGCGTTATTCAACCGTCCACTTACCCTGATCTGACCATGTTTGTCTACAAATGGATTTAACCTTATTAACTTGCTACTAGGCGACAGTCGCTTGTTGTTTCGAAGGCTCTGTAACTCTGAACAGAATGAGCCTTGTTGGGCTCGTCGTAATATTGTCAGTTCTGCTTGGTTCAATTCTGCGGTGGTCATTGCTTGCGTTTGTTTGTTGACCGGATGCCTTAGGTTACTGATGACGCGTAGTAACATTGCTACTATCCGAACTGTCCGGGTATATGACGAATAATTGAATAATCTCTCGTCTTCAATCATGTTTACCAGCGCCGTTGTATGCTCCTTGGCCTTTAATGCTGTTTCCTCATCGCCTACACACCTTTTTGGCCAGTCTTCTGGTGAATTTGTGAGCCACGGAGGACCGTGGAGCCACAGGTGATTGTTGATCAATGAGCTCGCCGTAGTTCCTCTGCTTGCGAGATAAGCAGGATTCCATTGAGTTGGAACATGTCACCACAGATCATACTTCACATATTTGCACAACTCGATTCGCCACATATGATTTCCATTTTGATGCATGTTGTCGGATCCATTGGAGAACAATGGTTGAGTCGGTCCATGCAATTAAAGGTATGTCTTGTAAGTCCATACTTGCCAAGGACTCTTTCAATAATCGTGCTAGCAGCAGCGCACCGTTAAGCTCTAACCGAGTATCGTCACTGGTTTGATTGATGCTACTTTTGTCCGTGATGATAAAAGCGTTGATTTAATGTTTCCTTCGCAATTGCTCGCCTTGACGCATCACAGAAGCCATGAATTTGCATGTCATATTGTGGTGAGTAGCGGATCCACCTAGGGATCTTAAATTTGTGAATGTTGTGTAGATCTTCCTTATATTTTCTCCATTCTTTCTCTATATGTTCTGGAACTAGTTGATCCCATGAACACCCTTTGAGCCATAGATCCTGGATTAACATTTTGGCAACAATGATAATTGGTTGTAAAAACCCTAACGGGTCGTATAAGGAAGCCACGTCTGATAATATGGTTCTTTTGGTTGTGATATCCCACTCCTTGGGTAGCTTGACTTGATACGAAAAGTGGTCAGAACCCGGATGCCAACGGACACCAAGTGTTTTTATTGCATTTGCTTCTGAGAATGTCACTAAATCCTTATGCTCTCTATATTCTATTGGTAACTGTTCGAGTAGCTGCCTTTCATTACTGCTCCTTTTCCTTATGTAAATTGAATCCACCTGATTTGAACATTGCAAGTAGTTGGCCTTGTAATTCAAGTGCCTCATCTATGTACTTTATCCCTGCCTGTTAACAAATCCTCTACGTAAAAATCAGATTCTGTCACCTTGGAGGCCAGTGGGAAGTTTTGTTTCTCTTCAACTGCCAGCTGGTTAAGCGTTCGGATCGCCAAGTATGGAGCGGCTGTTGTTCCAAAGGTTGCTGTTGTCAGTACGTAATCTTGTATGTTACCCCGTGATGGGTGACGCCATAAGATTCGTTGGTATGTCTGATGTTCTGGTGCTATTTTAATCATTCGGTACATTTTCTCAATGTCTGCATGAACCGCGATCCTATGCTTCCTCCACTTTAGTAATGTGCAAAATAATTTGGGCTGTATTGTTGGACCAGACAACAACGAATCGTTCAATGATTGGCCGTTAGTCGTTTTGGCGGATGCATCAAATACAACTCTTAGTTTCTCTTTGATGACCGCATGATGTGGGATGTAATAGTTCGCTTCGCCACCTTTGGCGGGCTCGTTCCAACCATGTGCCCCAGCTGGATATATTCTTGTAAACAGGCTTCCGCTTCGTAGTCCTTCCTTAGTTGAGGATTTGACGTGGAATTACCCATATATATATATATATATATATATAGCTGGAACCCGGTGCGCCTCGCTGCACAAATAAGCCAATAGTATGGCGTGCGCCAAAACAATTGGGAATCTCAAAATCGATGGGTACTGAGAGTCTCAAATCCCGGGATGCAAGTACATTCGTAAAGAAAAGTGTAACTCCGTTCGTTTAAAAACCCAAATCACTTGCTCATTTATATCCCTAATCACAATTCAGCGGTCTCACTGCCACTCTTATCGTGGTCAGATGCTATGAGGGAGTTTTTTTGCCCGTAAATGAATTTCGAAGAAGAAATTACAATGCACGTCCGCTTGAACTTTATCCATACACGAAATTTTAATTAGTGTGAAATTGTCAGTTTGCCGCCTGTGTTTATATTTCCAATTCTTTTGGTACGCGCTATAGCTTCCGTTTATTTTGCAGTTGAGGTGATAAGAATTTTAATATACAGTAGGAGCCATTTTCGTATTTTTGATTCCGAATAATATCGATGCTATTGATTGAAATTTCGCTATTTGAAACGACCAAAAGTTGGTTTTTTCAATACTGTTCCATAGATGTGATGCTTTCAAGCATGCATCCGTTAAGCTCATTTGCTGGCTTTGATCGAAGTATACCAGGCAAAGTTGAGCAAGTAGTGTCAGAGCGCCTACCATGGATTAGGTTTTCCTCGGAAATCTTGAAAAGCCCTGTCATGCGCTTCGACCTATTTTTTATAGGCCATGGTGCATTCGCTCCAAAATAATAATTTTGCACGGATGTGGCAATACGGGAGTTTTTACTGATGTTACATGTAGGTGTTTCTCTCTGGTTCAAATTCAATAGGAACTTGGGTGCTCAATACACTAAACATCCACCATCAAGTAGCGTTGATGCAATTCCCGATGATGTCACACTTCACACTGTGAATGGAGACAGTTAATACGTTCAATAAGCAACGTTTGGCAACATTGGGCGAACTTTTCAAACATTTAACGGCATGATAAAGAGTAATTTTTCCGTAAGAAATATGAAAAAAAAATATGTCCCATGCAAAATTATTGTATGTTGAAAAATCAAGCACCTTGAAATCTATGCAAATTTCCAGGTACCATAGCTCAAAAAGAAAAAGCGACGAACATCTGATTATTGAATTTGTCGTCTTTTTGGTTTCGAGACCTTTCATTTAAGCCATACATTGCTAAAATCAGGCACATGCAGCCGAAGTTACTTCAATCCAAGTTCAGAGAACCGCGTCCTTCGCGATAAATCTGATTTTTTCAACAAAATTGTACGGCAACTGTCCGTAAATAAACTCCGATCGATCTGAAACTTTGGAAATCGTATTTTTTTCGGAAAAAAACCAAAACAAAATGGATCTGACTTCTTTAGCAGAAATTTGAAGAGTACCTCCCATACAAAAGTTTCGGATTTTTCTATATCAGTACACTACAGCTACCCGAAGGTTTCGAGATAGCCTATATGTTATTCTGAAGTATGAGCTATATTATTGTAAAGTTTCATTAAAATCTATTCAGTAGTTTTTGCTTGAAAGAGTAACAAACATCCATACAAACATTCGCGTTTATAATATTAGTAAGATAGCCTATAGCAAAAAACCTGTGTGCGTTGCAAGGCTTTTAAATAAAAAAAAATTATGTGTGCGTTGTACGCGGTAGGAAAAAAAACAATAAATCTGGAAAAAAATTCCCTCTTCCCAATCTTATCGGTAATTCAATTAGAACAGCGTTATGTATTCAAGTAGATGCATCTAAACATGTAAATTCTCGGTGAATTGGAATTTTAACTTTCTCTTTTCGGTTAGCCGTTACACTGCTCCCTTCTTACTCAGTATTCGTCCCGAACACAGCTTCCTCCAGGTCCCGTTTTTTTCGATCGAACTTTTTGGAAGCGATAGATGACATCGTTTAACCTCGTGATGACAATGTAGGGGCGCACAAATTTGCAAACTTCGACTCTTTCTACCGTTTTTACTGTTTCTATACTGGTTAGAGGGAATTTTAGAAATTTACTACATTTCAGAATGTGGCTTGGGAAAATTCGTGCGTCATATTGGACCGCAATTTTGAATTTATAAGCTTTGATCATAAATTCGTTGTTTGCCCTAAAAGCCCCCAGATACCGATTTTCATTGCAATCGGAATACAATTGGAAAAATTCGTCGGCCATATTGGCGCGGCCATTTTGAATTTATAAGTTTTGATCATAAATTCGTTATTTGCAACCTTAGAAACCCCTAGATATTCACTTTCATTGGAATTGGAATACAATTGGAAAAATTCGTCCGCCATTTTGAATTTATAAGTTTTGATCATAAATTCGTTATTTGCAACCTTAAAATCCGCCAGATATCGATTTTCATTGGAATCGGAACAGAATTGGCAAATTCGTCGGCCATATTGGCACGGCCATTTTGAATTTATAAGTTTTGACCACAAATTCGTTATTAGCGACCTTAAAACCCTCTATGTACCAACTTTCATTGAAATCGGAACACAATTTGCGTGGCCATTTTGAGTTTTCGGCGGCCATGTTGAATTTTTTTATAAATTATAGCCTATATGTTATTCTGATATATGAGCTATATTATTGTAAAGTTTCATTAAAATCCATTCAGTAGTTTTTGCGTGAAAGAGTAACAAACATACATACAAACATTCACGTTTATAATATTAGTAAGATATATATATATATATATATATATATATATATATATATATATATATATATATATATATATATATATATATATATACAGTACAACCTCGATAATTGCAACACTCGATAATTGCAATTCCTTGGTAAATGCGGATTACCATTTTCTTCACAACCCCTTCGAGAAGGGTATCAAATGAGAGAGTGTGATAAGAAGAACAACATATGCAATATGCAATATAGTATACTCAATATATGATTTGGTCCCTGGCGGTCATCTCCCAAAATCAGTTTTCCCAGATTTGTTCTTTTTTCGCTATAGCTTTTTCCTACCGCAGACTGTGTCCCAATAATATTTTATTGAAAGGCGCTGCAACGCACGCGGGTTTTTGTATACAGGGTGTCCCACATAAACTTACAAAGCGGCCGGCTGTGGATAGGTCTTGGATAGACGAACAAAAAATCGTATGGGTGGGGGGGGGAAATCGTAACGGTTTAGCCGCTAGGGCGTTTTGAAGTTTTTTTGCTAGAGTTTTACATATCACCCTATATTTTTGTAACCGTATAACCTATTGTCAAGGTTTTGGTACCAGTGCACGCAGAATTCCTCCACCTTTCTACAACGGTAAAAATAATGGTCCTATCTTATAAACTTTTGGAGTTATGAGTAGCCAAAGTCAAAATTTTGTATTTTTTTCACTAAAATTTCAACTAAAACCACCTTTTTCTCCAAAAAATACGTGATAAACCTAAATTTTTTTTTCCAAAATTAAAAAGTTTGGACAATTTCCTATAAATAATGTATTAAAAGTTTTATTCTAGGGCCTTTACTTTAGAAGTTATAAGCAATTTTAAAGTTAATATTGGCCTTTTTCGATGCTTATTTGGCACTTTTCGACAAAGTTCAGATGGAAAAGTACTAAAAAAGGACGAAATAGAGCCAATTTCAACATTAAAAATGCTTATAACTTCAAAAATAGAAGCTGCGGCGTAAAAGTTGTAATACATTATTTATAGGAAATTGTCCAAACTTTTTAATTTTGGAAAAAAAAATTTAGGTTTATCACGTATTTTTTGGAGAAAAAGGTGGTTTTAGTTGAAATTTTAGTGAAAAAAATACAAAATTTTGACTTTAGCGACTCATAACTCCAAAAGTTTATAAGATAGGACCATTATTTTTACCGTTGTAGAAAGGTGGAGGAATTCTGCGTGCACTGGTACCAAAACCTTGACAATAGGTTATACGGTTACAAAAATATAGGGTGATATGTAAAACTCTAGCAAAAAAACTTCAAAACGCCCTAGCGGCTAAACCGTTACGATTTCCCCCCCCCCACCCATACGATTTTTTGTTCGTCTATCCAAGACCTAACCGCAGCCGGCCGCTTTGTAAGTTTATGTGGGACACCCTGTATATATATATAGGTATATATATATATATATATATATATATATATATATATATATATGTATATACATATATATGTATATATATATATATATATATATATACATATATATATATATATATATATATATATATATATATATATATACTAGCTGGGACCCGGTGCGCCTACGCTGCACCCATAAGTCAATAGTAAACAATAAAAACCATCCATTGACTTAATATTTTTCGAGATATGAATTTTACACAGATGAAATGCCTCAAAGAACATGGGTCTTGCGTCGGCCGTCATTAATCGGTATATTGAGTCTACTACATTGCTTATTGTATTCTACTTATCATACCCTTTAATTTGATACCCATGTTGAGGGGGTTGTGAAGAAAATGGTAATCCGGCCTCTTTAGACGGCCGCCATGAATCTAAAGATATATTTTGTATACTACATTGCTTATTGTATTCTACTTATCATACCCTTTCATTTGATACCCATGTCGAGGTGGTTGTGAAGAAAGTGGTACCCCGCCCTCTTGAGACGGCCGCCATGGATCTAAAGATATATTTTGTATACTACATTGCTTATTGTATTCTCCTTAACATACCCTTTCATTTGATACCCATGTTGAGGTGGTTGTGAAGAAAGTGGTAATCCGGCCTCTTGAGACGGCCGCCATGGATCTAAAGATATATTTTGTATACTACATTGCTTATTGTATTCTACTTATCATACCCTTTCATTTGATACCCATGTCGAGGTGGTTGTGAAGAAAGTGGTACCCCGCCCTCTTGAGACGGCCGCCATGGATCTAAAGATATATTTTGTATACTACATTGCTTATTGTATTCTCCTTAACATACCCTTTCATTTGATACCCATGTTGAGGTGGTTGTGAAGAAAGTGGTAATCCGGCCTCTTGAGACGGCTGCCATGGATCTAAAGATATATTTTGTATACTACATTGCTTATTGTATTCTACTTATCATACCCTTTCATTTGATACCCATGTCGAGGTGGTTGTGAAGAAAGTGGTACCCCGCCCTCTTGAGACGGCCGCCATGGATCTAAAGATATATTTTGTATACTACATTGCTTATTGTATTCTACTTAACATAGCCTTTCATTTGATACCCATGTCGAGGTGGTTGTGAAGAAAGTGGTACCCCGCCCTCTTGAGACGGCCGCCATGGATCTAAAGATATATTTTGTATACTACATTGCTTATTGTATTCTACTTATCATACCCTTTCATTTGATACCCATGTCGAGGTGGTTGTGAAGAAAGTGGTACACCGCCCTCTTGAGACGGCCGCCATGGATCATTTTAGTTTCAATAGCGTCATGGCCTACCTATTGTTTGACAGCTGCGTAAATTTGAAATTTTGATTAAATGTAATGATTCAATTTAATGACAATTTTACATTTGTCAAACAATAGGTAGGCCATGAAGCTATTGAAACTAAAATGAAGTGAAAATTCCTAAAATTACCATTTTTGTTTGGATTTTGCAGCTGTTTTTTTGGTTAAAGGTATAAAAAATAGCCTACGACCTATTCTCAGACCTACCAAATATACACAAAAAATTTCATGCAAATTGATCAACCCGTTTCGGAGGAGTACGGTAACAAACACTGTGACACGAGATTTTTATAGATATAGATATATATACAAAAACCCGCGTGCGTTGCAGCGCCTTTCAATAAAATATTATTGGGACACAGTCTGCGATAGGAAAAAGCTATAGCGAAAAAAGAACAAATCTGGGAAAATTGATTTTGGGAGATGACCGCCAGGCAGGGACCAAATCATATATTGAGTATACAATTTTAAAGTTAATATTGGCCTTTTTCGATGCTTATTTGGCACTTTTCGACAAAGTTCAGATGGAAAAGTACTAAAAAAGGACGAAATAGAGCCAATTTCAACATTAAAAATGCTTATAACTTCAAAAATAGAAGCTGCGGCGTAAAAGTTGTAATACATTATTTATAGGAAATTGTCCAAACTTTTTAATTTTGGAAAAAAAAATTTAGGTTTATCACGTATTTTTTGGAGAAAAAGGTGGTTTTAGTTGAAATTTTAGTGAAAAAAATACAAAATTTTGACTTTAGCGACTCATAACTCCAAAAGTTTATAAGATAGGACCATTATTTTTACCGTTGTAGAAAGGTGGAGGAATTCTGCGTGCACTGGTACCAAAACCTTGACAATAGGTTATACGGTTACAAAAATATAGGGTGATATGTAAAACTCTAGCAAAAAAACTTCAAAACGCCCTAGCGGCTAAACCGTTACGATTTCCCCCCCCCCACCCATACGATTTTTTGTTCGTCTATCCAAGACCTAACCGCAGCCGGCCGCTTTGTAAGTTTATGTGGGACACCCTGTATATATATATAGGTATATATATATATATATATATATATATATATATATATATATATATATATGTATATACATATATATGTATATATATATATATATATATATACATATATATATATATATATATATATATGTATATACATATATATGTATATATATATATATATATATATACATATATATATATATATATATATATATATATATATATACTAGCTGGGACCCGGTGCGCCTACGCTGCACCCATAAGTCAATAGTAAACAATAAAAACCATCCATTGACTTAATATTTTTCGAGATATGAATTTTACACAGATGAAATGCCTCAAAGAACATGGGTCTTGCGTCGGCCGTCATTAATCGGTATATTGAGTCTACTACATTGCTTATTGTATTCTACTTATCATACCCTTTAATTTGATACCCATGTTGAGGGGGTTGTGAAGAAAATGGTAATCCGGCCTCTTTAGACGGCCGCCATGAATCTAAAGATATATTTTGTATACTACATTGCTTATTGTATTCTACTTATCATACCCTTTCATTTGATACCCATGTCGAGGTGGTTGTGAAGAAAGTGGTACCCCGCCCTCTTGAGACGGCCGCCATGGATCTAAAGATATATTTTGTATACTACATTGCTTATTGTATTCTCCTTAACATACCCTTTCATTTGATACCCATGTTGAGGTGGTTGTGAAGAAAGTGGTAATCCGGCCTCTTGAGACGGCCGCCATGGATCTAAAGATATATTTTGTATACTACATTGCTTATTGTATTCTACTTATCATACCCTTTCATTTGATACCCATGTCGAGGTGGTTGTGAAGAAAGTGGTACCCCGCCCTCTTGAGACGGCCGCCATGGATCTAAAGATATATTTTGTATACTACATTGCTTATTGTATTCTCCTTAACATACCCTTTCATTTGATACCCATGTTGAGGTGGTTGTGAAGAAAGTGGTAATCCGGCCTCTTGAGACGGCTGCCATGGATCTAAAGATATATTTTGTATACTACATTGCTTATTGTATTCTACTTATCATACCCTTTCATTTGATACCCATGTCGAGGTGGTTGTGAAGAAAGTGGTACCCCGCCCTCTTGAGACGGCCGCCATGGATCTAAAGATATATTTTGTATACTACATTGCTTATTGTATTCTACTTAACATAGCCTTTCATTTGATACCCATGTCGAGGTGGTTGTGAAGAAAGTGGTACCCCGCCCTCTTGAGACGGCCGCCATGGATCTAAAGATATATTTTGTATACTACATTGCTTATTGTATTCTACTTATCATACCCTTTCATTTGATACCCATGTCGAGGTGGTTGTGAAGAAAGTGGTACACCGCCCTCTTGAGACGGCCGCCATGGATCATTTTAGTTTCAATAGCGTCATGGCCTACCTATTGTTTGACAGCTGCGTAAATTTGAAATTTTGATTAAATGTAATGATTCAATTTAATGACAATTTTACATTTGTCAAACAATAGGTAGGCCATGAAGCTATTGAAACTAAAATGAAGTGAAAATTCCTAAAATTACCATTTTTGTTTGGATTTTGCAGCTGTTTTTTTGGTTAAAGGTATAAAAAATAGCCTACGACCTATTCTCAGACCTACCAAATATACACAAAAAATTTCATGCAAATTGATCAACCCGTTTCGGAGGAGTACGGTAACAAACACTGTGACACGAGATTTTTATAGATATAGATATATATACAAAAACCCGCGTGCGTTGCAGCGCCTTTCAATAAAATATTATTGGGACACAGTCTGCGATAGGAAAAAGCTATAGCGAAAAAAGAACAAATCTGGGAAAATTGATTTTGGGAGATGACCGCCAGGCAGGGACCAAATCATATATTGAGTATACTATATTGCATATGTTGTTCTTCTTATCACACTCTCTCATTTGATACCCATCTCGAAGGGGTTGTGAAGAAAATGGTAATCCGCCTTCTCGAGATGGCCGCTATGGACCAAACGATATATTGAGTATCCTATAATGCTTATATTGCTCTACTTATCATTCTCTTTCATTTGATACCCATCTAGGAGGGGCTGTGAAGAAAATGGTAAACCGCCCTTTTGAGATGGCCGCCATGGACCAAATTATAAATTGAGTATACTATATTGCTTATGGTGCTCTACTTTTCATAGCCTTCCATTCCATTCCATGTCTCGGATGTTGTGAAGAAAATGGTAATCCGCCCTCTTGATATGGCCGCCATGAATCTAAAGACATAGTCTGTGGCATTCTTCTTATAATGCCCTTTCATTTGATACCAATATCGAGGGGGTAGTGAAGAAAATGATCATCCGCCCTCTTGAGATGACCGTCATGGACCAAACGATATATTAAGTATATTATATTGCTTATGGTGTTCTACTTATCATACCCTTTCATTTGAAATCCATGTCGAGGGGTGTGAAGATAATAGTAATCCAACCTCTGGAGATGGCCGCTATGGACCAAACGATATATTGAGTATAATATATTGCTTATGTGTTCTGCTTATCATACTCTCTCATTTGATACCCATCTCGAAGGTGTTGTGAAGAAAATGGTAATCTGCCCGCTTGAGATGATCGCCATGGACCAAACGATATATTGAGTATACTATATTGCCTATGGTGTTCTACTTATCACACTCTTTCATTTGATATCCATGTCGAAGGTGTTGTGAAGAAAATGGTAATCCGCATTCTTGAGGTGGCCGCTATGGATATTGCTTATATTGTTCTACTTATCATACTCTTTCATTACCATATTGCTTATGGTGTTCTACTTATCATACCCTTTCATTTGAAATCCATGTCGAGGGGTGTAAAGATAATGGTAATCCAACCTCTGGAGATGGCCGCTATGGACCAAACGATATATTGAGTATAATATATTGCTTATGTGTTATGCTTATCATACTCTCTCATTTGATACCCATCTCGAAGGGGTTGTGAAGAAAATGGTAATCTGCCCGCTTGAGATGATCGCCATGGACCAAACGATATATTGAGTATACTATATTGCCTAAGGTGTTCTACTTATCACACTCTTTCATTTGATATCCATGTCGAAGGTGTTGTGAAGAAAATGGTAATCCGCATTCTTGAAGTGGCCGCTATGGACCAAGCGAGATATTGAGAATACTATATTGCTTATATTGTTCTACTTATCACACTCTTTCATTGGATACCCATTTCGAAGGGGTTGTGAAGAAAATGGTCATCTGCTCTCTTGAGATGACTGCCATGGACCAAACGATATATTGAGTATGCTATATTGCCTTTGGTGTTCTACTTACCATACCCTTTCATTTGATATCCATGTCGAGGGGTTGTAAAGAAAATGGTAATCCGCCCTCTTGAGATGGCTGCTATGGACCAAACGCCTGCTTTTCTGTTGAAATTTTTTGCTATAAACCTCACGGAGCCCGAGACCTTCCCAACGAATGCAAAACCATGGAAATCGGATCGTGCGTTCTGGAATTATAGCGTCAGGAAGGAAAACCCGTTTCACAGTGCAATTTTTTCTTCTTCTTACTATTATATTTGTTTCTTACGGCGGCACTTCAATATTGTAAATTATGTACTTACAATAGCCGAACTTTACATGTAAAATTTTCTTTTAATCGCATTTTCCTTGAAATGTACTGGAATCAACTGACATTTGAATTTTCTCTGCATTCTGATTTAAGCAAAACTTAAGTCTAGAGAAATGCCTACTTAAGTTACACTTAAGTATATTTTAAGTAGCGACTGTGAAACAGGCATCCATACTTAAGTATAACTTAAGTTAATTTTTATACTTAAGTTCGCACTGTGAAACCGGCCCTTAGTGTTAATTTCCTGTTTGCGAGTTGGTTTTTTTGGTTTATTAGCTTTGTTATTGACGTCAGTGTTTCTGCTATTTAGGTAATTTATTATTTATTATTACAAATGGAAAAACCCTTGAAATGGGGTGTAATCTGTGGGTTACCCTCTTGCAAAGCGAAGAAGAGAACAAATGCAGAGCTTAGGCTCTTTAAATTCCCTGAGAAAGACTGCTATATGAGTTTGGCCGTAGACAGCGAAGTGAACGGACGTGTGCTGGTCCGGTCCGTCAAACACGCCTCGTTGAAAACAAAATAAAATCGAAAAAAAAATTTCTTTGTGAAGTGAAAAAAATCAAAGCCCACAAAAAAACAACAACAACAAAACAAAAGTGGAAAAAAATACGCGCGGCAGTGTAAAGCGAAGGCCTCATCACCCTTTCTACAGACAAGCGAGCGACCGACGAACAGCTCAAGTAAGTTCCCTTTGCTTCCTACCCTCACTCGAGTCTCGGACCTGCAAGTGTCGCACCCGAAATCTGTCGGTCGACGAAATTTGCCTCGTTTCAAAAGGCATAACACTTTAACGCAGGCAAATTTCGTTGACTCTGATGGTTGCGGCAGATGTAATTCCGGGAAATATCTCTAAGAATGTGGCAATTGAACCCGCGCAACCGAAGTCCCGTTACAAGTCAAGCTTTGTTATTGACCTCTGTAACATTCGTGGACTTCATGCGAACTTCTCTTTTGTTGAGTGCCACTTATTAAACTTTAAACCCCCAATCCTCGCACTTAGTGAAACCCAAATATCACCCGATAATGACTTAAGTCAATATCAGATATCGGGGTACACTTTAGTGCATAATCTCTCTCCCCATAGGGGCATTGCCATCTACGTTAGGGATGACGTGGCTCATTATAAAATATGCAAAAGCACTTTTTTCAATATATTGTCGAAAAAATTCTAAAAAAAATTTTTTTGTAGCCTTAAATAGTTGCCCAAAGTCCCTGGAAAATTTCAGCCAAAACGGAGGGGGGTCGAAAAATTTAAATTATTTTATATATATATATATATATATATATATATATATATATATATATATATATATATATATAAATATATATATATATATATTGTATATATATATATATATATATATATATATTTTTTTTTTTTGTTTTGTTTTACGGGGGATGGTGAGACTCTACATAGACACTTCTGAGGTTCCCGCACTCAGACCGAGTTTCAGACTCCTACTGAATAAACTCACCACCCCTTTGTGTGACGCTTACCCCGCCCGGAACCGCCGCGAGGCGTTACTTCGGGCGGGCGTCACCACCATGACCCTTTAGGTGTCCCTCTAGTGTTTACCCATAGGGGTTGCTACTGCTCTCGGCATTTCTTCGCCTTTCTCTGTTTCTTGTGGCTTCTTCTTGCCTTAACTTTCTGTGAATGGCCTTCAGGGTTTCTTCCACTTTCTTCCACATTTCCTCGGATCTCATCATATGCTCTACGATGTTTTCCGGCGTTAGTGGCGCCTGGGCCGTTTCTTCTAATTCCGCCCTTTCCTCGGCGTATCTCGAGCAGGCAAAGAAGACGTGCTCTGCGTCTTCTTCCGTCGCTGGGCATACCGGACACAACGGTGAATCATCGTGGCCGAATCGGTGGAGGTATTTCCTATACCCCCCATGTCCGCTCAGGAACTGCGTGAGGTCGTAACTTACTTCCCCACGCTCCCTCGAAACCCATACTTCTACGTTAGGGACAAGTCTGTGGGTCCAACGACCCTTAACAGACTCGTCCCATTTCCCCTGCCATTCCCTTAAAGACTCACAGCGCGCAATCTGCCGCCGTACCCTTCTTGGCTGTCCTCTACCATATTCTGGGTCATAGAGACGCATGCCCTCCCTCGCCAGAATATCCACAGGAATCATCCCCGCTATCACGCACGCCGCATCGTCGGACGTGGTCCTGTACGCGCAGCAAGCGCGAAGTGCACTTAGCCTATATGCAGCCCTCCATTTTCTACTATTTGCAGTCCTGTTTAACGCTGCTGCCCACACTGGCGCTGCGTATAACAGGACTGAGCTGACCACCCTCCCCAAGAGGAGGCGGCGACTCGGTCTAGGGCCCCCAACATTGGGCAGCATTCTTGCGAGTGCTGCACAAATCGCAGAAGCTTTGTCTGCCGTGCCCTCCAAGTGCGCCTTGAAATTTAGCCTCCGATCGATCATCACTCCCAGGTACCTTAGAGCGGGCTGTGAGTGGATGATCTGTTCCCCTACCTTGATCCTCACGGATGCTGGCTTTCGCCGTTTGCTGATCACCACTGCTTCAGTTTTGTGCTCAGCAAGCTTCAACCCAGCGCGTTCTAACCACGCTTTTATTTCCCAGATCGCTGCGTTCGCATACAGTTCGATGTCATCTGGGTGTTTTCCTTCGACAACTACCCCGATATCATCTGCGAACCCGATCGCCACTGCTTCTTTTGGAAGACGAAGCCCCAACACATCATTGTACATTGCGATCCATAGGAGAGGGCCCAGGACGGAACCTTGCGGGACACCGCATGTTGTCCCGAACACTTTAGGACCATCATCCGAATCACAATGAAGCGACCTACCCTGCAGGTAGTCGGCCACTACACGCACTAGGTACTTAGGTGTGCCTAGCTTGATTAACGCCTCAACTATTTTGCTCCACCTCGCTGAGTTGAAAGCATTTTTTACGTCGAGGGTTATCAGTGCGCAGCAGTGATTTTTCTCTATGGCGGCTCTAGCTATGCCCACCACCATATTGACTGCATCAGTCGTCGTCCTTGCCTTTCTAAAGCCGAATTGCTTGTCCGACAGGCCACCTGCCCTTTCGACGCTAGGGAGAATCCTGTTACAGATCACCCGCTCGAAAAGTTTGCATATGCAACTAAGGAGGCATATCGGTCTGTAGGACGATGGGTCCCCTAAAGGCTTGTTCGGCTTCGGTAGGAGCACGAGTTTCTGCTGTTTCCATCGCTCCGGGAAGATCCCCTCTCTCAAGCACGCTGTGAAGACTTCAGCGAACCTGTCTGGCGCTATTGAAGCTGCTAGCTTCGCCGCTTTATTTGGTATGCCATCCATGCCAGGGGCCTTATTGATGGCTACCTTTTTTGCAGCCTCCAGAATCTCATCTGCGGTCACCGCAGGTACCTCTTCTGGGTCCACCTGAAGGGTGGGTAGTTCGGCGGCGCGTACGTTCTGTGGAAACAAGACGTACACAATGCTCTGGAGCAGCGCGGGGCAGGTGATCGGCGGAGAGCGTTTGCCCTTGACCGCTGACATAACCATTTTATAGGCTCCACCCCAGGGGTCCGAGTCTGCTTCTCTGCACAATGTTTTGAAGTGCTCGGATTTACTTCTAGCGATGGCCTTGTTCAGCCTTCTCCTCGCTTCCTTATATCTCTGAAGGAGTTCATCGAAATCAGGACGGTTTCGATTTCTTTGAGTTCTCCTTCTCGCTTTCAGGCAGGCCCTTCGGCATTCGTTGATCTCGGCGTTCCACCAGAAGTTTGGTGGGTGTTGCCGATTGCCGGCGCGCCGAGGCATGGATGCATCACATGCCCGTGTTAGTGAATCTACGATTCGCTCTGCCCCTTCCCTGGCACCTCCTGCCGACCTCCCATCATGCAGGAATACTTCCTCGAACACCTCTGTGTCGAGTTTATTTACCGGCCCATCCTCTATTCGTTCCATTTATAGGATTCCTTTTTCCTATACCCTGGCCAATCTCGAAGATGATGGCTAGGTGGTCGCTGTGCGTGTTCAAATCGCATGATATATATATATATATATATATATATATATATATATATATATATATATATATATACAAAAACCCGCGTGCGTTGCAGCGCCTTTCAATAAAATATTATTGGGACACAGTCTGCGATAGGAAAAAGCTATCGCGAAAAAAGAACAAATCTGGGAAAATTGATTTTGGGAGATGACCGCCAGGGACCAAATCATATATTGAGTATACTATATTGCATATGTTGTTCTTCTTATCACACTCTCTCATTTGATACCCATCTCGAAGGGGTTGTGAAGAAAATGGTAATCCGCCTTCTCGAGATGGCCGCTATGGACCAAACGATATATTGAGTATACTATAATGCTTATATTGCTCTACTTATCATTCTCTTTCATTTGATACCCATCTAGGAGGGGCTGTGAAGAAAATGGTAAACCGCCCTTTTGAGATGGCCGCCATGGACCAAATTATAAATTGAGTATACTATATTGCTTATGGTGCTCTACTTTTCATAGCCTTCCATTCCATTCCATGTCTCGGATGTTGTGAAGAAAATGGTAATCCGCCCCCTTGATATGGCCGCCATGAATCTAAAGACATAGTCTATGGCATTCTTCTTATAATGCCCTTTCATTTGATACCAATGTCGAGGGGGTAGTGAAGAAAATGATCATCCGCCCTCTTGAGATGACCGTCATGGACCAAACGATATATTAAGTATATTATATTGCTTATGGTGTTCTACTTATCATACCCTTTCATTTGAAATCCATGTCGAGCGGTGTGAAGATAATAGTAATCCAACCTCTGGAGATGGCCGCTATGGACCAAACGATATATTGAGTATAATATATTGCTTATGTGTTCTGCTTATCATACTCTCTCATTTGATACCCATCTCGAAGGTGTTGTGAAGAAAATGGTAATCTGCCCGCTTGAGATGATCGCCATGGACCAAACGATATATTGAGTATACTATATTGCCTATGGTGTTCTACTTATCACACTCTTTCATTTGATATCCATGTCTAAGGTGTTGTGAAGAAAATGGTAATCCGCATTCGTGAGGTGGCCGCTATGGATATTGCTTATATTGTTCTACTTATCATACTCTTTCATTACTATATTGCTTATGGTGTTCTACTTATCATACCCTTTCATTTGAAATCCATGTCGAGGGGTGTAAAGATAATGGTAATCCAACCTCTGGAGATGGCCGCTATGGACCAAACGATATATTGAGTATAATATATTGCTTATGTGTTATGCTTATCATACTCTCTCATTTGATACCCATCTCGAAGGGGTTGTGAAGAAAATGGTAATCTGCCCGCTTGAGATGATCGCCATGGACCAAACGATATATTGAGTATACTATATTGCCTAAGGTGTTCTACTTATCACACTCTTTCATTTGATATCCATGTCGAAGGTGTTGTGAAGAAAATGGTAATCCGCATTCTTGAGGTGGCCGCTATGGACCAAGCGAGATATTGAGTATACTATATTGCTTATATTGTTCTACTTATCACACTCTTTCATTGGATACCCATTTCGAAGGGGTTGTGAAGAAAATGGTCATCTGCTCTCTTGAGATGACTGCCATGGACCAAACGATATATTGAGTATGCTATATTGCCTTTGGTGTTCTACTTACCATACCCTTTCATTTGATATCCATGTCGAGGGGTTGTAAAGAAAATGGTAATCCGCCCTCTTGAGATGGCTGCTATGGACCAAACGCCTGCTTTTCTGTTGAAATTTTTTGCTATAAACCTCACGGAATGCAAAACCGTGGAAATCGGATCGTGCGTTCTGGAATTATAGCGTCAGGAAGGAAAACCCGTTTCACAGTGCAATTTTTTCTTCTTCTTACTATTATATTTGTTTCTTACGGCGGCACTTCAATATTGTAAATTATGTACTTACAATAGCCGAACTTTACATGTAAAATTTTCTTTTAATCGCATTTTCCTTGAAATGTACTGGAATCAACTGACATTTGAATTTTCTCTGCATTCTGATTTAAGCAAAACTTAAGTCTAGAGAAATGCCTACTTAAGTTACACTTAAGTATATTTTAAGTAGCGACTGTGAAACAGGCATCCATACTTAAGTATAACTTAAGTTAATTTTTATACTTAAGTTCGCACTGTGAAACCGGCCCTTAGTGTTAATTTCCTGTTTGCGAGTTGGTTTTTTTGGTTTATTAGCTTTGTTATTGACGTCAGTGTTTCTGCTATTTAGGTAATTTATTATTTATTATTACAAATGGAAAAACCCTTGAAATGGGGTGTAATCTGTGGGTTACCCTCTTGCAAAGCGAAGAAGAGAACAAATGCAGAGCTTAGGCTCTTTAAATTCCCTGAGAAAGACTGCTATATGAGTTTGGCCGTAGACAGCGAAGTGAACGGACGTGTGCTGGTCCGGTCCGTCAAACACGCCTCGTTGAAAACAAAATAAAATCGAAAAAAAAAATTTCTTTGTGAAGTGAAAAAAATCAAAGCCCACAAAAAAACAACAACAACAAAACAAAAGTGGAAAAAAATACGCGCGGCAGTGTAAAGCGAAGGCCTCATCACCCTTTCTACAGACAAGCGAGCGACCGACGAACAGCTCAAGTAAGTTCCCTTTGCTTCCTACCCTCACTCGAGTCTCGGACCTGCAAGTGTCGCACCCGAAATCTGTCGGTCGACGAAATTTGCCTCGTTTCAAAAGGCATAACACTTTAACGCAGGCAAATTTCGTTGACTCTGATGGTTGCGGCAGATGTAATTCCGGGAAATATCTCTAAGAATGTGGCAATTGAACCCGCGCAACCGAAGTCCCGTTACAAGTCAAGCTTTGTTATTGACCTCTGTAACATTCGTGGACTTCATGCGAACTTCTCTTTTGTTGAGTGCCACTTATTAAACTTTAAACCCCCAATCCTCGCACTTAGTGAAACCCAAATATCACCCGATAATGACTTAAGTCAATATCAGATATCGGGGTACACTTTAGTGCATAATCTCTCTCCCCATAGGGGCATTGCCATCTACGTTAGGGATGACGTGGCTCATTATAAAATATGCAAAAGCACTTTTTCAGATTTTAACTCACTTTGGATTAAAATCATCATCCGAAACCACGTCATATTCTTCTGCTTCCTATACAGAAGCCCTAACATAAGTAACGAAGCCTCCACTTCATCATTTGACACTATTTCCGAACAAATCTCGGGATTTTTATCGTCCAATCCTGAGTGTGAAATCATCGTTGCGGGTGATTTCAATGTTCGCAATGTAAACTGGCTGACTAACTCAAATGACACCAGTGTTTCTGGCAAGGACGTCGAGCTCTTTGCAGACATCAATAACTTGCACTAGAGCTGCTGTCCGACATTGCACTCTATATGAAGGAAATAGATTGTCGACACAGTATAAAGGGCGTTTCCTGTGACTCTAGTCTTTCACATAAAAAAAAAATTGTGGATCTTCCCACAAGAGTCCCGGATGTTGCTGATCAAGGAAGATATCTCCTTGATCTTTTCCTTACTTCTCATCCAGCACGATATACCGTCACGGTTGATTCACCTCTCGGCAATTCAGACCACTGCTTAGTTAGCGCTAGCTTCCCATTCAAATTTCCCACCCCTCCCAAACCAGTCAGAAGAACTGTATGGCCAATTGGCTGGGGCTTACTAATTTTTTCCAATCTACTGACTGGAACCAGTGTTTCCGTAATAAAAACGTCAACTCTGCCGCTATCCGTATCACTAGAATCATACAGGCAGGAATGCATTTGTTTATTCCTCATTCTACCAAATCTGTGATGGGCCTATGCTTCAGATGGTAAGTTCCATCAAGAAGAATTTCACCACCTCCACAACTCCTTCATTCATCCACGATGAAAAGGTGATAACAGACAGAAAATCCAAGGCCGATTTATTAGCATATCTGTTTGCTTCCAATTCTTCTCTACCCCAAAATTATACGCTACCCCCGGTCCTCGAGCACAGCGCTCATTTAATGGACAGGGTTTTCTTCAGGACTCGCGAGGTGTACAGGTGCCTCAAGGAGCTCGATGTCAACAAATCCACTGGACCCGATAATATACCCCCTATCATCTTAAAACAATGCGCCTCACCTTTGGCTAAACCTCTGCACAAACTTTTTGCCCTATCATACTCTTCCGGAGTTTACCCAGACTCTTGGAAACTTGCTCATGTGCAGCCAATACCGAAAAAAGGTAATTCCAGCCTTCCCTCCAACTACCGCCCAATAGCAATCACTTCTATCCTCTCCAAAACCATGGAGACGATAATTAACAAAAAGCTTATGGGATATCTAGAATCCAACCAACTTATAAACGACAAACAATACGGCTTCCGACAAAAAAGATCCACTGGTGATCTTTTAGTCTGCTTTACAGAACATCTCAACCGAAGTTTGCATGGATCTGTTGATTCTAGTTTGGTTGCTTTAGATATCTCCAAAGCTTTTGATAGAGTATGGCACTCAGCCTTGTTAGCTAAGCTCAAAGCTATTGGAATTGACTCGCTTCTGTATAAGTGGGTTGAGAGTTTCCTTTCCGGCAGTTCAATTAAGGTAGTTTTGGATGGAGTCAAATCTGAATCTCACCCTATCTCAGCGGGGGTCCCCCAGGGGTCAATTTTATCACCGGCCCTATTTCTCATCTTTATAAATGACCTTCTTTCAATCCCCTCCAACCCACTTCTCAGCTTCGCTGACGACGGTACTCTACGTTACTCGTACAGCTTCGATACAAGACAGACACATGCCAGATCCTGACTTGATGATCGTGAACTAATGTTCAACTCTATTAAGAACGACATTGAACTTATTAGAAAAAAGAATCGTGTCGAATTCAACCCCTCCAAAACCAAGTACTGTCTTATTTCAAAGAAAAAGATCAACACCTCACCATCCTTGACAGTGGATAACGTGGAAATAAAGGCCGACCCATCCCTACACATCTTAGGCGTGACATTTGCCAAAGACTTGCGATGGAATGACCATATATTCCAAATCGCCAAACAAGCATCCCAGTGCTTGGGATTTCTTAAGAGGTGCAGGTTCCTCCTCCAGCCATCGGCCCGTGCTGTTATTTATAAATCCTTCATTCGGCCTCTTCTCGAATACAACTCCCTCATTTGGGGCGGCGCTCCAATAACAGCCTTAGCATGGTTAGATAAGGTCCAAAAAAGGCCCTTAAGTTAATTAATGACGATACCGCTTGCTCCAACATCGACCCCCTAAGCCACCGTAGGAATGTAGCAGCACTGACAAAATTTTATCGCTACTATCATAGTGACTGTTCCCCCGAGTTAAACGCTCTTTTGCCTCCACGGCAATCTTATACCCGCAACACCAGATTAGCCCAACTCGTCCCATTCCCTGCACCTGCAACTCCCTCTTTCACGCACTCAACAAGATATGAATTCGTTTGTAAATAGAACAACTCGACTGTGGAATAATCTCTCGCAGTCGGTATTTCCGAGCTCCTACAACATCCAAGAGTTCAAACGCAGGGTTCATCACCACCTTCTTCAATACCCCCCCCCCCGTACCTTTATAATCCTTAACCTATTCCCCCCACCCCTCCCCCGTACTAAGCTTACTGCTAGACATTGCACCATGACGTGACAAATGACATGACGGACTAGTAGTACAAAAGGTGACTCCAGAGCTTAGCACTAACACATAAAAAAAATACATAAGAAGTGGCTACACGCTTGCTCTTTGCAAGATACTCTCTTAAAGAAAGCTTCATATGTTTGCTCAAAACATATTGCTAGCAGCTCATTTGCAAAGAAAAAGGAATTCCTTCAAGGAATGAAAGTAATAAAACTCCTGTTATAATCATCTCTGACGACAAGTCGACAGTAAGTTATTTAACCGATGACGGTAGTACTCTGACTTTATACCTTGGAGTTCCATCTAGGATTAAAAGTAACAAAACTCCATTTATTACCTTCTCTGAAGAAAAATCGACAGAAAGCTATTTAACCGATGACTGTAGTATTCCAGTTATGGTTTTATGAAAACTCAAATAAAATAACAAATCCTTATGTAACTCTCACAGATTTAGCTAAATCCCTCATTTGCTTTTATCGAAATGGAATTGCCATGTTCATTTTGACTAAAATCGGCGAATTCGGTAAATTTCAACCGCTCAAAATATAAAAATTTATTAAGTAAATATAAAAAACTTATGGAAAAGTTGAAGAGCTGCAGCAAAGAATATATAGCTAAGAAGGTGAACCTATAAAGAGAATATCGAAATGACTATCTCAGTAGAATAGTTGAAAGTCTTTAATTGCCTCCTCGCCATATGTGAGTAAGAATTCAAAAACTTTTTGCACTATGATACTTCTTAAAAATACAACTAAAATAAAAAAAGAAGGAGCTACTAAGAAAGGTCGTTAGCTTTGAATTTCCATTACAAATCTGCTACAACCTACAAGTATTTAAAGATAATTTAAACATTAATTTACTATCTCTTAGCTTTTGCATCGTTGGCAGCTAATTAAAAATATTCAGCCTGGTTTTCATAACAGGATTAAAGAAAACCTTAAGGAGATTGTTTCACATCGGGATGCAGAAATGAGGTCCTCGGTAGCCTAGGGAATAAGGCATCTGGCTACCATCCCAGAGGTCCCGGGTTCGAATCCCGGCCAGCCCCACGTTCCTTCGCCTTTTCCACTTTCCCACCTTCATAACTTTCCTTCTTTCTTCTTGTTCCCTCTTTACATTTCTGATTCCTCTTGTCATATCCTTCTTTGGCCCTTACCCACTCCACCAAAGCGCATGTCATCCGTTGGTTAATAAAATTTAACGCGTTTCAGGAGGCATAACACTCCAGCAAATTGTTTCTCGATGCCCCGATGTCAAAGTCGCAACAGTACTGGTTGGGAGTAGGCGGACTAAAAAATATCGCGGGGAGGTTGGGGCAGTTCCTTCCTTCCACGAGTAGAGTTGCTGTTCGACATTGCACTCTATATGAAGAAAATAGATTGTCGACACAGTACAAAGGACCTTTCCTGAGACTGTAGATGCTAGAATTTCACATAAAAAAAGTGAGTGTGCGTAGGACCACACTTTAGAAGTGTTAACTTCTATGGCTAGTCTAAATTTCCAAATCAATCTTAATACAGCACCATAAGGATTAATATATTTTATTTATGAATATTCTGTTAAAGTTTATTTAATTGTTACTTTGGAAATTTGGAAATTAAACTATTTGACTTAAACTTATCACACAAAGATCGGACGATGGATGACTGGGATAATGTAGTTTGTAGTAGAAATAGTAGCTAATATATAGTAATAAATACATAGTGCATAGTTCATAGGAAATATGTAGTAATAGTACACAGTACATATCGTCGGGTTGATGCAATAGTCACGAAACAGAAATTTTTGCTATTTTAAACATTGTGCAAATATGCAAAAAAGTCATATTATACTCAGCCAAAGTCACGGATCTAAATTTTTATGGGAATCTACTGGATTCAATTTGAATTTTTTCAGAACCAGTAAAATAAGTAAAATTAAGCGATTTATATTTATATCATAAACATAAATTCAAATATATGTATGTATGTTTATACATTAAAGATCAGAAACTTAATGGCTGAGATAACTGAGATAATTAACAAAGAAAACGACCAGCTACGAAGTTTTTCAACACGCTTTTTGCGCGAAATCAAACGCTTGGTCACCAAACCCATTCTCCTCTGCATTACTTATAAGTCATTACAGAAAACACTAATTAAAGAAGTACTTCCAAATCTACTCCCCACAGTAAATACTTGCGATTTTCCCTACTGGGATACTGCCCTAGATATGTACGTAAAATACAGACGCGCAGTCGAATAGGCGAAACGCCGAAACGTATTCCATGTCGCCGAAAGCGATTAATCCAAGCAAAATATTTAAATATTGCAGCCATTTAGCTGGCTAGAGCATGGCAACTTTTAGTCGAGGTCCAGCAACAGACAGCAGCGATGGTCACGCGCATTTTTGGTTCGCACCCGTTTCTGGGCACTTGTGCCTATGCAGCTGGCTAGAGCATGGAAACTTTTGGTTGAGCTTCATTTACAAACAGCAGCGCATAATTATATGTGTGCGAGGCAAAATAGCCCTAGTTTAATAGTACTGGCGAGGTAAACACGAATAATGAAAGATGCTTACTGGAAATTATAGAATTCTACAATAAAACTAAAGAAGCTGTTGATACCACAGACCAAATGTGTGCTGCGTACAATGTAGCTAGAAATGCACGTCGCTGGCCGCTTGTAGTGCTTTTTTCTTTAATGAATTTGGCAGGAATAAATAGCCGTATAGTTTTGATGTATACCAAAAATCCTCCTTTGGAATATAGAAAACGTTCATTATTTTTGAAGCATCTTTCATTCAGTCTTATTCAACCTCAAATAAACAGGCGCAATCAATTGGAAGTACTACATTTAAATCTCAAACGTAGTATTCAAAAATTTACAGAATCAGAAGAGACACAACCTGTAAGAAAAGTAAGAAAAGCAAATAAACCAAGACGGTGTCAAGTATGTAGTTCGGCGAGCGATCGTAAAACTAAAACGATGTGCTATGAATGCGACAGATTTATTTGTGGAAGTCATCAAATATCTATTTGCACAAAATGTTATGACCAATCGAAGTTGGCGGCTCCAAAGGACACTGGAACTGACGATGAAATGGATTCCAGCAGTCAGCAATAGGAAGAAATTTTATTTGACTTCTGTTGAACTTTTCTCCAAAAATATATACCATTGAGAAAAAATTTATAAAGTAATTTTTTTTTGTATATTGTTTTAGCTTTCCAGAATGACCCTTTTTAAAATGTGCCTTTTGAAATAAGCTTGTGACATGTTCTTTTAAAAAACATGTTTTTTTGTTGTTTTTTTTTAATCATAAAATGAATTAATTTATATTTTTATTTATAAAAAATACTAGAATAATAAAATGAGTTGATTTTTTTGTTAATTCATACGTATTATTAATGCTTTTACTTAGAATTGCTTTTTGTGGGGATTTTGTTGGATTGAATTTTTTATTTAATACATTTAAATTTTTGGGTCGAATACACCCATGGTTAGTAATTACGGAACATAAATCAACGTTAGTAATGGAGGGTTAGTTTTGAAACGATGAGGACAATTATGCAGAAACACAAATATTTTCGTTTAAATATTTGTTATAAACATCCCGACGGAAAATGCGTCTTCATTTTAGTAATAGAGACACTATTAAACTCAAGGTGTTGCAAAATGGATTAGTAAAAGTTACTCGATTCTAAAGTTATTGTTTATTTATTTATTGCTTCTCTATTTCCTGTTCGCTCATTCTATTTTTCAACTCATCCAGGTCGACTTGTGTTAATAAAGGTTACTGAGCATCATTATTTCAGTTTATCTATTGTTTCTCCCTTTCCTCTTCATTATTTATTTCAACACCTCTAGGTGATTTGTTAATCTACAGTCTTGAAACATACCAAAATGTTTCAACGGGGGGAGTATGTTCAATTCTTTCACAGCAAGGAATTTCCCTTGGCTATCCTTTTAATTTTGTCCGCTCTAAGACCAATCACCGTTAGGGCATTTAATGCCTTTTTATTTCAGATGAACAATATTAATTCACAAAGAAAAGGTCCAATTACACATAGCTCACAATTTAATTACAAACACAATTCTTACAGTTCACTACAATCACTTTAAATTTAATAACTCGCACTATTAAACTCTATCTATCGCTTTATAGTTCACTTTTAAATCACCACTTTTCACTGTTTTCACTTTAGAACAGTTTTATCGCCTTTCAAATCAAAACTGACTCGATAGCGGCTGCCAGGCGCTTTTATATAGGCAGCTCTACCTGTGTCTACTTTCTGGAACCTTCGTTTTCTGGTTCCTTGTGGTATGTTCTTTTATTTCCTTAAGTTTCGACCAGCTTGAAGTTGTCTTCGCTTATCGCTCGTTAGTTTAGTACATAAATTCTTAGTTCAGACAACAACCGAAAATCGTTGATTCATCCCCTCGACAAACAGATGGCGCATAATCATCACAATAAATATATATATATATATATATATATATATGTATATACATATATATATATATATATATATATATATATATATATATATATATATATCCTGGGGGTAAAAAAGCATTCGCTACCGGCATGACTCATGTGCCCCTTACTGGCCGATCCCTCATGACGGTTATGTTTCACGTAAATCCACACATACACACATATGGACACATAAGTCCACATACGCATATATGGGTCTATGAACATGAGAACTAAAAAAGCCCCTCCGACGTGATCCACCCCCGCGGGACTGGCTAATAAGCATTACATCGCGGGGGTCGTTCAGCTTCATTCAGCTGCTTCTGCTCGCGGCATTTCTGTGCCTTTCTCTATTTCATACGGCTTCTTCTTGCCTTAGCTTTCTGTGAATGGTCTTGAGGGTTGCTTCCACGTCCCTCCACATTTCCTCAGACCTCATCATCTGGTCTAGGATGTTTTCGGGCGTTAGTGGCTCCTCGACCCTTTCTTCTAGTTTCGCCCTTTCCTCGGCGAATCTCGAGCAGGTAAAGAAGACGTGTTCTGCGTCTTCCTCGGTCGCTGGGCATACTGGACACAACGGTGAATCATCGTGCCCGAAGCGGTGGAGGTATTTCCTATACCCCCCGTGTCCGCTCAGGAACTGCGTGAGGTCGTAACTTACTTCCCCACGCTCCCTCGTAGCCCATATTTCCTCGTTAGGGATAAGTCTGTGGGTCCAGCGACCCTTAACAGACTCGTCCCACTTCGCCTGCCATTCCCTTAAAGACTCGTAGCGCGCCATCTGCCGCCGCACCCTTCTTGGCTCCCCTCCACCATATTCTGGGTCATAGAGACGCATGCCCTCCCTCGCCAGAATATCCACAGGAATCATCCCCGCTATCACGCACGCCGCATCGTCGGACGTGGTCCTGTACGCGCAGCAAGCGCGAAGTGCACTTAGCCTATAAGCACCCCTCCATTTTCTGCTATTTGCAGTCCTGTTTAACGCTGCTGCCCACACTGGCGCTGCGTATAACAGGACTGAGCTTACCACCCTCCCCAAGAGGAGGCGGCGACTCGGTCTAGGGCCCCCAACATTGGGCAGCATTTTTGCGAGTGCTGCACAAATCGCAGACGCTTTGTCTGCCGTGCCCTCCAAATGCGCCTTGAAATTTAGCCTCCGATCGATCATCACCCCCAGGTACCTTAGTGCGGGCTGTGAGTGGATGATCTGTTCCCCTACTTTTATCCTTACGGATACTAGCTTTCGTCGCTTGCTGATCAGCACTACTTCCGTTTTGTGCTCAGCAAGCTTCAACCCCGCGCGTTCTAACCACGCTTTTATTTCCCAGATCGCTTCGTTTGCGTACAGTTCGATGTCATCTGGGTGTTTTCCTTCGACAACTACCCCGATATCATCTGCAAACCCGATCGCCACTGCTTCCTTTGGAAGACGAAGCCCCAACACATCATTGTACATTGCGATCCATAGGAGAGGGCCCAGGACGGAACCTTGCGGGACACCGCATGTTGTCCCGAACACTTTAGGACCATCATCCGAATCACAATGAAGCGACCTACCCTGGAGGTAGTCGGCCACTACACGCACTAGGTACTTTGGTGTGCCTAGCTTGATCAACGCCTCAACTATTTTGCTCCACCTCGCAGAGTTGAAAGCATTTTTTACGTCGAGGGTTATCAATGCGCAGCAGTGATTTTTCTCTATGGCGGCTCTTGCTATGCCCACCACCATATTGACTGCATCAGTCGTCGACCTTGCCTTTCTAAAGCCGAATTGCTTGTCCGACAGGCCACCTACCCTTTCGACGCTAGGGAGAATCCTGTTACAGATCACCCGCTCGAAAAGTTTGCCTATACAACTAAGGAGGCATATCGGTCTGTAGGACGATGGGTCCCCTAGAGGTTTGTTCGGCTTCGGTAGGAGCACGAGTTTCTGCTGTTTCCATCGCTCCGGGAAGATCCCCTCTCTCAGGCACGCTGTGAAGACTTCAGCGAACCTGTCTGGCGCTATTGAAGCTGCTAGCTTCGCCGCTTTATTTGGTATGCCATCCATGCCAGGGGCCTTATTGATGGCTACCTTTTTTGCAGCCTCCAGAATCTCATCTGCGGTCACCGCAGGTATCTCCTCTGGGTCCACCTGGAGGGTGGGTAGATCGACCGTGCGTACGTTCTGTGGAAACAGGACATACACAATACTCTGGAGCAGCGCGGGGCAGGTGATCGGCGGAGAGCGTTTGCCCTTGACCGCTGACATAACCATTTTATAGGCTCCACCCCAGGGGTCCGAGTCTGCTTCTCTGCACAACCTTTTGAAGTGCTCGGATTTACTTCTAGCGATAGTCTTGTTCAGCATTTTTCTCGCTTCCTTATACCTCTGAAGGAGTTCATCGAAATCCGGACGGTTCCGGCTTCTCTGAGTTCTCCTTCTCGCTTTCAGACAGATCCTTCGGCATTCATCGATCTCTGCGTTCCACCAGAAGTTTGGTGGGAGTCTACGATTGCCGGCGCGCCGTGGCATGGATGCGTCACATGCCCATTTCACTGATTCTTCTATTTTCTCTGCCCCTTCCCTGGCACCTCCTGCCGACCTCGCATCATGCAGGAATACTTCCTCGAATACCTCTGCGTCGAATTTCTTAACGGCCCATCCTCTAGCCGTTCCGTACCTAGGATTTCTCTTTTCTATACGCTGACCAACCTCGAAGATGATGGCTTGGTGGTCACTGTGCGTGTACAGATCGCTCACCCGCCACTGTAGGTCTTTGGCCACTGAATCGCTCACATACGTGATGTCGATTACAGATGTTCTCCCACCCCTTTGGAAGGTGTTTTCGCCTCCAGTGTTGACTAACACTACGTTAAGTCGCGAGAATACTTCTAGAAGTATGCGCCCTCTTGCGTTCGTTTGTCGACTGCCCCATTCGACAGCCCAAGCATTGAAATCACCCGCTAGTATTACCGGGTGATGGCGACTCGCGTCGGCGGCTAACCTTTCCAGCATCGACTCGTAATCGTCTAGTGTCAGGCTTGGCGCCGCATAGCAGCTGTAGACGTGTATTCCGCCTACTTTTGCCCGCGTGAAGCCATTCTCTGGGCTTCTCATGGTATCTTCCATGGCTCGGCTCCCACACGTCCATATCGCTGACGTGCCGCTGCTATCGTTTATCCAGACGCCGCTGTGCAGGTTTCTATACTGCTCGCAGACGATTGCGACGTCGATTTTCTCCTCGTAGACTGTCTGTGCCAGCAGATCTTGTGCCGCTTGACAGTGGTTCAAGTTAATCTGTATGAACCTTATCTTCGACTTCGACTTCTTTGGACTGCTGCCCTGTACAGTGGGCACCTATTACTCCCCGTAGCGTGAGCGTCGTGCTCGCCCTTCCCCTTATCTCCTTTACATAGGAGGCATTTAGAGCTCTTATTGCAGTCCTTAGCAATATGTCCCCCCTCCCCGCATCTCCAGCATAGCTCCTTCATGTCCTGAGCGCTGCCTAGCGATATGACCTATCCCAAAACATTTGAAGCACTTAATTGGTGCTGTTGTCTCCCGTATCCGGCAAACAACCCAGCCGATGCGAACCTTCCCCACCTCAAGTGCCTTTTTTGCGCTAGCGACCGGAAGGCTTATTATGGCCGTCTGCGTACCACCATATGCCTTCCTTACTCTAACGTCCTCCTCCTGCACCTCCGTCAGCTTCAGCTGCCCCCGCAGCGCTTCGCATACCTCCAGCTTAGTGGTAATCTCGTCCAGATCCCTGCACTCGATTAACACGCGGTTGGTACCTGCCCTAACCTCTGCCGCCTCCCCGATTGACGTCTTGATCTTTTGCTTAAGATCTTCCGTCTTTCCCTCGCCAGCTGCCAGCTCCATTAGAAGATCGCCCTTTTGAGTTCTTCCAATGCGCATAACCCTATTCCCCAACTCCGTAAGGGAAGCATCCGTCCTGACTTTTCGTAGGATGTCCGCATACGACGTCCCACTAGTCGCTGTTATAATCAGCGCGTCAGGCCTTTCTTTTTTGTGGGACTTTCTGTCCTCTTTTTTCTTTTTCTTTCTTTTCCTCGCTTTTTTGTTCTCCACTTTAGTCCAAGCGGAGCTCTTCTTTTCGGAGGACTCTTCTTCCATGGGGGTGCCCACCGTTATCTTAACGGCCCCTCGCTCTTCTTGGGGTTTTCTTTCTTTATTTCCACCTCTGTTTCTCTTTGGGGCGCTGTGTGAGGTTTGCACTTCCTCGTTGCTATCCCGTTGGCGTTTACGGGATTCCCCAGTTTTATCGGCAGTGTGTGGGTCTTTAGCTTCCCCAACCTTCCTTTTTACCGCGACTCTTACTTTAGGAGCTTCTGGCGTTGTTTGTGTCGCCATCTCCATCTTCTCCTTAACCATCTTTATGGCCTCTTCCTTTGCCTCTAAATAATCCGCCCTGAGGTCCTTTATGTGTCCGTGGATCACATTTGATACATTGCTTCTAGATGCAATGTAGTCCGACAGGGTCTTTATCGTTTCACCTAGCTTTGCTAGGCACCTTGGCAACGACTCTTCTTTTTCGTTAGCGACTGCGCTAGTAGTAGCGTGGCCGCTATTTTCTCTTTTTTTTCCTTCGGGACTTACCAGATTTATCTTTAAAACCTCGCTCGGCTTACCACACGAGCTGGTGCTGCTTGACCGCACCTTGTCCTTGGTACGGTTCTCCGCGGGTCTTGTGAGCGGTGACCTCACCACCTTCGCGGATCTTCCAAATGTCAGTACCCTGTCCTGCTCCTTTGGCGCGATGAGCTTGCCACTGGCGACTGACCCCTGGCACTTACTGTTGCCAGTTTCCAGCCGTAGGCCGGAGACCGCGGCCTCCTCCGACGTTGGGGCATATATCCCTACCCCGACTTTTTTATCTTTAGTTGTGCTCATCATTTTTAGTTTATATATATATATATATATATATATATATATATATATATATATATTGTTACGTTTTTACGGCTTAACGGATTCGTAGGATTAATTAAGGAATACACTTTTTAATTATCCAAACAAAACTTATTTATTACAAACCAAACACAATTTAAAAACTAGCTGGGATGTGGGTTCGACCCTTTCGGTCCACACGATCAACTTCCCAGTATGATGGATGTTGAATATATGATTGGATATTTTAATAATAAATGAACAATAGGCAATATAGAATATATCTATAATACCGAGAATTTGTCACAATTGTTTATCAATATTTTCGCTAAAATGTCAAACTAAATGTGCGCAACTACAAGATTAGGATGACGAAAATGTATATAAAATTGATGTATTAATGTTTTTTGGCACCTCAATGAAGTCGATATAGCTTTTAGTTCGCGCGGTATTGTGCAGGTACAAAAATCACTTAAGTCATTTTACCAAAAACCGCTGGACCTAATATTATAAAAATCTTTTCAGATTATATTGTCGCTAATGCGCTTCGAACGGCACCTCAAGTAAGTCAATATCTTTCGTGGTTCGGGCGATATCGTGCAGGTACAAAAATCACTTACGTTGCTTAAACAAAAAAACGGCTGGACCGAATTTTATGAAAATCTTTTCAGATAATATTTTGGTTAATACTCTTCGAACGGGACGTCAACTAAGTCGATATCTTTTATAGTTCGCGCGATATCGTGCAGCTACAAAAACCACTTAAGTCATTTAAACCAAAAAACCGCTGGACCGAATATTATAAAAATCTTTTCAGATTATATTGTCGCTAATACGCTTCGAACGGCACCTCAAGTAAGTCAATATCTTTCATGGTTCGGGCGATGTCGTGCAGGTACAAAAATCACTTACGTCGCTTAAACAAAAAAACGGCTGGACCGAATTTCATGAAAATCTTTTCAGATCATATTTCGGTTAATACGCTTCAAACGACACCTCAACGAAGTCGATATCAGTTTTGGTTCGCGCGATATCGTGCAGGAAAAAATGACCACATCCGTACGCACATACACACACACACACACACACACATACTTCCTCCCAATTTTTTGCTTAAAATGCTCCTGGGACCTTGAAAGATGAAAATACGTTGAAATTTTCGATTTCGATTTTCGGACCGATTACAATAACTTCCTATACTGGGAAGTTAATAAACACAATTCTTAGAGTTCACTATAATCACTAGCAAATTTAATATTTCGCACTATTCAATTCTAATTATCGCTTTTTATTTCACTACTTTTCACTGTTCTCACTTTAAAACACTTGTATCGCCTTTATAATCAAAAACTGACTCGATAGCGGCTGCCAGGCGCTTTTATATAGGCAGCTCCACCTTTGTCTACTTTCTGGAACCTTCGTTTTCTGGTTCCTTGTGGTATGTTCTATGTTTCTTTTAGTTTCGACCAGCTTGAAGTTGTCTTCGCTTATAGCTCGTTAGTTTAGTACATAAATTCTTAGTTCAGACAACAACCGAAAATCGTTGATTCATCCTCTCGACAAACAGATGGCGCATAATCATCACATTGCCCCCTTCTTAGGACTGTTCGTCCCGAACAGTTGTCCATCCTGGATCCGGCTGATGATATGGGCACAGCCTGTCTATGTGCACAATCTTCTTCTTTGGTTTGGGTCCTTGTTGAATCCTGTAGACCACATCGTTGATCCGTGTTAGGATTTTATAGGGCCCCTCCCACTGACGCTGAAGTTTCGGAGACTTGCCTTTCCGTCTTCGAGGGTTGAACAGCCAAATGAGGTCACCTTCCTGGAATCCGCTACAGTTTGCTCGGAGGTCGTACCTTGGTTTCATCCTGTCACTGGCCGTCTTAGGATTCTCCCTTGAGATTTTGTCAACTGAGGCTCCAACGTGGTGTTGTCTTATTTCTCCTTTCGCTCTTACTCGAGGACCCTTGCTGCCGGCATAAGCTGTGCATTTGCGACACCAATTCGTAACATCCTCCCGCATGTGAAGCCAATAGAATCTCTCCTTTATTTTTGACAGAGTTTTGTTGACTCCCAAATGTTCTCCTGACGGGCTATTATGACACTCCTCAAGAATATCTATTATTCAAGCACGAGGGACTAACACCTGCATTCGATGAGAGGTACCATCAGCTGTTTCCCATTTGCGCTTCAATACTCCTCCTTCGATATGCAATGAATCCCATTGGGCCCAATAGCTCTTCAGGATTTCACTTCTCTCTGCGATGTCTTTCCATTTAGGCTTCTCGTTGTGTTCTTTCCATGACAAAATCGCAGAAATGTCCGGGTCGTCGCGTTGCGCATCTCGAATTCCTTGGTCCTCATATTTTATGCTTGGCTCCGCAGTCGTCTTTTGACACTTTTCCTCAATACGCCAACGATACTTAAAACCTGGTTTGCATGGTCGCCGGGACAGTGCAGTATCCATTGGAATTCCCCTGTTGCGGTGTTTCATCATCAATTCTCCAAGGTCCAATAGTATTCCGTGTGTTGTCATAAAGTCTAAACCAAGAATACACTCGTCTACTATGTCAGCTACCAGGAACGAATGTGTAAACTTAATGTCGCCGAGTACCGTTGTCCACATTTTTCACAGCATGTTGAGCCACTCCTACTCCCTGGCGATTCCACTCTCCTTCGCTTTCGGCAACTCCTTTGTAAATGGCCCGGCTCGCCACAGTTCCAGCATCGTAGACGACGACGTACTTCCGAGGTGTTGACTCGATGGCAAATGTTCTCAGTCATATTGATTCCCCTGAGGTGGACCGTATTCCTTGTTGCTTGCTTCGCTGCCTCGTATGCCAGAGCATATGCCAGAACTTCTGCGGTATTCTTCTTTCCTGCCAATCTGGCTGCCTGTTGTAGATCTCGGTCAGCAAAAGAGTTAAGGAAAGCCTCTCTTGCTACTTCGTTGATGTAGTCTTGGCCGAAGCTAGGATAAGCCAGATGCACTAACCTCTCGATATCGGCGCATAGTTGTTGTAAAGTTTCTCCTGGCTTTTGAAGTCGATTGCGAAGTTGAAGTCGATAAACCTCTTGCATGTGTTGATCACCGTAACGCATTTCCAGCGCTTGAACTAAGAATCCGTAGCTGTTGCGATGTTCTGCTGGTATTGACTGCAATATTTCTGCTGCTGTGCCCCTTAGTGACAACGTTAAAGCCGTTGCTTTTTCCCCCTCAGTCCAGAAATTGCCTGCTGCTGCTGCTTCGGAGCTTGTAAGTAGACCACGGGCTTTGTCCGTCGAAGGTTGGAGGCTGCAGTTTCCTAACTCCGATGACTTCGTGAGATGCCGTCGCTGGGTGGTGAATCTTTACTCTTTCTAGATCAGCTCTGACGGTTTCTAGTTCAATTTCGAGTTTTTCTAGATCATTCCTTACGTTTGCCTTGATGGAAGATTCGAGATTTTCCAGATCATTCCTTACATTTTCTTTCATGTTATCTAGCTTGTTGTCGACAGAAAGGGAGAATGATTCGATTTTCTGCTCCAGCTGGTTCTTCTGCTCTTCCATAGACTCTTTGAGTTCTGCTAACGAGCGTTCATGAGCTACTGCTAACAGTTTCTGTTCATCTTTTAACGCCAACACTTCCGACTTGATCTCTGTTGTCGAACGTTCTTGCGCTTCCTTCATCTCTGCTGAAGACCGTTCTTGCGCTTCTTTCATTTCGGCTGTCACTTCCTTAATCTCTGCTGATGCACGTTCTTGCGCTTCCTTCATCTCTGCTGAAGACCGTTCTTGCGCTTCTTTCATCACCATCAATGTCTTAAGAAGTTCTGCCATGCTCACTGTCGCCTCTTCTGGCTCTGCTTCTACCTCGCCTTCAAACATGTAGGTTTCAGGATCTTTCCCCCCGTTCACCATAGCTTCTCGAAGCAGGGCGGTTAGGGAACTTTTAGCCCCCACCGTTGACAACGAGCGTTTACTTAATTCTTTTTTTAACTCTACAGTGCGCAAATCCACTAGCTTTCGACCCATTTTATTAATAAGTCCTTATTTCTCACGCACAAAATTTAAATTCCAATCACAATTATTGTTCAAGTTCACTTATTTCACTTATCTCTTAATTAATCCCACTTCTGACACCAATTGTTACGTTTTTACGGCTTAACGGATTCGTAGGATTAATTAAGGAATACACTTTTTAATTATCCAAACAAAACTTATTTATTACAAACCAAACACAATTTAAAAAAAACACAATTCTTAGAGTTCACTATAATCACTAACAAATTTAATATTTCGCACTATTCAATTCTAATTATCGCTTTTTATTTCACAACTTTTCACTGTTCTCACTTTAAAACACTTGTATCGCCTTTATAATCAAAAACTGACTCGATAGCGGCTGCCAGGCGCTTTTATATAGGCAGCTCCACCTTTGTCTACTTTCTGGAACCTCCGTTTTCTGGTTCCTTGTGGTATGTTCTATGTTTCTTTTAGTTTCGACCAGCTTGAAGTTGTCTTCGCCAACGATTGTCGGTAACTACTCTGGTTGATGTCTGAACTAATGACTTATGTACTAAACTAAAATTGGAACGCGCGATAAGTGAAGACAACTTCAAGCTTCTGGACGAAAAGAAAAGAACATACCGCTAGGCTCGAGAAAAAGGACTCGAGAAGGTTCCAGAAGTTAAATAAAGGTGGAGCTTGGATATAAAAAGCGGCTTACAGGCGCTGAGAGAGTCAGTTTTGATTTGAAAGGCGACAAAAGTGTTCCAAAGTGAGAACAGTGAAAAGTGGTGATTTAAAAGTGAACTATAAAGCGATAGATAGAGTAGTCGTTGGAAAAAGTTTCGAGGAACATCTGGGCAATCTACGAGAGGTTTTCCAAAAGTTGAGAACAGCCCAACTGAAACTCAGCCCTAAAAAGTGCGTACTGTTCAGAGACCAAGTCAACTATCTCGGACATGTGGTTTCATCCAATGGAGTTCAAACAGATCCTGAGAAAATAACAGCGGTTAAGAATTGGCCCACACCGAAGGATAAACATGAACTTCGAAGCTTGCCAAGCACCAATACTCACATACCCGAAGCCAGGCGAAAGATTCATATTGGACACAGACGCGAGTAATGTCGGGATTGGTGCAGTGCTATCACAAAACTTCGACGGACAGGAAAAGGTCATAGCTTATTACAGTAGAGCACTGTCAAAATCGGAGCGGAATTACTGTGTCACAAGACGGGAACTATTGGCAATCGTGGACTCAACTAAACACTTCCACAAGTATCTCTATGGGCAAAACTTCATCCTTCGAACGGATCATGCAGCATTAAAATGGCTGATGCAATTCAAAAACCCTGAAGGACAAGTGGCAAGATGGATAGAGAGACTTCAGTCCTACGACTTCAATATAGACCACAGAAAGGGAAGAAACCATGGAAATGCAGATGCACTCTCCCGGCGACCATGCGTACCAAACTGCAAACATTGTGGACGTATCGAGGAAAAGTGTCAAAGGACGACAGTCGAGCCAACTACAGGATGGGATGACCAGGGCTCCGAGACGCCCAACGCGACGACCCGGATATTTCTTCAATTCTGACATGGAAGGAATACGAGGAAAAGCCTGAATGGAAGGACATTGCTGAGAGGAGCGAGACCCTGAAGAGCTATTGGGCCCAATGGGATTCGTTGTACATTGAGCGTGGAGTATTAAAGCGCAAATGGGAAACCGCTGACGGTACCTCTCATCGAATGCAGGTATTAGTCCCTCGCGTTAGAATAAGGGATATTCTCGAGGAGTGTCATAACGGCGCATCAGGAGGACATCTGGGAGTCAATAAAACTTTGGCAAAAATAAGAGATAGATTCTATTGGCTTCACATGCGAGACTATGTTGCAGACTGGTGCCGTAAATGCACAACTTGTGCCAGCAGCAAGGGCTCTCGGGTAAGAACAAAAGGAGAAATGCAGCAATACAACGTGGGACCCCATTTGAAAGAATCGCAATCGATGTGGCGGGACCTTTTCCGGTGTCAGACCGAGGAAATCGATACATTTTGGTGGTCATGGACTACTTCAGTAAGTGGCCCGAAGCATATGCCATTCCAAATCAGGAAGCAATCACTGTTGCAGAGGTGAACAATTGGATCTGCAGATTTGGTATTCCTCATGAGCTTCACTCTGAGAAACTTTGAATCTCAAGTTTTTCAAGAAGTACATATGTAAGATACTTGGAGTGAAGAAGACCAGGACGACGCCCCTTCATCCCCAGTCCGATGGAATGGTAGAGCGATTCAACAGGACAATGCTAGAACACCTAAGGAAAGTTGTTAGTGAGCACCAGCGTGACTGGGACAGTTACATCTCTATATTTCTAATGGCATATCGGACAGCGGTTTTATAATTCCACAGGACAAACCCCTTGTAGTGTGATTTTTGGAAGACAAATCCGGCTGCCAAGCGACTTGAAATTTGGGACACCTGTTGAAAGCAACGAGTCTACTGGCGGTTATACAGGTGAACTTCGTGATCGACTCGCAGATATCCATCAGCTTGGAAGAATCTTAAGATAGCCAGTGACAGGATGAAAACTAGGTACGACCTCCGAGCAAACTGTAGCGGATACCAGGAAGGTGACCTCGTTTGGCTGTTCAATCCTCGACGACGAAAGGGCAAGTCTCCGAAACTTCAGCGCCAGTGGGAGGGGCCCTATAAAATCCTAACACGGATCAACGACGTTGTCTACAGGATTCAACAAGGGCCCAAAGCCAAGAAGAAGATTGTGCACATTGACAGGCTGTGCCCATATCATCAGCCGGATCCAGGATGGACAACTGTTCGGGACGAACAGTCCTAAGAAGGGGGCAATGTGATGATTTATGCGCCATCTGTTTGTCAAAAAGCGTAACCAACGATTGTCGGTAACTACTCTGGTTGATGTCTGAACTAATGACTTATGTACTAAACTAAAATTGGAACGCGCGATAAGTGAAGACAAATTCAAGCTTCTGGGCGAAAAGAAAAGAACATACCACTAGGCTCGAGAAAAAGGACTCGAGAAGGTTCCAGAAGTTAAATAAAGGTGGAGCTTGGATATAAAAAGCGGCTTACAGGCGCTGAGAGAGTCAGTTTTGATTTGAAAGGCGATAAAAGTGTTCCAAAGTGAGAACAGTGAAAAGTGGTGATTTAAAAGTGAACTATAAAGCGATAGATAGAGTTTAATTGTGCGAGTTATTAAATTTAACGGATTATAGTGAACTGTAAGAAGCCGCCAAAAATAACCCTTTATACAAGTTTTGCTGAAAACTGGTGACGTTTCAACATTATCCAGGGCAAAGAATTCAATAAATATCGTAAAAAATTAAAGATTATAAACAAGTACTCATAACTTTCGAAATCCTTAAGGGCCCACCGAGATTTTTGATCGAGGTGTTAGAGTGACCTCTCCCGAACATTTTGACACCAAAAACGTCCATTTTCGAGATGGGGTATTTGAGAAATTGAATTTTAAAGTTTTTTACTATTTTTTGACCTTTTGACCTTGAATTCGAAAATATGTTTATGTTTTTCAGCAAATTTGTTTGTAAACAACCCCTCTGACCTGAAAACATGTAAAACCTATCAAAAACGTCGACCCCAACGAAAGATATAGAGCCAAAATCGTGAAAGAAAGTCAAAATTCATAAAAACCCCTAAAAAACGCATTTAATTTTTATTGTCAATATATTGTCGAAAAAATTCAAAAAAATTTTTTTTGTAGCCTTAAATAGGTGTTCAAAGTCCCTGAAAAATTTCAGCCAAAACGGAGGGGGGTCGAAAAATTTTGTCCGATTTGACGTGGAATGTCCCATTATATATATATATATATATATATATATATATATATATATATATATATATATATATATTATATATATATATATATATATATATATATATATATATATCCTCACCTTGTATCTACACCTTGTCGCGGTGGTGAGGCTTAGGCTTGTGGCTGACTAAGATAGATACACGAAATCCCAAGGTGGAAACTATCGTGCTGAGGGGATGAATGGTACTGCGTCAGTGTACCGCTAACGATGAACTCCGAATACCAGGCGACCTTCGGTTTCAATGTAGCCTTCCCGTGGTAATGCGGAGCTCTGCCATGGGTGACTGTCCTTTCTCGCGCAACTCGTGGGATTCAAAATAGAGAAACCATCAAAAACCAACGAGGTTGGAGCACCTCCCAAAGCTCCAAACACAGCTAGGGCTTTTATGGTCCAACCAAGGGCGACTCCGGAAGATGGAAATTCCATCCAAAGGAGCAGAAAGACGGTGAGAACACCACCAGTTAAGAGTGCTAAGGACTCGGAACATCCAGGTCCTGAGCAACAAAGTGCGACTCCCCAAGAAGGAAATCCAAAGAATTCCATCCAAAGGAGCAACAAGACGGCGAGGACACCGCCGACAAAGAGTACAAACGACATAGAGCACCTTGGGTCAGCGAAAAATGGTGAAGTGAGGGTGAGCACTCCGGCGACCACAACGGAGGAGGCTCAATCATCCCCTTTTGAGAAATTAGGGGTTATGATAAGAGACCTCATGGAATATGTCGACGCTAAGAAAAACGTCGAGCTCGCCATAAAAGAGAAGATTTGGTGGGTTAGGTCAACCTACCTCAAAGCAAAGGAGGAAATAGTGAAGCAGCAAAGGGCGAAAGAGCTGGTGGATACATCGGCTCAAACAGAAGAATTGCCCCAACATAAAGAGAGCCGATCAACCGGGGATGCTGGAGAGAAACGGCCCCAAGAGAAGAGTAAAGAGCCGCGGCCGCGCAAGCGCCGTAGAGAGCTCAATGAGGAGGTGCAGCTGCAGCAGCACACCCCCAAGAGGAAAAAGGGAAAGACTCCCGAAGCAGTGGCCGAGCCAGCCCCACTGCAGGCGGCACGCCCCGTCATAAACGAGAGCAGGAACCCGGAAGGTTCTGCCTGGATGACGGTGGAGCGCAAAAAGAGGAAACTGAAGAAAAGAAGGTTGAAAGAGGGAAGCAAGCTGAAACAAAAGACCAGGTCGGATGCCATTATCATCACGACCAAAGGGGAGGCGACTTACGCGGAGATCCTTCGCAAGGTGAGGACAGATTCCTCCCTCGCAGAGGTTCTTGGCGCGAAATCGACGATTTTTATTAACACATGATATCATCGTTGCACCGAAGTTTTTCTTTTCAGTATTACAAAAAAAGTTTTTTCAAATTTAACGCTTTCGACATGGTTTTCTGTAGATTTTGGCAAGCTGAAAACGATCCCGTTGTCCGATTTGCCCTATCATTCCATAGTTTTGAGATATTTAACGCGCAAAAGTGCAAAAAACACGCTTTTTGGCACTTTTAGGTTAGGATTGCTCAAAATCCTGACGTGATAGGGCAATTTGGCCAACGGATTCGGATTCAGCGCGAAAAAATACTTAGGATACGACTATCAAATTGGAAAGGAGAAAAAATGACCCGTTTTTTGCAGACCAGTGTAACCCTCGACGTAAAAAATGCTTTCAACTCAGCGAGGTGGAGCAAAATAGTTGAGGCGTTAATCAAGCTAGGCACACCTAAGTACCTAGTGCGTGTAGTGGCCGACTACCTGCAGGGTAGGTCGCTTCATTGTGATTCGAATGATGGTCCTAAAGTGTTCGGGACAACATGCGGTGTCCCGCAAGGTTCCGTCCTGGGCCCTCTCCTATGGATCGCAATGTACAATGATGTGTTGGGGCTTCGTCTTCCAAAAGAAGCAGTGGCGATCGGGTTCGCAGATGATATCGGGGTAGTTGTCGAAGGAAAACACCCAGATGACATCGAACTGTATGCGAACGAAGCGATCTGGGAAATAAAAGCGTGGTTAGAACGCGCTGGGTTGAAGCTTGCTGAGCACAAAACTGAAGCAGTGGTGATCAGCAAACGGCGAAAGCCAGTATCCGTGAGGATCAAGGTAGGGGAACAGATCATCCACTCACAGCCCGCTCTAAGGTACCTGGGAGTGATGATCGATCGGAGGCTAAATTTCAAGGCGCACTTGGAGGGCACGGCAGACAAAGCTTCTGCGATTTGTGCAGCACTCGCAAGAATGCTGCCCAATGTTGGGGGCCCTAGACCGAGTCGCCGCCTCCTCTTGGGGAGGGTGGTCAGCTCAGTCCTGTTATACGCAGCGCCAGTGTGGGCAGCAGCGTTAAACAGGACTGCAAATAGTAGAAAATGGAGGGCTGCATATAGGCTAAGTGCACTTCGCGCTTGCTGCGCGTACAGGACCACGTCCGACGATGCGGCGTGCGTGATAGTGGGGATGATTCCTGTGGATATTCTGGCGAGGGAGGGCATGCGTCTCTATGACCCAGAATATGGTAGAGGACAGCCAAGAAGGGTACGGCGGCAGATTGCGCGCTGTGAGTCCTTAAGGGAATGGCAGGGGAAATGGGACGAGTCTGTTAAGGGTCGTTGGACCCACAGACTTGTCCCTAACGTGGAAGTATGGGTTTCGAGGGAGCGTGGGGAAGTAAGTTACGACTTCACGCAGTTCCTGAGCGGACATGGGGGGTATAGGAAATACCTCCACCGATTCGGCCACGATGATTCACCGTTGTGTCCGGTATGCCCAGCGACGGAAGAAGACGCAGAGCACGTCTTCTTTGCCTGCTCGAGATACGCCGAGGAAAGGGCGGAATTAGAAGAAACGGCCCAGGCGCCACTAACGCCGGAAAACATCGTAGAGCATATGATGAGATCCGAGGAAATGTGGAAGAAAGTGGAAGAAACCCTGAAGGCCATTCACAGAAAGTTAAGGCAAGAAGAAGCCACAAGAAACAGAGAAAGGCGAAGAAATGCCGAGAGCAGTAGCAACCCCTATGGGTAAACACCAGAGGGACACCTAAAGGGTCATGGTGGTGACGCCCGCCTGAAGTAATGCCTCGCGGCGGTTCCGGGCGGGGTAAGCGTCACACAAAGGGGTGGTGAGTTTATTCAGTAGGAGTCAGATGTGTCTATGTAGAGTCTCACCATCCCCCGTAAAAAAAAAATATATATATATATATAATATATATATATATATATATATATATATATATATATATATATATATATATATATATATATATAAGGGTGGGTCAAATTGTTCGCAAAGAATGTATCATGGTCCATTTCAGCGAAATTCTTAAAATTCGTGTTATTTTAAGTATTTTTCGCGAAAAAACTATATATTTTAGATGAAGTGTACCCCCCCTACTTTTCAAATATAGATTTTCAATAAATGATAATTGTTTTTAAAAACACTTTCAAACAAACCGCTATAACTTCTGAAATTGTTGTAATAGGATAATGGTTTTGGGCTCGTTTGATCACGAATTTCCCCAGCTATATATTTTGGTTTAATTCTACCCCCGCTTTTTTTCAAAAATATATTTTGTACCATTTTTCTATTTTTTTAATAACACTTTCAAAGAAATCGCTATAATTTCTAAGATAATTGTAGTAGGATATTGATCTTGACCTTATTGGATCGGGAATTTTTACAGCTTTACACCAATGTGAATATCAGCTATATATATATTAGAGAAAACTGGAACTTATCCAAATAACACCCATTTTCTATGACTTTTTCAGCTTAAAAAAACTTCATAAAAAACTAGCAACTTTTATTTTTTGGACCTATTATTATATATTCCTGTTCGATTTGGTTGAAAAGTACATTCAAAGTTTGAGCAAACAGTAACAATTTAACAATTTCACAGTTTACCTAACATTTTTACCACCTTCTCCAAAACATAAAATTACAATGAAATGTTAAATAAAACTTGTATAAAAACTTTTAATATTAAAATTTTTAAAAGAATTTATTGGAATTTTTTTTTGCTGTGAAATCTGGAGATTTTTCTCTCGACTCCGCAGACGCGGCAAGATCTCCTGGTTTGTTTTTTTCTGTAACATGTTTGGATGCTCTAGTCAGCTCTTGTACATTGCGTTCAGTGCTATGAATGTGGCACGGTATTTGAATATTGATTATCAGCTCATCGCTCTCATAATAGTCTTCGAAGTGCTCAAGAGGTATGTCTCTTGTGTATGGTGGTCCGTACAGAATATTGTTGTCATCCAAATCTACCATATTAATACAATCAGTGCAATCAAAATTAATTTTAAGTGTTTTATACTCCCTTAATGTTGTTCTATCTAGATTTTTCCTGATGTGTATTATTTTTTTAAATGCCATTTGATGCACTGGTTTTCTCAAGTCGCAAATCATTGACAACAAGATACTTTCTGAGCTTGCGAAAAAACAGTTGTCTGCCATAACACCACCACCAGCCGTCTGCCATAACATAACGAATAACTGAAGCATAAATATACCCGGAAATGCTATTTATACTTATGTCGTTATATCACTCCGGGTAATGAAATAACCAATTTGAAGACACAATGATCTTGTTTAAATCCATACAATTTAAAAAAGAGTTTTCAGGATTTCTCAAGATCTATTCTATTATTCTCAGTATCATGAAAGGACAAAGGCAGGCAATAAAGTAATTAAGGAAAGCCACCTAAATAAAAAAAGGATTTGAATATTTTTTAAGCCGCCTAATTGAAGGATACGACATTCCTTGTTTAAGCTTCAAAGGAAAGAGTGAGAAATCATACAAACATAAAAAGTGTTCTTGAAGGTGGATGTTGTGACATGATCTAATTTGTTCAAAAGAAATATCTAAAGTGTTACCGTTAAATACCTAATAATGCCCAGGCAATTTTTGAATTCCTAAAAATTGTATAAATATTGTTGTAATATGTAAAAAGGTTAATTTTTTACTGTTTTCTCAATCTTTGGATCAACTTTTTTAACAAATCGGACAAGAATATACAACCAACCAACCCAAATAAAAGTTGTTAGTTTTTTATGAAGTTTTTTAGGCTGCAAAGAAATATTTAAAAAAAAAATAATAATAATAACAGAAAATAGGTGTTATTTTGAAAAGTGCCAATTTTTTTCATTTTTGCAACTAATCATCAAATTCTATCTACTGTAATACAAGTATACATTTCTAGTGGGTATGCAGTAGGGTGGGTCAAATTGTGCGCAAAGAATGTATCATGGTCCATTTCCATTACCCCCCCCCCCCACAAACTTTTCAATAATACGTTTTTACAAAATAATAATTTTTTTTAAAAACACTTTCAAACAAACCGCTATAACTTCTGAAACAATTGTGCTACTGTAATACAAGTACATATACATCTGATATTCACAATATCGTATATTCACAATATCGTAAAGCTGCAAAAATTCCCGATCCAATAAGGTCAAGATCAATATCCTACTACAATTCTTTTAGAAGTTATAGTGATTTGTTTGAAAGTGTTATTAAAAAAATAATCATTTAGTACCTACAAAATATATTTTTGAAAAAAAGTGGGGGTAGAATTAAACCAAAATATATAGCTAGGAGAATTCCTGATCCAACGAGCCCAAAACCATTATCCTATTACAACTATTTCAGAAGTTATAGCGGTTTGTTTGAAAGTGTTTTTAAAAAAAATTATTTTATTTATTAAAAATCTATAATTGAAAAGTAGGGGGGGGTACACTTCATCCAAAATATATAGTTTCTTCGCGAAAAATACTTGAAATAACACGAATTTTAAGATTTTCGCTGAAATTTGACCCACCCTAATATATATATATATATATATATATATATATATAGGGGAGAGTGGGGTGAACCGGGACACTCTTTGTTCAAGGCCTTATAAAACCTAAATAAACAATTTTTTCTTCTTATTTGGACATCCTATCCTGTAGATGGTTTCAATACCTTTCATTATTTGTCATTTTTAATATTATAACTTTATATTTTCAATAATTTCTAATCGTTTAAAAAAAAAGTGTCAAATCGGCAGTTCCGAAAAATCGTGGGGTGAACCGGGACACGATAGAAAGAGCAGGTGAAAGTGGCGTTTATGTTGTAACTAATAGTCTTATTTGCTTTTATGTCAAAAATATGTTACGATATTATTATAAACAATGCTTGAACATATTTTTTTTTTACTTTTTTATTATAAACAATATAAAATGTGTATTTTGGTTTAAACTATAAATAAACGTAAAAATCATGAATAAAAAATTGTTAACAATCATTTTTGTTAATAACTAATGAATTTAAGTCGATTTTGCAGCTAAAGAGTGGGCCGAAACATTTCTCGGTCAACTCAGAAACCGTGTCCCGGCTCACCCCACGGTGCTGTTTTTTAAACAATCGCGTGGTTATCACATATTTTTGAGGTTTTATCACAAATTCCATTTGAACTTTAAAAGATAACATACTAACGATTACTTTTTATTATATTACCTTTGTTGTAGTCTTAAAAAGCATAACATTAGGCTTCCTTAAACTCCGAGAAAATAAAACTTTGTGGAGTGTCGATTTTTATTAACAATCCTTACTAATAAAGTGATGCAGGTGCTGACCTTCAATTCTCATAAAATAATGTAGAGGGCCAATACAAACATAATTCACAAAAAAAAACCAACATAAAAACATTAACAACAATTAAAAAAGCACTGTCCCGGTTCACCCAACCGTCCCGGTTCACCCCACTCTCCCCTATATATATATATATATATATATATATATATATATATATATATATATATATATATATATATATATATGGGACATTCCACGTCAAATCGGACAAAATTTTTCGACCCCCCTCCGTTTTGGCTGAAATTTTTCAGGGACTTTGGGCAACTATTTAAGGCTACAAAAAAATTTTTTTTACAATTTTTTCGACAATATATTGACAATAAAAATTAAATGTTTTTTTAGGGATTTTTATGAATTTTGACTTTCTTTCTCGATTTTGGCTCTATATCTTTCGTTGGGGTCTACGTTTTTGATAGGTTTTACATGTTTTCAGGTCAGAGGGGTTGTTTACAAACAAATTTGCTGAAAAACATAAACATATTTTCAAATTCAAGGTCAAAAGGTCAAAAAATAGTAAAAAACTTTAAAATTCATTTTCTCAAATACCCCATCTCGAAAATGGACGTTTTTGGTGTCAAAATGTTCGGGAGAAGTCACTCTAACACCTCGATCAAAAATCTCGGTGGGCCCTTAAGGATTTCGAAAGTTATGAGTATTTGTTTATAATCTTTAATTTTTTACGATATTTATTGAATTCTTTGCCCTGGATATAGTTGAAACGTCATCAATTTTCACCAAAACTTGTATAAAGGGTTTTTTTTGGCGGCTGATTACGAATCTGTGGTCAGATATTCAAAAAACTGAACCTCTTTCCATGAAATGAATTTTGGACCGCCATCTTGGCTGCCATTTTGAATTTTGAAAATCTGGCCGCAGATTCGTAATCAGCCGCCAAAAAAAACCCTTTATACAAGTTTTGGTGAAAATTGATGACGTTTCAACTATATCCAGGGCAAAGAATTCAATAAATATCGTAAAAAATTAAAGATTATAAACAAATACTCATAACTTTCGAAATCCTTAAGGGCCCACCGAGATTTTTGATCGAGGTGTTAGAGTGACTTCTCCCGAACATTTTGACACCAAAATCGTCCATTTTCGAAATGGGGTATTTGAGAAAATGAATTTTAAAGTTTTTTACTATTTTTTGACCTTTTGACCTTGAATTTGAAAATATGTTTATGTTTTTCAGCAAATTTGTTTGTAAACAACCCCTCTGACCTGAAAACATGTAAAACCTATCAAAAACGTAGACCCCAACGAAAGATATAGAGCCAAAATCGAGAAAGAAAGTCAAAATTCATAAAAATCCCTAAAAAAACATTTAATTTTTATTGTCAATATATTGTCGAAAAAATTCTAAAAAATTTTTTTTTGTAGCCTTAAATAGTTGCCCAAAGTCCCTGAAAAATTTCAGCCAAAACGGAGGGGGGTCGAAAAATTTTGTCCGATTTCACGTGGAATGTCCCATATATGTATATATATATATATATATACATATATATATATATATATATATATATATATATATATATTAGGGTGGGTCAAATTTCAGCGAAAATCTTAAAATTCGTGTTATTTCAAGTATTTTTCGCGAAGAAACTATATATTTTGGATGAAGTGTACCCCCCCCTACTTTTCAATTATAGATTTTTAATAAATAAAATAATTTTTTTTAAAAACACTTTCAAACAAACCGCTATAACTTCTGAAATAGTTGTAATAGGATAATGGTTTTGGGCTCGTTGGATCAGGAATTCTCCTAGCTATATATTTTGGTTTAATTCTACCCCCACTTTTTTTCAAAAATATATTTTGTAGGTACTAAATGATTATTTTTTTAATAACACTTTCAAACAAATCACTATAACTTCTAAAAGAATTGTAGTAGGATATTGATCTTGACCTTATTGGATCGGGAATTTTTGCAGCTTTACGATATTGTGAATATCAGATGTATATGTACTTGTATTACAGTAGCACAATTGTTTCAGAAGTTATAGCGGTTTGTTTGAAAGTGTTTTTAAAAAAAATTATTATTTTGTAAAAACGTATTATTGAAAAGTTTGTGGGGGGGGGGGGTAATGGAAATGGACCATGATACATTCTTTGCGCACAATTTGACCCACCCTACTGCATACCCACTAGAAATGTATACTTGTATTACAGTAGATAGAATTTGATGATTAGTTGCAAAAATGAAAAAAATTGGCACTTTTCAAAATAACACCTATTTTCTGTTATTATTATTATTTTTTTTTAAATATTTCTTTGCAGCCTAAAAAACTTCATAAAAAACTAACAACTTTTATTTGGGTTGGTTGGTTGTATATTCTTGTCCGATTTGTTAAAAAAGTTGATCCAAAGATTGAGAAAACAGTAAAAAATTAACCTTTTTACATATTACAACAATATTTATACAATTTTTAGGAATTCAAAAATTGCCTGGGCATTATTAGGTATTTAACTGCCGATTTGACACCTTTTTTTTAAACGATTAGAAATTATTGAAAATATAAAGTTATAATATTAAAAATGACAAATAATGAAAGGTATTGAAACCATCTACAGGATAGGATGTCCAAATAAGAAGAAAAAATTGTTTATTTAGGTTTTATAAGGCCTTGAACAAAGAGTGTCCCGGTTCACCCCACTCTTCCCTATATATATATATATATATATATATATATATATATATATATATATATATATATATATATATATATATATATATATATATATATATATATATATATATATATATAGATTATATATTTAGATTATTTAGAGGCAAAGGAGGAGGCCATAAAGATGGTTAAGGAGCAGATGGAGATGGCGACACAAACAACTCCAGAAGCTCCCAAAGTAAGAACCGTCGTAAAAAGGAAGGTTGGGGAAGCTAAAGACCCACACACTGCCGAGAAAATTGGGGAATCTCGTAAACGCCAACGGGATAGCAACGAGGAAGTGCAAACCTCACACAGCGCCCCAAAGAGAAACAGAGGGGGAAATAAAGAAAGGAAACCCCAAGAAGAGCGAGAGGTCGTTAAGACAACGGTGGGCACCCCCATGGAGGAAGAGTCCTCCGAAAAGAAAGCAAAGAAGAGCTCCGCTTGGACTAAAGTGGAGAACAAGAAAGCAAGAAAAAGAAAGAAAAAGAAAAAAGAGGACAGAAAGTCCCACAAAAAAGAAAGGCCTGACGCGCTGATTATAACAGCGACTAGTGGGACGTCGTATGCGGACATCCTACGAAAAGTCAGGACGGATGCTTCCCTTACGGAGTTGGGGAATAGGGTCATGCGCATTAGAAGAACTCAAAAGGGCGATCTTCTAATGGAGCTGGCAGCTGGCGAGGGAAAGACGGAAGATCTTAAGCAAAAGATCAAGACGTCAATCGGGGAGGCGGCTGAGGTTAGGGCAGGTACCAACCGCGTGTTAATCGAGTGCAGGGATCTGGACGAGATTACCACTAAGCTGGAGGTCTGCGAAGCGCTGCGGGGGCAGCTGAAGCTGACGGAGGTGCAGGAGGAGGACGTTAGAGTAAGGAAGGCATATGGTGGTACGCAGACGGCCATAATAAGCCTTCCGGTCGCTAGCGCAAAAAAGGCACTTGAGGTGGGAAAGGTTCGCATCGGCTGGGTTGTTTGCCGGATACGGGAGACAACAGCACCAATTAAGTGCTTCAAATGTTTTGGGATAGGTCATATCGCTAGGAAATGCACCAGCGCTCAGGACATGAAGGAGCTATGCTGGAGATGCGGGGAGGGGGGACATATTGCTAAGGACTGCAATAAGAGCCCTAAATGCCTCCTATGTATAGGAGATAAGGGGAAGGGCGAGCAAGACGCTCACGCTACGGGGAGAAATAGGTGCCCACTGTACAGGGCAGCAGTCCAAAGAAGTCGAAGTCGAAGATAAGGTTCATACAGATTAACTTGAACCACTGTCAAGCGGCACAAGATCTGCTGGCACAGACAGTTTTCGAGGAAAAAATCGACGTCGCAATCGTCTGCGAGCAGTATAGAAATCTGCACAGCGGCGTCTGGATAAATGATAGCAGCGGCACGTCAGCGATATGGACGTGTGGGAGCCGAGCCATGGAAGATACCATGAGAAGCCCAGAGAATGGCTTCACGCGGGCAAAAGTAGGCGGAATACACGTCTACAGCTGCTATGCGGCGCCAAGCCTGACACTAGACGATTACGAGTCGATGTTGGAAAGGTTAGCCGCCGACGCGAGCCGCCATCACCCGGTAATACTAGCGGGTGATTTCAATGCTTGGGCTGTCGAATGGGGCAGTCGACAAACGAATGCAAGAGGGCGCATACTTCTAGAAGTATTCTCGCGACTTAACGTAGTGTTAGTCAACTCTGCAGGCAAAAACACCTTCCAAAGGGGTGGGAGAACATCGGTAATCGACATCACTTATGTGAGCGATTCAGTGGTCAAAGACCTACAGTGGCGGGTGAGCGATCTGTACACGCACAGTGACCACCAAGCCATCATCTTCGAGGTTGGTCAGCGTATAGAAAAGAGGAATCCTAGGTGCGGAACGGCTAGAGGATGGGCCGTTAAGAAACTCGACGCAGAGGTGTTCGAGGAAGTATTCCTGCATGATGCGAGGTCGGCAGGAGGTGCCAGGGAAGGGGCAGAGGAAATAGAAGAAGCAGTGAAATGGGCATGTGACGCATCCATGCCACGGCGCGCCGCCAATCGTAGACTCTCACCAAACTTCTGGTGGAACGCAGAGATCGATGAATGCCGAAAGGCCTGCCTGAAAGCGAGAAGGAGAACTCAGAGAAGCCGGAACCGTCCAGATTTCGATGAACTCCTTCAGAGGTATAAGGAAGCGAGAAAAATGCTGAACAAGGCCATCGCTAGAAGTAAATCCGAGCACTTCAAAAGGTTGTGCAGAGAAGCAGAGTCGGACCCCTGGGGTGGAGCCTATAAAATGGTTATGTCAGCGGTCAAGGGCAAACGCTCTCCGCCGATCACCTGCCCCGCGCTGCTCCAGAGTATTGTGTATGTCCTGTTTCCACAGAACGTACGCACGGTCGATCTACCCACCCTCCAGGTGGACCGAGAAGAGATACCTGCGGTGACCGCAGATGAGATTCTGGAGGCTGCAAAAAAGGTAGCCATCAACAAGGCCCCTGGCATGGATGGCATACCAAATAAAGCGGCGAAGCTAGCAGCTTCAATAGCGCCAGACAGGTTCGCTGAAGTCTTCACAGCGTGCCTGAGAGAGGGGATCTTCCCGGAGCGATGGAAACAGCAGAAACTCGTGCTCCTACCAAAGCCGAACAAACCTCTAGGGGACCCATCGTCCTACAGACCGATATGCCTCCTTAGTTGTATAGGCAAACTTTTCGAGCGGGTGATCTGTAACAGGATTCTCCCTAGCGTCGAAAGGGTAGGTGGCCTGTCGGACAAGCAATTCGGCTTTAGAAAGGCAAGGTCGACGACTGATGCAGTCAATATGGTGGTGGGCATAGCAAGAGCCGCCATAGAGAAAAATCACTGCTGCGCATTGATAACCCTCGACGTAAAAAATGCTTTCAACTCAGCGAGGTGGAGCAAAATAGTTGAGGCGTTGATCAAGCTAGGCACACCAAAGTACCTAGTGCGTGTAGTGGCCGACTACCTCCAGGGTAGGTCGCTTCATTGTGATTCGGATGATGGTCCTAAAGTGTTCGGGACAACATGCGGTGTCCCGCAAGGTTCCGTCCTGGGCCCTCTCCTATGGATCGCAATGTACAATGATGTGTTGGGGCTTCGTCTTCCAAAGGAAGCAGTGGCGATCGGGTTTGCAGATGATATCGGGGTAGTTGTCGAAGGAAAACACCCAGATGACATCGAATTGTACGCAAACGAAGCGATCTGGGAAATTAAAGCGTGGTTAGAACGCGCGGGGTTGAAGCTTGCTGAGCACAAAACGGAAGTAGTGCTGATCAGCAAGCGACGAAAGCCAGTATCCGTGAGGATCAAGGTAGGGGAACAGATCATCCACTCACAGCCCGCACTAAGGTACCTGGGAGTGATGATCGACCGGAGGCTAAACTTCAAAGCGCACTTGGAGGGCACGGCAGACAAAGCGTCTGCGATTTGTGCAGCACTCGCAAGAATGCTGCCCAATGTTGGGGGCCCTAGACCGAGTCGCCGCCTCCTTTTGGGGAGGGTGGTCAGCTCAGTCCTGTTATACGCAGCGCCAGTGTGGGCAGCAGCGTTAAACAGGACTGCAAATAGCAGAAAATGGAGGGGTGCTTATAGGCTAAGTGCACTACGCGCTTGCTGCGCGTACAGGACCACGTCCGACGATGCGGCGTGCGTGATAGCTGGGATGATCCCCATAGATATTCTGGCGAGGGAGGGCATGCGTCTCTATGACCCAGAATATGGTGGAGGGGAGCCAAGAAAGGTGCGGCGGCAGATGGCGCGCTGCGAGTCTTTAAGGGAATGGCAGGCGAAGTGGGACGAGTCTGTTAAGGGTCGCTGGACCCACAGACTTATCCCTAATGTGGAAATATGGGCTACGAGGGAGCGTGGGGAAGTAAGTTACGACCTCACGCAGTTCCTGAGCGGACATGGGGGGTATAGGAAATACCTCCACCGCTTTGGGCACGATGATTCACCGTTGTGTCCGGTGTGCCCAGCGACGGAGGAAGACGCAGAACACGTCTTCTTTACCTGCTCGAGATTCGCCGAGGAAAGGACGAAACTAGAAGAAAGGGTCGAGGAGCCACTAACGCCCGAAAACATCCTAGACCATATGATGAGGTCTGAGGAAATGTGGAGGGACGTGGAAGCAACCCTCAAGACCATTCACAGAAAGCTAAGGCAAGAAGAAGCCGTAAGAAATAGAGAAAGGCACAGAAATGCCGCGAGCAGAAGCAGCTGAATGAAGCTGAACGACCCCCGCGATGTAATGCTTATTAGCCAGTCCCGCGGGGGTGGATCACGTCGGAGGGGCTTTTTTAGTTCTCATGTTCATAGACCCATATATGCGTATGTGGACTTATGTGTCCATATGTGTGTATGTGTGGATTTACGTGAAACATAACCGTCATGCGGGATCGGCCAGTAAGGGGCACATGAGTCATGCCGGTAGCGAATGCTTTTTTACCCCCAGGAAAAAAAAAAAATATATATATATATATATATATATATATATATATAAAAAATAAAAAAAAATATATATATGCTTTTGGGAAGATGCATGAAAGTCTTTCCAAAGGATCCTTCGAACTGAAAAGAACTTTCATCTGTCCACAAAACATTATGCCAAAATTCTATTGGCTTTTTTATGTAATTCTTGGCAAAAGAAAGACGTTTGGCAATATTGGTTTCTGAAATATCAAGGACCTTGCGCACGACATATGTCCGCACGCCGAAATCTTTCAACCTCCTGCGAAGTGTCGCTTCACTTATTTTTTTCCCAATTATTTTTTCGGACTCTGCTGCAATTTTTACTGGACTTATAGATGGATTTTCTTTGACCACCCTCAGCAATATCCTACCTTCTCGCTGGTTAGTGATGACTTTTCGGCCGGTCCTCTTTCTATTTTCGAGGCTTCCGTAAGTATCCTTCTTTTTTACTAAATTATATACCGTTTTCCTTGATATCTTATATAATCTTTCCAATTCGGATGCTTTCGTGCCAGCTTTAAACATGGTCACAATCTCTGTCCGTGTTTCTAAGCTCAATTCTTTTATTTTAACCATTTTCGCAAAAACAAAAACAAAGGCACAAAATTTACTTTCAAAAATAATTGATTAACAATGGAAAATAATTTGCAACTTCACTTTTTACAAATCTCCATCAAACTAACATTTTTCAAACTTGTGTGTTTCAAGAAATCTATGTTTTTGTGCTTGTGTAAATACTTTTGACGGGAATAAAATGTGTGTAAATACTTTTGACGCAGGTGGCCCTTATTTATTTCTCAGAAACTAAACTGAATTCAACCGATTGCTTTTCTCCTCCTGTTCTAGAGTATTCAGACAACCCTACAAAAAAAATATTTCCTTATAATTATTAGTAACATCGGATTTTTAAAGTTTCTTTGCAAAGCGGGAGCACAGCATGGCCTTGTGTAAATACTTTTGACTATGGCTGTATATATATATATATATATATATATATATATATAATATATATATATATATATATATATATATATATATATATATATATATATATTATATACAGGGTGTCCCACATAAACTTACAAAGCGGCCGGCTGTGGATAGGTCTTGGATAGACGAACAAAAAATCGTATGGGTGGGGGGGGGAAATCGTATATATATATATATATATATATATATATATATATATATATATATATATATATATATATATATACAGGGTGTCCCACATAAACTTACAAAGCGGCCGGCTGTGGATAGGTCTTGGATAGACGAACAAAAAATCGTATGGGTGGGGGGGGGGGGGAAATCGTAACGGTTTAGCCGCTAGGGCGTTTTTATCTACTGTAATACAAGTATACATTTCTAGTGGATATGCAGTAGGGTGGGTCAAATTGTTCGCAAAGAATGTATCATGGTCCATTTCCATTACCCCCCCCCCCACAAACTTTTCAATAATACGTTTTTACAAAATAATAATTTTTTTTAAAAACACTTTCAAACAAACCGCTATAACTTCTGAAACAATTGTGCTACTGTAATACAAGTACATATACATCTGATATTCACAATATCGTAAAGCTGCAAAAATTCCCGATCCAATAAGGTCAAGATCAATATCCTACTACAATTCTTTTAGAAGCTATAGTGATTTGTTTGAAAGTGTTATTAAAAAAATAATCATTTAGTACCTACAAAATATATTTTTGAAAAAAAGTGGGGGTAGAATTAAACCAAAATATATAGCTAGGAGAATTCCTGATCCAACGAGCCCAAAACCATTATCCTATTACAACTATTTCAGAAGTTATAGCGGTTTGTTTGAAAGTGTTTTTAAAAAAAATTATTTTATTTATTAAAAATCTATAATTGAAAAGTAGGGGGGGGTACACTTCATCCAAAATATATAGTTTCTTCGCGAAAAATACTTGAAATAACACGAATTTTAAGATTTTCGCTGAAATTTGACCCACCCTAATATATATATATATATATATATATATATATATATATATATATATATATATATATAGATTATATATTTAGATTATTTAGAGGCAAAGGAGGAGGCCATAAAGATGGTTAAGGAGCAGATGGAGATGGCGACACAAACAACTCCAGAAGCCCCCAAAGTAAGAACCGTCGTAAAAAGGAAGGTTGGGGAAGCTAAAGACCCACACACTGCCGAGAAAATTGGGGAATCTCGTAAACGCCAACGGGATAGCAACGAGGAAGTGCAAACCTCACACAGCGCCCCAAAGAGAAACAGAGGGGGAAATAAAGAAAGGAAACCCCAAGAAGAGCGAGAGGTCGTTAAGACAACGGTGGGCACCCCCATGGAGGAAGAGTCCTCCGAAAAGAAAGCAAAGAAGAGCTCCGCTTGGACTAAAGTGGAGAACAAGAAAGCAAGAAAAAGAAAGAAAAAGAAAAAAGAGGACAGAAAGTCCCACAAAAAAGAAAGGCCTGACGCGCTGATTATAACAGCGACTAGTGGGACGTCGTATGCGGACATCCTACGAAAAGTCAGGACGGATGCTTCCCTTACGGAGTTGGGGAATAGGGTCATGCGCATTAGAAGAACTCAAAAGGGCGATCTTCTAATGGAGCTGGCAGCTGGCGAGGGAAAGACGGAAGATCTTAAGCAAAAGATCAAGACGTCAATCGGGGAGGCGGCTGAGGTTAGGGCAGGTACCAACCGCGTGTTAATCGAGTGCAGGGATCTGGACGAGATTACCACTAAGCTGGAGGTCTGCGAAGCGCTGCGGGGGCAGCTGAAGCTGACGGAGGTGCAGGAGGAGGACGTTAGAGTAAGGAAGGCATATGGTGGTACGCAGACGGCCATAATAAGCCTTCCGGTCGCTAGCGCAAAAAAGGCACTTGAGGTGGGAAAGGTTCGCATCGGCTGGGTTGTTTGCCGGATACGGGAGACAACAGCACCAATTAAGTGCTTCAAATGTTTTGGGATAGGTCATATCGCTAGGAAATGCACCAGCGCTCAGGACATGAAGGAGCTATGCTGGAGATGCGGGGAGGGGGGACATATTGCTAAGGACTGCAATAAGAGCCCTAAATGCCTCCTATGTATAGGAGATAAGGGGAAGGGCGAGCAAGACGCTCACGCTACGGGGAGAAATAGGTGCCCACTGTACAGGGCAGCAGTCCAAAGAAGTCGAAGTCGAAGATAAGGTTCATACAGATTAACTTGAACCACTGTCAAGCGGCACAAGATCTGCTGGCACAGACAGTTTTCGAGGAAAAAATCGACGTCGCAATCGTCTGCGAGCAGTATAGAAATCTGCACAGCGGCGTCTGGATAAATGATAGCAGCGGCACGTCAGCGATATGGACGTGTGGGAGCCGAGCCATGGAAGATACCATGAGAAGCCCAGAGAATGGCTTCACGCGGGCAAAAGTAGGCGGAATACACGTCTACAGCTGCTATGCGGCGCCAAGCCTGACACTAGACGATTACGAGTCGATGTTGGAAAGGTTAGCCGCCGACGCGAGCCGCCATCACCCGGTAATACTAGCGGGTGATTTTAATGCTTGGGCTGTCGAATGGGGCAGTCGACAAACGAATGCAAGAGGGCGCATACTTCTAGAAGTATTCTCGCGACTTAACGTAGTGTTAGTCAACTCTGCAGGCAAAAACACCTTCCAAAGGGGTGGGAGAGCATCGGTAATCGACATCACTTATGTGAGCGATTCAGTGGTCAAAGACCTACAGTGGCGGGTGAGCGATCTGTACACGCACAGTGACCACCAAGCCATCATCTTCGAGGTTGGTCAGCGTATAGAAAAGAGGAATCCTAGGTGCGGAACGGCTAGAGGATGGGCCGTTAAGAAACTCGACGCAGAGGTGTTCGAGGAAGTATTCCTGCATGATGCGAGGTCGGCAGGAGGTGCCAGGGAAGGGGCAGAGGAAATAGAAGAAGCAGTGAAATGGGCATGTGACGCATCCATGCCACGGCGCGCCGCCAATCGTAGACTCTCACCAAACTTCTGGTGGAACGCAGAGATCGATGAATGCCGAAAGGCCTGCCTGAAAGCGAGAAGGAGAACTCAGAGAAGCCGGAACCGTCCAGATTTCGATGAACTCCTTCAGAGGTATAAGGAAGCGAGAAAAATGCTGAACAAGGCCATCGCTAGAAGTAAATCCGAGCACTTCAAAAGGTTGTGCAGAGAAGCAGAGTCGGACCCCTGGGGTGGAGCCTATAAAATGGTTATGTCAGCGGTCAAGGGCAAACGCTCTCCGCCGATCACCTGCCCCGCGCTGCTCCAGAGTATTGTGTATGTCCTGTTTCCACAGAACGTACGCACGGTCGATCTACCCACCCTCCAGGTGGACCGAGAAGAGATACCTGCGGTGACCGCAGATGAGCTTCTGGAGGCTGCAAAAAAGGTAGCCATCAACAAGGCCCCTGGCATGGATGGCATACCAAATAAAGCGGCGAAGCTAGCAGCTTCAATAGCGCCAGACAGGTTCGCTGAAGTCTTCACAGCGTGCCTGAGAGAGGGGATCTTCCCAGAGCGATGGAAACAGCAGAAACTCGTGCTCCTACCAAAGCCGAACAAACCTCTAGGGGACCCATCGTCCTACAGACCGATATGCCTCCTTAGTTGTATAGGCAAACTTTTCGAGCGGGTGATCTGTAACAGGATTCTCCCTAGCGTCGAAAGGGTAGGTGGCCTGTCGGACAAGCAATTCGGCTTTAGAAAGGCAAGGTCGACGACTGATGCAGTCAATATGGTGGTGGGCATAGCAAGAGCCGCCATAGAGAAAAATCACTGCTGCGCATTGATAACCCTCGACGTAAAAAATGCTTTCAACTCAGCGAGGTGGAGCAAAATAGTTGAGGCGTTGATCAAGCTAGGCACACCAAAGTACCTAGTGCGTGTAGTGGCCGACTACCTCCAGGGTAGGTCGCTTCATTGTGATTCGGATGATGGTCCTAAAGTGTTCGGGACAACATGCGGTGTCCCGCAAGGTTCCGTCCTGGGCCCTCTCCTATGGATCGCAATGTACAATGATGTGTTGGGGCTTCGTCTTCCAAAGGAAGCAGTGGCGATCGGGTTTGCAGATGATATCGGGGTAGTTGTCGAAGGAAAACACCCAGATGACATCGAATTGTACGCAAACGAAGCGATCTGGGAAATTAAAGCGTGGTTAGAACGCGCGGGGTTGAAGCTTGCTGAGCACAAAACGGAAGTAGTGCTGATCAGCAAGCGACGAAAGCCAGTATCCGTGAGGATCAAGGTAGGGGAACAGATCATCCACTCACAGCCCGCACTAAGGTACCTGGGAGTGATGATCGACCGGAGGCTAAACTTCAAAGCGCACTTGGAGGGCACGGCAGACAAAGCGTCTGCGATTTGTGCAGCACTCGCAAGAATGCTGCCCAATGTTGGGGGCCCTAGACCGAGTCGCCGCCTCCTTTTGGGGAGGGTGGTCAGCTCAGTCCTGTTATACGCAGCGCCAGTGTGGGCAGCAGCGTTAAACAAGACTGCAAATAGCAGAAAATGGAGGGGTGCTTATAGGCTAAGTGCACTACGCGCTTGCTGCGCGTACAGGACCACGTCCGACGATGCGGCGTGCGTGATAGCTGGGATGATCCCCATAGATATTCTGGCGAGGGAGGGCATGCGTCTCTATGACCCAGAATATGGTGGAGGGGAGCCAAGAAAGGTGCGGCGGCAGATGGCGCGCTGCGAGTCTTTAAGGGAATGGCAGGCGAAGTGGGACGAGTCTGTTAAGGGTCGCTGGACCCACAGACTTATCCCTAATGTGGAAATATGGGCTACGAGGGAGCGTGGGGAAGTAAGTTACGACCTCACGCAGTTCCTGAGCGGACATGGGGGGTATAGGAAATACCTCCACCGCTTTGGGCACGATGATTCACCGTTGTGTCCGGTGTGCCCAGCGACGGAGGAAGACGCAGAACACGTCTTCTTTACCTGCTCGAGATTCGCCGAGGAAAGGACGAAACTAGAAGAAAGGGTCGAGGAGCCACTAACGCCCGAAAACATCCTAGACCATATGATGAGGTCTGAGGAAATGTGGAGGGACGTGGAAGCAACCCTCCAGACCATTCACAGAAAGCTAAGGCAAGAAGAAGCCGTAAGAAATAGAGAAAGGCACAGAAATGCCGCGAGCAGAAGCAGCTGAATGAAGCTGAACGACCCCCGCGATGTAATGCTTATTAGCCAGTCCCGCGGGGGTGGATCACGTCGGAGGGGCTTTTTTAGTTCTCATGTTCATAGACCCATATATGCGTATGTGCACTTATGTGTCCATATGTGTGTATGTGTGGATTTACGTGAAACATAACCGTCATGCGGGATCGGCCAGTAAGGGGCACATGAGTCATGCCGGTAGCGAATGCTTTTTTACCCCCAGGAAAAAAAAAAATATATATATATATATATATATATATATATATATATATATATATATATAAAAAATAAAAAAAAAATATATATATATATGCTTTTGGGAAGATGCATGAAAGTCTTTCCAAAGGATCCTTCGAACTGAAAAGAACTTTCATCTGTCCACAAAACATTATGCCAAAATTCTATTGGCTTTTTTATGTAATTCTTGGCAAAAGAAAGACGTTTGGCAATATTGGTTTCTGAAATATCAAGGACCTTGCGCACGACATATGTCCGCACGCCGAAATCTTTCAATCTCCTGCGAAGTGTCGCTTCACTTATTTTTTTCCCAATTATTTTTTCGGACTCTGCTGCAATTTTTACTGGACTTATAGATGGATTTTCTTTGACCACCCTCAGCAATATCCTACCTTCTCGCTGGTTAGTGATGACTTTTCGGCCGGTCCTCTTTCTATTTTCGAGGCTTCCGTAAGTATCCTTCTTTTTTACTAAATTATATACCGTTTTCCTTGATATCTTATATAATCTTTCCAATTCGGATGCTTTCGTGCCAGCTTTAAACATGGTCACAATCTCTGTCCGTGTTTCTAAGCTCAATTCTTTTATTTTAACCATTTTCGCAAAAACAAAAACAAAGGCACAAAATTTACTTTCAAAAATAATTGATTAACAATGGAAAATAATTTGCAACTTCACTTTTTACAAATCTCCATCAAAGTAACATTTTTCAAACTTGTGTGTTTCAAGAAATCTATGTTTTTGTGCTTGTGTAAATACTTTTGACGGGAATAAAATGTGTGTAAATACTTTTGACGCAGGTGGCCCTTATTTATTTCTCAGAAACTAAACTGAATTCAACCGATTGCTTTTCTCCTCCTGTTCTAGAGTATTCAGACAACCCTACAAAAAAAATATTTCCTTATAATTATTAGTAACATCGGATTTTTAAAGTTTCTTTGCAAAGCGGGAGCACAGCATGGCCTTGTGTAAATACTTTTGACTATGGCTGTATATATATATATATATGGCTGTATATATATATATATATATATATATATATATATATATATATATATATATATATATATATATATATATATATATATATATATACAGGGTGTCCCACATAAACTTACAAAGCGGCCGGCTGTGGATAGGTCTTGGATAGACGAACAAAAAATCGTATGGGTGGGGGGGGGGAAATCGTAACGGTTTAGCCGCTAGGGCGTTTTGAAGTTTTTTTGCTAGAGTTTTACATATCACCCTATATTTTTGTAACCGTATAACCTATTGTCAAGGTTTTGGTACCAGTGCACGCAGAATTCCTCCACCTTTCTACGACGGTAAAAATAATGGTCCTATCTTATAAACTTTTGGAGTTATGAGTCGCCAAAGTCAAAATTTTGTATTTTTTTCACTAAAATTTCAACTAAAACCACCTTTTTCTCCAAAAAATACGTGATAAACCTAAACTTTTTTTTCCAAAATTAAAAAGTTTGGACAATTTCCTAGAAATAATGTATTACAACTTTTACGCCGCAGCCTCTATTTTTGAAGTTATAAGCATTTTTAATGTTGAAATTGGCTCTATTTCGTCCTTTTTTAGTACTTTTCCATCTGAGCTTAGTCGAAAAGTGCCAAATAAGCATCGAAAAAGGCCAATATTAACTTTAAAATTGCTTATAACTTCTAAAGTAAAGGCCCTAGAATAAAACTTGTGATACATTATTTATGAAAATGGGTTACACGGTTACAAAAATACAGGGTGATATGTAAAACTCTAGCAAAAAAACTTCAAAACGCCCTAGCGGCTAAACCGTTACGATTTCCCCCCCCCCCACCCATACGATTTTTTGTTCGTCTATCCAAGACCTATCCACAGCCGGCCGCTTTGTAAGTTTATGTGGGACACCCTGTATATATATATATATATATATATATATATATATATATATATATATATATATATATATATATATATATATATATATATATATATATATATATAGATGTGGGAACGGAAAACGAGTAACCGCATCTCCGACGAGAACCGGGAAGAGCGACGAGTAGTGAGTAGAAAAGTGGACGTGGAGCCGGCAAGTCGTCCGGCGATAAATAAGTAGCAAATAAAAACTTCGAACAATAATAATTCTTTTTTTTTGCATTAAATTCCCTACATAAATTTTGGGGGCTCAACCGGGATACATTTTTAAAGAAAAATCAGGAATTTGTTGAGAGAAGTGATTATTTTATCCAGAAAATATAAAAAAAAAACAAAAAGTAGAAAGGCTGCAGCAAGTTGCGGTGATTCTGCATAACGGGATTACGAATAAGCCAGAAAAACGATAACACGTGTGCGTACGGGAAGTGTGACGTAGCTACTTGTTAATTACAGTATTGTAGAACGGTGTAGAATTTTGATTTATTGGATTGTCGGTAAAAGAATTTCTAAGAATTTCGTAATAATAATAAAGTTATCTACAAGATGAGTTCAAGGAGGAGGCGAACTCGCCAAAGTAGTGATTTCCCAACAGATTTCGAGAACGTGCGGGCGGCGTCCACGCGAATGGAAGTATGTGATAGCGAAGAACCCGCGATGCGCTTTAATTTCGGTGATTTTGAGATGCTCATACGAAAGTTCTCAGGTGATGGCGCGGTGAGTGTGCGTAAATGAATTTCGGAGTTTGAGCAATATGCTACCGTATTCCACCTAAACGAGCTACAACGGTTCATTTGGTGCAAAAGATCGCTGGACGGAGTAGCCAAATTATATATCGAATGTGACGCGAAACCGCTAACGTACGACGCATTAAAACAAGCGCTTTTTAGGGAATTTTTGCCAAAGACTAACAGTGCCGATGTGCATAAGATGCTAAGTACGCGAAAAAAAGGTCGTGACGAATCGCTACGGGAGTACCTCTACAAAATGATTGACATCGCTTCCCACGCAGATGTAGACGAATTATCGGTTATTAGTTATGTAATTAACGGAATAAATGACAGTCCGACAAACAAGTCCGTTTTGTATGGCGCGAATACGGTAACGGTATTTAAAGAAAAGTTGGACATTTACGAGAAGATTAAGAACGACGCCAATCAACATGTGATCAGTGAAAACAACAACGCGGGAAAGACACCTGTAAAGAAGAGTGGGAATGAAAAGTGGAAGTTTTCAAAACACTGCTACAACTGCGGATCCTCAGAGCACGAATTCTATGCTTGTCCAGAAAAAGGAAGGGGACCGAAGTGCTTCAGGTGCAATCAATTCGGCCACAAGGGCAGAGATTGCACAGACATAAAACCATCCATCAGCACGCATACTATAGCGGTAAACGGCACGCGCATACCCTTAAAAGCGAATGGTGTTTTAATAGAGGGTGTAATTGACTCAGGAAGCGACATCTGTTTAATCAAAGAATCATATCTGAAATTAATTAAAACAAACTCTATTTTTAGGCATATTTCGCTTTCAGTAACAGTTTTAGGTGGCACTGTTTTTACCAAGGGCTGCTACAAAGTGAACCTGGAGGTAAACGGTGAAGAATACAATGAAATTGATGTACATGCGGTCGAAGATGAGTGGATGAAGCCTCCAATGCTTTTAGGCTTGACCATGTTACGGCATGCTGAAGTTATCATAGATGGTGGAGTTGTCGTATCTATTGTAAAAAAGAAGAAAGTTGTGACGGAATGTACCTCCGAAGAAGGGGAGAAAGAAGGAGCAAGTTGTTTCCTATCAGAGATTAAAGTTGACTCACTTACTTTTACAGACCAACTGACTTTGGGTAAGTTGAAAAGAGAAAATGTTAATAAAATAGTATCTTTGATAGAACGATACTCACCTCAACCCATAAGTCGATCACCAATTCAAATGAAAATTACTCCGCTAGACGAAAAACCTGTTTTCCAGAGTCCTAGAAGGTTCCCGCCAACAGAGCAGAAGATAATCGACCACCAGGTGGAGGAGTGGCTAAGAATGGGCGTAATTACAGAGAGTACGTCAGACTACGCCAGCCCGGTCGTATTGGTCAGGAAAAAGGATGACACGTACCGGCTTTGTGTGGATTTTCGTGCGGTAAATAAAAAAATTCACAAGGACCATTTTCCATTACCCATCATAGAGGACCAGCTAGATAAGTTACAAGGCGCCACAATCTTCACAACGTTGGATCTCGAAAATGGTTTCTTCCACGTCACTGTTGAAGAAAGCAGTAGGAAATACACTGCATTTGTGACGCAGAAAGGACAATACGAGTTTTTGAGAGTCCCTTTCGGACTTTGCAACTCACCTAGTGTATTCCAAAGGTTTGTTAATTTTACTTTTAGGCAGCTGATTAGTCAAAACATCGTCATAACGTACATAGACGACCTTATAATTCCGTCGAACTCCGAAGAAGAAGCTATCAGTCGTCTGCAGATAGTACTGGACGTTGCGGCGAAGGCTGGACCGAAGATTAAATGGAAAAAATGCCAGTTTTTACAAGAGGAAGTCGAATATCTTGGCCACGTGATAAAGAATGGAATGACATTGCCCTCGCCATCGAAGACAAAAGCTGTTAAAAATTTCCCGGCGCCAACGACGATAAAACAAGTGCAGAGCTTTCTTGGGCTAACCAGTTACTTCCGCAAGTTCATACCGAATCACTCAATAGTGGCAAAACCATTAAGTGATCTCCTTAAAGCAAATGCCAAATTTAAATTTGAGGAAGAGGAAAAGAAAGCGTTCGAGCAACTTAAGGAGTTATTGTCTACGCCACCAGTTTTGAAGTTATTCAGCTATGAAGACTACACGGAACTACACACGGACGCGAGCAAGTATGGAATAGCAGCTGTGTTGCTGCAACGGAGTTCATCAGATGGGGAATTGCATCCGGTCTATTTCATGAGTAGGAAAACAACCGAGGCGCAACAAAAGTGGAGCAGCTACGAATTGGAGGTGTTGGCGGTTATCGAGGCGGTGAAAAAATTTAGAATATATTTGCTTGGTAAAAGTTTTAAACTAGTTACAGATTGTAAAGCGCTCACGATGACCTTAGAGAAGAAAGATTTAGTAACACGAATTGCCCGCTGGTCTCTCATCCTGCAAGAATTTTCGATCGAGCAAGTAGAACATCGAGCAGGCACAAAGATCCGACACGTCGACGCGCTCAGCAGGAACGTGGCTGTGTTGTGCGCACAAAGTAAGGCAAATATAACGGATCGGTTGAAAGAGGCCCAAATTCGCGATGAGAAAGTCAAAGCGATATGTGAAGCACTGAAACATGGCCCATACAAGGATTATACGTTGCGTCACGGTGTTCTATGCAAGGAAGTAGATGGTAAATTATTGTACGTCGTGCCAGATAGGATGAAAAATGCTATAGTTCGGTCCATACATGAAGAAGGACATTTCCATTACAGGAAAATGAAAGAGAAGATCGAGCAGGAGTTTTACATATCTGACTTAAGACGACGGATCGATATGTGCATCAACAGTTGCGTAAAGTGTATCTTGGCGGAAAGAAAATATGGCAAAACAGAAGCAACCCTACATACGATACCCAAAGGCGAACGACCGTTCGAGACATTCCACTGTGATCATCTGGGACCGTTGGCCACTACGAAGAAAGATTACCGATATATCTTTGCCTTGATCGATGGTTTTGTTGAGCCCCGAAGCCCTCCGCGAAAAAAGATGAGATACTTATGAAGAAAAGAAAGAAACACTGAGTTTAGGTGAAAACTCTATTTAATTAACGGTATAAAAAATTAGTACAAACTGTTTATTAACGAACTTATTTGCGCGGCGGTACAACGAGAACTGACTTTTGAGTTCTCATGTCCCTTGGCTTGCGGCTCGCATGCTCGGGAAAGATACGCGCAGTCAGCATTTATGGTGTGAAAAAAAAAGATAAGGAATTGCTGCGGTGCAGCATTTTAGTAGTTATTGAAATAACGAATTTAGGATGTGTTAAGTTACATTGCATTTATGAAAGGGTTCTTTACTTAAAATGCTGACTGGGCACCTCCCGAGCATGGGAGCTGTTTTTTAGCGGATGTGGGTGTTAAATTACTACATTCCTCCCCCCTTATGGAGATCGATGAAGTCGATCGTTTGTCAATATTATGTATTTGTTTTGCAAAGAAAAATTTATATATATACACTTTCTATTTATTTTCATTCATTTCCTTTATTTTTCGGAAATGTTACAAAATTTAGGTTTTTATCAAAACTATATATTTTTTTTTTTTGTTCATGGGGAGGAATATTTATTATTTTTTTTTTTTGAAAATAGAAAATTTTAATGATTCTTTTCTTTTTGAAAAGTTTGAAATATTTTTTTTTTTTACTATTGTTTCCTTTATTTTTCGGAAATGTTACAAAATTTAGGTTTTTATCAAAACTATATATTTTTGTTTTTGTTCATGGGGAGGAATATTTATTATTTTTTTTTTGAAAATAGAAAATTTTAATGATTCTTTTCTTTTTGAAAAGTTTGAAATATTTTTTTTTTTTTTTTTTTTTACTATTGTTTCCTTTATTTTTCGGAAATGTTACACTTCTTTTCTTTTATTCTTCAATTAAACTTACATTACTGATACTTTTACTACATTACTAGTATGACTAACTAATATTGGTTAGTGGGTGCGTTCAATCTTAGTTTATTATAAGGCTGGTGCATCAATTGTGTATAATATTGTTAGCGTCTGGATTAAATTTGTTCTGGCTGATATTACTCATCGGTTGTTTCTTCTTCAATTCTGCGTTTAGTGCACAGAGTTAGTTCACATTTAAAATATCTCTTGTATATTATGTAGCTTAGCGCTATTAAGAGAGCTAGCGAAAGGGTGGGTAATGTGATATGAAATATGTTATTGGAAGTAATTACTGAAGTATCTAATACAAAATTGTCGGATATATCTGATGTGATAGACGTGAGCTTGACGCTAAGTTTGTCTAAATCTTGACTGTCGAAGATTACTCGAGGAACATGATCTTTTTCTGAGATAGCAGAAAGGTTTAAGGTTAAGTTGTCGAAAGGTGGTTTACCCAGTTGATAAAATACTGCCTCAGTGGGAGGAATAGCTGAGTGGGTCTCGAGTGACACTTGTTTAGTTTTTGCTCGGCATCCTGGGTTTAATCCCAGAATTCCGCTGCCATGTAATGGCACAGAATAGGAGCTTCCATTACAATTTATTCGGATTGTAGTCTGATGCGGGACTATATATATCCAGGTGTTTGCTTTTAGGAGCACATTCCATATTTCGTATGTTAGATTAAACAGTCTAATTTCGCAATTGGCAGGAGTGATTTCTCCCTGGTTTAGGCCAATAATACAATTTTCTTTATTAAAGGTATAAGAGACAAAGTTCTGAGTGCAAATAAATTCATTTTGCTGGAGTTGTTGACATTCACTGAGGTCACTTTGTTTGAGGAAAGCATATCGTTCACGAGTTTCGTCGATGAGAGTGAATTGTGAATCGATTTTCACATAATAATAGCTATTATTTTTAAGTCGAGCTGGCACACTAGTTAGTTTGTATAATGAAAAGGAGTTTTTGATCAGAGGGACCTTTATCTGGAAGATTAAAGAATTCGTTGTTAATATTGGTGAAACGGTAGATACTTGGGCGATTAAGGGTATGTTGTATTCAGAAGGTTTCATTGGGAGTTTCAAGTGATCTAAGGTTTCAAGTTGTATATCTCTTAAGGCTTTTAGGAATATTTCGGATTTAACGAGATGTTTGTCTAATCGTCCCAGTCTGGATTCTTGTAGGATGTCCAAGTATTCATTTTGACTGGATACAATGCTATTAGCTGTGAGGGTTAATATGTTGGCTGCTTCATCGAATAAGTGGAAATTTCTTTGGTTAGTCTTTTGCTCTTCCATCTCTTTCTCTACCTTATTGAGGCTACTTGATATCTTTGAGAATGTGTTATTCAAAGAGGAGAGTGAATGTTGCATAGTTTCAACTAAGACAGAGACCTTGTCCGTAAAGGAATGGTGTAATTTTGCTTGATTAGTTTGAAGATTATGGATTGTTTCTTCTATGTGCTTGGAGTCATCGTTATCCATAACTCCGAAAAGGAATTTTTGTGTCTTGCCGACTATATCTAATAGTCCGCGCTTTGATCGAGACACAGTGCGAGTTAGGTTGGCAAAGTACCTGTTAACCTGATTTATTTCAAAAAGTGTGTTGTTGATGAGCTTAGTAGTGACCATACAGTTGTCCTCGGGAAACTTTTGTCTTGTTGCAGTGCAAAGTTCTTCCAAATTCTGGTAGTGGACTTCCAGTTGGCGGTAGTCCGTTTCTAGAGCTGTTGTATTTATGTAGAGTAGTAACTTCCAATCGGCGGTTGACTTGTGTACTGTTCCCATTTTTTCAAAATAGACTCCTGTATTTGCAGTAAATGGGGTAATGGTGTGTCCCTGCGCTGATATGGTAACAATGTACGAACAGAAAAATCTGGAATAGAACGTATGCCATTATTTACGGAGGGCTTTCAGAAGGTTGTTGTGTACAATTTTAAGTTTGTTGCCTATTTTTATAGTTGAGGTTTCTGCGGAATTTGCCTTGACTATTTCATAAGGACCTTCGTAGAGCGGACTTAATTTTTTATTGGCTTTTATCTTAGATTCGAGGAGTATGAGATCACCTTCATTGAAGCTTGTGGGCTTTGTGCCCTTATCATGGGATTCTTTAGCTTGTCGTTTAGCCTTAATTTGATTTTCGCGGATAGTCTGGTATCCGTTTTGTAGTCTTGCCTTTAGTTCGATGACATAGTCGTCATAGTTGTAAACAGGCTCGCTAGGCCTTAACAGGGACGAAGGCAGTTCGGGTTTGTGTCCAAACAGGGCTTCGTATGGAGTATAGTTTGTTGAAGAGTGGGGAGTGGTATTATAACAGAAAACAGCGTAGTCTATCCATAGATCCCAGTTAGAAGGGTCCTTAGTAGCGTAACATCGTAGGTAATCACCTAGCGTGCGATGACTGCGTTCTAAGGATCCGTTAGATTGGGGGTGGTACGGAGTGGTTTGAAGTTTTTGGATCTTTAAGAGACGACATGTGCGTTTGAATAAATCGCTAAGGAAATTGGCTCCTCGATCTGTGAGAAGGGATTTGGGTGTGCCAAAGATACAGATCAGTTTTCGAACATAATTTTCCGCTACCGTATGTGCTTCTTGATTGGGGATTGGTATAGCCATAATAAATTTTGTAAGGTCATCTTGGAATGTTAAGATGTACTTGTTCTGACTCTCAGACTCTGGGAGTGGACCGACTATGTCCAATGCTACTCTCTCGAAAGGCACTCTAGACGTGGTAGTCAGTTTCATAGGTATTTTGGTTTTTACGCAGATTTTACTCTTTTTACAAGTTTCACAAGCTCCGATGTAGTCTTTAACGTCTTTAGAAATGTTTTTCCAATTGAATTTTTCTTTAATTCTCCGGAGTGTACGTTTTACGCCTTGGTGTCCTCCTATTGGGTTGTCATGATATTCGATTAATACCCTGGAAATTTCCGAAGGGTCCGTGAGCTCTGTAACACGAGGCTTGTTATATATTTCAGGTGTTTCTGTGATTATAACAGGAGTTTGATTTGGATTGTTGGAGTGAGATCTAGTTACCACTAAAGTTTCCGCTGTTGGTAACCGGGATAAAGCGTCTACATTTGTGTTAAGTTTGCCCTTCTTATGTTCAACTTCGAAATCGTATTCTTCTAGCTTAATTCTCCATCGCATTATTCGTGAACTAGGGTCTTTGAGGTTAAAGATCCAAACGAGGGGTTTATGGTCAGTGAAAATGGTAATTTTCCTTCCATAGACATAGGGGCGAAACCGATTCACCGCCCAAACGACCGCCAGAGCCTCCTTTTCAATTGTTGAATAGTTTTTTTCTGCCTTATTAAGAGTACGGCTAGCGTAAGCAATAGGGAGGTCGACGTTGCCGTTGTTGGGACGCTGAGACAGAACGGCGCCTATGGCCGTATTACTCGCATCCGTGGTAATGAAAAACTTCTTCTGAAAGTCGGGATATTGGAGAATTGGGGACTTCGTTATTGTCCTTTTTAGAAGCTCGAAGGATTCGTCGCAATGGGCGTCCCAGACAAAAGGAACGTCCTTTTTTAGAAGGGTGGTAAGTGGTTTAGCTAGACCGGCAAAATTCGGGATGAATTTCCGGTAATAGCCAACGAGTCCTAGAAACGATTTTACTTGCTTACAATTCTGTGGGGCCTTTATAGATTGGATGGCTGAGATTTTCTGTGGATCGGGCTTGATACCCTGATCAGTGATAATATGTCCAAGGTACATCACTTCCTTGTGTAAGAATTTACATTTTGAGGGTTGCAATTTTAGATTAAACCTTTTGAGGCATTCAAACACGTCGCAGAGTTTTCTATTATGGTCTGTTAGATTATGACCATACACAACAATATCATCGAGATAGACAAAGCATCGTGTGCCATGAAGTCCGGCCAACACTACGTTCATCAGCCGTTGGAAAGTGGCTGGAGCATTTCGCAGTCCGAAGGGCATTCGGTTAAATTCGAAGTGTCCTTGCGGAGTGCTGAATGCAGTTTTTGGTTTGTCCTCTTCAGCAACACTGATCTGGTAATAGCCATTAGCCAGATCGAGCGTACTAAAATAGCGAGAGTTCCCGAGTTGATCTAGAATTTCTTCTATATTAGGGAGTGGGTAGGCATCTGGTATCGTCAACTCATTGAGTTTACGGAAGTCTACCACCATTCTCCACTTCCTTGAACCGTCGGAATCCGCTTTTTTTGGCACTACCAAGAGAGGCGAATTCCAAGGGCTTGCGCTTGGACGTATAATATCTTCCTTTAAGAGTTTTTGTGTCTGTTTGTCTATCTCAGCTTTGTGGATTTCCGGAAGACGGTAGGGTTTAGTGTTGATTGGGGCTTTATTAGGGTGAATTTGAAGTGTGTGTTTTGCTGCGTCAGTGAAAGTCAACGTGTCACCTTCGATATAGAATAACTGGTTGTACTCACGGCAAAGGTCAAGAATTGAATCGCGCTCCTCGTTATTTAGGTGGGACAGACTTAACAAGGAGGTTAGAGTTTCTAAGCGCTTGTGAACTTTGGTTTCGCTTCTTAGCGTGGAGGGAGTTAAGACGTGGTACTGTGATAATGGTTCATAATGAAGGTTTCCGTTTCCTTGTAGCGTAACTACTTTATCAGTGGTGTTTAGTATTGCAACTTTTATGTAGCCTTCAGTAGGCCGGGCAATAGTTCCTGCTGTATACACGTGAGGCAGAATTTCTTGCGGAAGGCAGAAGACTTCTTCTTCGGAGCGAATTGGTCCCCAGTTAACTATTCTTTCGCACCTTGGAGGGATTTCTATTCTCTCGAAGGTGCAAGAGAATTGTGATACGTGTAATCTCCCTTGGTGATAAAAGCTGAATGTTAGGTCCTCGTAGTCAAGTTTAGCTTTAGTTTTGAGGAAGAAATCTTGTCCTAGAATACCTTCGGCCGTAATGGGGAAATCAGAGGCAACTACGTGAAATTGGTGAGTTAGTGGCTTACTGTTGGGTAGAGCCAAATGCAGGTACACAGCTCCTTTAGTAAGGATGCCTTCTTGTGTTATTCCCGTGATCTGAATGATTTTGTGGGTATCTACCTCGACATCATCCTGTAGAGCGTTGACTTTTATTAGACTCAGTGAGGCACCAGTGTCGAGGAGGAATACATTGGAATTGGAGAGGGATTCAGCTAAAATGATTGGAGTTTCATTCCTAAATGTTTTGCAATGATCGAATGACATGATACTAAGAGATTTAATAACACTAGTGGGTTCAGAATTAGAAGAATTAGTAGGATTGTTACGAGCGTTAGTGGATTCGGTACCGGAATTAGTAGAATTAGTATTATTGACGGAGTTAGTAGGATTGTTACGAGCGTTAGTGGATTCGGTACCGGAATTAGTAGAATTAGTATTATTGACGGAGTTAGTAGGATTGTGGTAGATGGTGTATGTGAAGCGGTTGCCTATTTTATATCCCTTATCCTGGTCACCGAACCGCTTGGGCCAGGAGCAGATTCGTTTCCCAGTCGAGGCGAAGAAGTGAGATTGGTATTATCGCCAGTTTTTACTGTCGTTCTTTTGGAGTTATTATATTCCCTTTTTCTGCATTGTTCGATTGAGTGACCCGAGTTCTTACAATATCGGCAAACCGGGGTAGGTGAGGACGGGCTGACTTTATTTATTGTCCCCCGAAAAGTCGGAAATGGTTTAGAGGGTTGTTGTTGTCGGAGGAGAGCGCTATACTTGCGACATTCGTTAATGTCGTGCCCCAGATTCTTGCAGAACCGACATTGTTTGGAGTTTCGATTGAATGTTGGTGCGACTTTGGATTCGCTTTCGAGGAGTTTCTCTTCCTCCAGAGCGAGGTCCACAGCTTCCTTAAGAGAGTCATGATGTGAGGCTTTCACTATTAATTTTAAGGGCTGTTTAAGACCTCTTTTGAAATTATTGACAGCCATTTGTTCGTTTAAGGCACGTATGGCTTCATTTCCTTCTCTAGTCTCGCTTTTGGCACCGGAGATATTTAGTTCTTCCAGTAGCCTTTCAATTTTTTCTGCATAGTGGACAACGGTTTCCTTGGATTCTTGTCGAGCATTGAATAGCTCAGACTGTACAACTTGCAAGGATCGTTGTTTTGAGAATTGTTTCTCCAAGCTAGCTCGTAGAGCTTCCCAGGTGTCAAAGTCGTGGTACCGCAAAACACTATTGTATGCTTTGCCGGTAAGCTTTGACTTAACCAGGTTCAGAAATTCTAGCTTGTGGGTTTCGGATGTCGCCAGGCTATACTGAATCTTGGCAATTTGTAGAAATCGATGGAGGTTTTTGGGGTCCCCGTCAAACTCAGGGACCATTTTTATAGCGTTAGAGAGGTTAAAGTTAGACATTTCGTCAAATTTTAATGTTTTGGCGTCGCCTTCTAAAAAGTCTGGGTTTCTCTCGGGGAGTTCGGAGATGCTCGGTAAAGGATCTATTTGTTTGAGATCCCTGCTTTGACTTCTTAAAGAGATGGCAAATTCAGCTAAAGGGGGCTTCTTATTCTTTGTAGATTTCTTACTCATGTGCCTTTAGGGTCACGATTGCGAGTAAGTGAATTAGATGCCGGAAAGGAGGTTACGCAAAAAAAAATGTTTGTTTTTATTGCTATAGTGTGTTACCCCTAATTTCAGCACGCACAAAGGGTGAATGAGATACTATGCTATGATGTTTTCCAAGTTTCAAAGTAAATCCAACTAATGGATGTAAAAAGAGGATAAGGTGATTACAAAGTATTTAGTTGAGTGAGCGGTAGTAAGCCCCATTCGGCTAGATCTGCCGCTTTTACAGCTGGCGTACAACTTTATATCGATAAAGAATTCAGTGAAAATATGTTATCCATATCAAAGAAAATTTAGGGGATTTCCAATGGAGGGAATAAATAAAATAAAAACTTAAACCTTGAAAGATCTCCGATCAATTGGTCCAAACGAAAATAAAAATTTCATCAGTAATCAGTCCGCAAAAAAAAATATCGAACCTGAGATTTAAATTCAAATATGCAATAAATTTAAAACATGAAGCCCATTCTCAAAATGCGCAAGGTAAATTATATCAAAAGTATACAAAGCAAACGTCGAAAATGAATCCGATAAATCAAAATTAAATGCAAAAACAATCCAGAACGAGACAAAATGCACCAACCAACCAATAATAGTGTACAAAAGCAAATTGTATTAAAAAAAAATTTTTTTTTTTTTGACAGCACTATCACGACAGTAGATATATATATGAATAAATTGTAAATTAATTAAAGCTACTCACAAAATTATTAACATTTTATCAATATTTTGATCGTGATGAGCCGATGTTGGATGAGGTTGTTGGTGTCCGTTAGCCCTCGTCTGCGGTTGAAATTTGGCACTCTTTGATGGTTAATTGTTGCAGAAATTTGTGTATGTTGCTGCTCCAATGATGCACAAAAGTAGATGAAAGAATATAAGTATTTTGAATTTATGTGGCTTCACACGTGTTGAAACTGCACAAGATAGTTACTGCGCGCTATGTTGAAACAATGTTGAACTGAGCACAATGTTGATGTTGTTATTGAAAACTGGTAAAAAAAAAATGCGTTGCTACACTTGATTGATGCAAATTTTCTAATTTGTTGGTGCTTTTGCTGCACAGATTTCTCAATATACATCAAAGTAAAGATGCGTTGTTGATGCACTCAAACTCTGAGTATTAGTAGTAAAGCTCAGTATAATCACAAAGATTCCAAGAATTAGTAAAGATGTTTAATTGATGCACATAATGTGCGTGCGTTGTAGAATCACAAAAGATGATAAAGATGAGTAGAGACGCACAGAATTAAATTTTTTTTTTTTTAAAGAGATTGAGTGGCTGGTTCCACCGCGTGGAATTCCACCTGCTGCCACCAAAACTGTTGAGCCCCGAAGCCCTCCGCGAAAAAAGATGAGATACTTATGAAGAAAAGAAAGAAACACTGAGTTTAGGTGAAAACTCTATTTAATTAACGGTATAAAAAATTAGTACAAACTGTTTATTAACGAACTTATTTGCGCGGCGGTACAACGAGAACTGACTTTTGAGTTCTCATGTCCCTTGGCTTGCGGCTCGCATGCTCGGGAAAGATACGCGCAGTCAGCATTTATGGTGTGAAAAAAAAAGATAAGGAATTGCTGCGGTGCAGCATTTTAGTAGTTATTGAAATAACGAATTTAGGATGTGTTAAGTTACATTGCATTTATGAAAGGGTTCTTTACTTAAAATGCTGACTGGGCACCTCCCGAGCATGGGAGCTGTTTTTTTAGCGGATGTGGGTGTTAAATTACTACAGTTTTACGAAATTTTGCTGGTTGTTCCCAACAAAGACTTTAAGTACAGATGAAGTGATAAAAAAATGCGAAATTGTAGCGAGCACATTTGGCTTCCCAGAAAGGATAATCGCGGATAGAGGAGGCGCTTTTACCTCTAACAACTTTCGTCAGTATTGCAAGGAGCATGATACTAAGCTTCATTTCATAACCGCAGGCATACCTCGCGGTAATGGACAGATAGAGCGGCTTCATTCAGTGGTTATAGCAGCATTGACCAAAATGTCTCTTGAGAATCCCGAGAAGTGGTTCATTCATGTCGCCCAGCTACAAAGGGTGTTGAATAATACTTTTCATCGCGCTATCCAAACAACCCCTTTCGAGTTATTATTTGGTACTAGAATGAAGACTGGAACGGATTTGAGAGCGCTGGAAATAATAGAAGAAGAATATGCCAGGAAATTTGAAGATGACAGAAACGAGTGTAGGAGGAAGGCTAAAGAAGCGATTATTCACATACAGGAGGAAAACCAGAAACAATTCAACAGAAGGAAGAGACGGGCACCCGAATATGTAGTAGGAGACCTCGTAGCCATAGCAAGGGCGCAGTTTGGAGTGGGACTCAAAATAAGGCCCAAATTCTTAGGCCCTTACCGAGTGGTGGCATCAAAGGGTTTCGACAGATATCTTGTGGAAAGAATTAGCAAAGGCGAAGGGCCGGCAAGAACGACGACTAGCGCCGACAAAATGAAGAGGTGGGTCTGCGAGGAGACCGAGGAAGAAACCGAACCTGAGAAGGAAGTCGAAGCAACAGTTCATCTGAGGCAGACGAAACGACAGGACGGCCGGATGTAGGAACGGAAAACGAGTAACCGCATCTCCGACGAGAACCGGGAAGAGCGACGAGTAGTGAGTAGAAAAGTGGACGTGGAGCCGGCAAGTCGTCCGGCGATAAATAAGTAGCAAATAAAAACTTCGAACAATAATAATTCTTTTTTTTTGCTTTAAATTCCCTACATATATATATATATATATATATATATATCCTCACCTTGTATCTACACCTTGTCGCGGTGGTGAGGGTTAGGCTTGTGGCTAACTAAGATAGATACACGAAATCCGAAGGTGGAAACTATCGTGCTGAGGGGATGTATGGTACTGCGTCAGTGTACCGCTAACGATGGACTCCGAATACCAGGCGACCTTCGGTTTCAATGTAGCCTTCCCGTGGTAATGCGGAGCTCTGCCATGGGTGACTGTCCTTTCTCGCGCAACTCGTGGGATTTAAAATAGAGAATTCAAAAAAAAACCAATGAGGCTGGAGCACCTCCCAAAGCTCCAAATACAGCTAGGGCTTTTATAGCTCAACAAAGGGCGACTCCGGAGGATGGTAATTCCATCCAAAGGAGCAGAAAGACGGTGCGAACACCACCACCAAAGAGTGCTAAGGACCAGGAGCACCCTGGTTCTGAGCAACACAGTGCGACTCCCCAAGAAGGAAATTCAAAGAACTCCATCCCAAGGAGCTACAAGACGGCGAGGACACCGCCGAAAAAGAGTAACAACGACCTAGTGCACCTTGGGTCAGTGAAAAATGGTGAAGTGAGGGTGAGTACTCCGGCGACCACAGCGGAGGAGGCTCAATCATCCCCTTTTGAGAAATTAGGGGATATGATAAAAGAACTCATGGAATACGTCGACGCTAAGAAAAACGTCGAGCTCGCCATAAAAGAGAAGATTAGGTGGGTCAGGTCAACCTACCTCAAAGCGAAGGAGGAAAAAATGACCCAGCAGAGGGCGAAAGAGCTGGTGGATTCATCGGCTCAAACAGAAGAATTGCCGCAACATAAAGAGGGCCGTTCAACCGGGGATGCTGGAGAGAAACGGCCCCAAGAGAAGAGCAAAGAGCCGCGGCCGCGCAAGCGCCGTAGAGAGCTCAATGAGGAGGTGCAGCTACAGCAGCACACCCCCAAGAGGAAAAAGGGAAAGACTCCCGAAGCAGTGGCCGAGCTAGTCCCACTGCAGGCGGCACGCCCCATCGAAAACGAGAGCAGGAACCCGGAAGGCTCTGCCTGGACGACGGTGGAGCGAAAAAAGAGGAAACTGAAGAAAAGAAGGTTGAAAGAGGGAAGCAAGCTGAAGCAAAAGACCAGGTCGGATGCCATCATCATCACGACCAAAGGGGAAGCGACTTACGCGGAGATCCTTCGCAAGGTGAGGACAGATTCCTCCCTCGCAGAGGTCGGAAGTAGCGTAAAAAGGGTCAGGAGAACGCAAAAGGGCGATCTCCTGCTTGAACTCAAGAGGGGAGATGCTAAGACCGGGGACTTAGAGCAGAAGGTAAAAGCATCGATAAGCGGGGTGGCTGAGGTGAGAGCCAGCACAAATACGGTGGTGATCGAGTGCAGAGACTTGGATGAGATCACAACCAAGGAAGAGGTCTGCGAAGCACTGAGGACCCAGCTAGGTCTGACGGTCGAAGAAAAGGATGTCCTCAGGCTAAGAGAGTCGTGGGGGAGCACACAGACGGCGTTAATAAGCCTGCCTGTTGAAGCTGCGAAGAAGGCTATCGCAGCAGGTAAGATTCGGATCGGCTGGGTTGTATGCCGAATGCGGGAGCGGGTATCGCTAAAACCGTGCTTCAAATGTATGAAGTTCGGCCACATAGCGAAAAACTGCAGCAGCAGCCAGGATAGAGAAAGGCTGTGTCGAGGCTGCGGGAAAGAGGGTCACAAGGTAAAGGAGTGTGACCAAGCTGCCAAATGCCTAATTTGTAGGGAGGTAGAGGGCAGGGATAGTGGGCACGTGACCGGAGGTAGTAGATGTCCGGCGTACAAGGAGGCTCTAAAAAGCAGGCGAAGATAAGGTTCCTACAGATTAACCTGAACCACTGTCAAGCGGCACAAGATCTGCTGGCACAGACAGTTTATGAGGAGAAAATCGACGTCGCAATCGTCTGCGAGCAGTATAGAAACCTGCACAGCGGCGTCTGGATAAATGATAGCAGCGGCACGTCAGCGATATGGACGTGCGGGAGCCGAGCCATGGAAGATACCATGAGAAGCCCAGAGAATGGCTTCACGCGGGCAAAAGTAGGCGGAATACACGTCTACAGCTGCTATGCGGCGCCAAGCCTGACACTAGACGAGTACGAGTCGATGTTGGAAAGGTTAGCCGCCGACGCGAGTCGCCATCACCCGATAATATTAGCGGGTGATTTCAATGCTTGGGCTGTCGAATGGGGCAGTCGACAAACGAATGCAAGAGGGCGCATACTCCTAGAAGTATTCTCGCGACTAAATGTGGTGTTGGTCAACACCGGAGGCGAAAACACCTTCCAAAGGGGTGGGAGATCGTCTGTAATCGACATCACTTACGTGAGCGATTCAGTGGCAAAGGACCTACAATGGCGGGTGAGCGATTTGTACACGCACAGCGACCACCTAGCCATCATCTTCGAGATTGGCCAGGGTATAGGAAAAAGGAATCCTATCTATGGAATGAATAGAGGATGGGCCGTAAATAAACTCGACACAGAGGTGTTCGAGGAGGTATTCCTGCATGATGTGAGGTCGGCAGGAGGTGCCAGGGAAGGGGCAGAGCGAATCGCAGATTCACTAAAACGGGCTTGTGATGCATCCATGCCTCGGCGCGCCGGCAATCGGCAACACCCACCAAACTTCTGGTGGAACGCCGAGATCGACGAATGCCGAAGGGCCTGCCTGAAAGCGAGAAGGAGAACTCAGAGAAATCGGAACCGTCCGGATTTCGATGAACTCCTTCAGAGATATAAGGAAGCGAGGAAAAGGCTGAACAAGGCCATCGCTAGAAGTAAATCCGAGCACATGGTGCAGAGAAGCAGACTCGGACCCCTGGGGTGGAGCCTATAAAATGGTTATGTCAGCGGTCAAGGGCAAACGCTCTCCGCCGATCACCTGCCCCGCGCTGCTCCAGAGCATTGTGTACGTCCTGTTTCCACAGAACGTACGCCCCGTCGAACTACCCACCCTTCAGGTGGACCCAGAAGAGGTACCTGCGGTGACCGCAGATGAGATTCTGGAGGCTGCAAAAAAGGTAGCCATCAACAAAGCCCCTGGCATGGATGGCATACCAAATAAAGCGGCGAAGCTAGCAGCTTCAATAGCGCCAGACAGGTTCGCTGAAGTCTTCACAGCGTGCCTGAGAGAGGGGATCTTCCCGGAGCGATGGAAACAGCAGAAACTCGTGCTCCTACCGAAGCCGAACAAGCCTTTAGGGGACCCATCGTCCTACAGACCGATATGCCTCCTTAGTTGCATAGGCAAACTTTTCGAGCGGGTGATCTGTAACAGGATTCTCCCTAGCGTCGAAAGGGTAGGTGGCCTGTCAGACAAGCAATTCGGCTTCAGTAAGGCAAGGACGACTACTGATGCAATCAATATGGTGGTGGGCATAGCAAGAGCCGCCATAGAGAAAAATCACTGCTGCGCATTGATAACCCTCGACGTAAAAAATGCTTTCAACTCAGCGAGGTGGAGCAAAATAGTTGAAGCGTTGATCAAGCTAGGCACACCAAAGTACCTAGTGCGTGTAGTGGCCGACTACCTCCAGGGTAGGTCGCTTCATTGTGATTCGGATGATGGTCCTAAAGTGTTCGGGACAACATGCGGTGTCCCGCAAGGTTCCGTCCTGGGCCCTCTCCTATGGATCGCAATTTACAATGATGTGTTGGGGCTTCGTCTTCCAAAGGAAGCAGTGGCGATCGGGTTTGCAGATGATATCGGGGTAGTTGTCGAAGGAAAACACCCAGATGACATCGAACTGTATGCGAACGAAGCGATCTGGGAAATAAAAGCGTGGCTAGAACGCGCTGGGTTGAAGCTTGCTGAGCACAAAACTGAAGCAGTGCTGATCAGCAAACGGCGAAAGCCAGTATCCGTGAGGATCAAGGTAGGGGAACAGATCATCCACTCACAGCCCGCTCTAAGGTACCTGGGAGTGATGATCGATCGGAGGTTAAATTTCAAAGCGCACTTAGAGGGCACGGCAGACAAAGCTTCTGCGATCTGTGCAGCACTCGCAAGAATGCTGCCCAATGTTGGGGGCCCTAGACCGAGTCGCCGCCTCCTCTTGGGGAGGGTGGTCAGCTCAGTCCTGTTATACGCAGCGCCAGTGTGGGCAGCAGCGTTAAACAGGACTGCAAACAGTAGAAAATGGAGGGGTGCATATAGGCTAAGTGCACTTCGCGCTTGCTGCGCCTACAGGACCACGTCCGACGATGCGGCGTGCGTGATAGCGGGGATGATTCCTGTGGATATTCTGGCGAGGGAGGGCATGCGTCTCTATGACCCAGAATATGGTAGAGGACAGCCAAGAAGGGTACGGCGGCAGATTGCGCGCTGTGAGTCCTTAAGGGAATGGCAGGGGAAATGGGACGAGTCTGTTAAGGGTCGTTGGACCCACAGACTTGTCCCTAACGTGGAAGTATGGGTTTCGAGGGAGCGTGGGGAAGTAAGTTACGACCTCACGCAGTTCCTGAGCGGACATGGGGGGTATAGGAAATACCTCCACCGATTCGGCCACGATGATTCACCGTTGTGTCCGTTGTGACGCAGAGCACGTCTTCTTTGCCTGCTCGAGATACGCCGAGGAAAGGGCGGAATTAGAAGAAACGGCCCAGGCGCCACTAACGCCGGAAAACATCGTAGAGCATATGATGAGATCCGAGGAAATGTGGAAGAAAGTGGAAGAAACCCTGAAGGCCATTCACAGAAAGTTAAGGCAAGAAGAAGCCACAAGAAACAGAGAAAGGCGAAGAAATGCCGAGAGCAGTAGCAACCCCTATGGGTAAGGACGAGAGGGACACCTAAAGGGTCATGGTGGTGACGCCCGCCCGAAGTAATGCCTCGCGGCGGTTCCGGGCGGGGTAAGCGTCACACAAAGGGGTGGTGAGTTTATTCAGTAGGAGTCTGAAACTCGGTCTGAGTGCGGGAACCTCAGAAGTGTCTATGTAGAGTCTCACCATCCCCCGTAAAACAAAAAAAATATATATATATATATATATATATATATATATATATATATGTATATATATATATATATATATATATACATATATATATATATATATATATATATATATATATATATATATATATATATATATATATATATATATATAGGGGAGAGTGGGGTGAACCGGGACGGTTGGGTGAACCGGGACAGTGCTTTTTTAATTGTTGTTAATGTTTTTATGTTGGTTTTTTTTGTGAATTATGTTTGTATTGGCCCTCTACATTATTTTATGAGAATTGAAGGTCAGCACCTGCATCACTTTATTAGTAAGGATTGTTAATAAAAATCGACACTCCACAAAGTTTTATTTTCTCGGAGTTTAAGGAAGCCTAATGTTATGGTTTTTAAGACTACAACAAAGGTAATATAATAAAAAGTAATCGTTAGTATGTTATCTTTTAAAGTTCAAATGGAATTTGTGATAAAACCTCAAAAATATGTGATAACCACGCGATTGTTTAAAAAACAGCACCGTGGGGTGAGCCGGGACACGGTTTCTGAGTTGACCGAGAAATGTTTCGGCCCACTCTTTAGCTGCAAAGTCGACTTAAATTCATTAGTTATTAACAAAAATGATTGTTAACAATTTTTTATTCATGATTTTTACGTTTATTTATAGTTTAAACCAAAATACACATTTTATATTGTTTATAATAAAAAAGTAAAAAAAAAAATATGTTCAAGCATTGTTTATAATAATATCGTAACATATTTTTGACATAAAAGCAAATAAGACTATTAGTTACAACATAAACGCCACTTTCACCTGCTCTTTCTATCGTGTCCCGGTTCACCCCACGATTTTTCGGAACTGCCGATTTGACACTTTTTTTTTAAACGATTAGAAATTATTGAAAATATAAAGTTATAATATTAAAAATGACAAATAATGAAAGGTATTGAAACCATCTACAGGATAGGATGTCCAAATAAGAAGAAAAAATTGTTTATTTAGGTTTTATAAGGCCTTGAACAAAGAGTGTCCCGGTTCACCCCACTCTCCCCTATATATATATATATATATATATATACTAGTTGGGACCCGGTGCGCCTACGCTGCACCCATAAGTAAATAGTAAACAATAAAAACCATCCATTGACTTAATATTTTTCGAGATATGAATTTTACACAGATGAAATGCCTCAAAGAACATGGGTCTTGCGTCGGCCGCCATTAATCGGTATATTGAGTCTACTACATTGCTTATTGTATTCTACTTATCATACCCTTTCATTTGATACCCATGTTGAGGGGATTGTGAAGAAAGTGGTAATCCGGCCTCTTTAGACGGCCGCCATGGATCTAAAGATATATTTTGTATACTACATTGCTTATTGTATTCTACTTATCATACCCTTTCATTTGATACCCATGTCGAGGTGGTTGTGAAGAAAGTGGTAATTCGGCCTCTTGAGACGGCCGCCATGGATCTAAAGATATATTTTGTATACTACATTGCTTATTGTATTCTACTTATCATACCCTTTCATTTGATACCCATGTCGAGGTGGTTGTGAAGAAAGTGATACCCCGCCCTCTTGAGACGGCCGCCATGGATCTAAAGATATATTTTGTATACTACATTGCTTATTGTATTCTCCTTAACATACCCTTTCATTTGATACCCATGTTGAGGTGGTTGTGAAGAAAGTGGTAATCCGGCCTCTTGAGACGGCCGCCATGGATCTAAAGATATATTTTGTATACTACATTACTTATTATATTCTACTTAACATACCCTTTCATTTGATACCCATGTTGAGGTGGTTGTGAAGAAAGTGGTAATCCGGCCTCTTGAGACGGCCGCCATGGATCTAAAGATATATTTTGTATACTACATTGCTTATTGAATTCTACTTATCATACCCTTTCATTTGATACCCATGTCGAGGTGGTTGTGAAGAAAGTGGTACCCCGCCCTCTTGAGACGGCCGCCATGGATCTAAAGATATATTTTGTATACTACATTGCTTATTGTATTCTACTCATCATACCCTTTCATTTGATACCCATGTCGAGGTGGTTGTGAAGAAAGTGGTACACCGCCCTCTTGAGACGGCCGCCATGGATCATTTTAGTTTCAATAGCGTCATGGCCTACCTATTGTTTGACAGCTGCGTAAATTTGAAATTTTCATTAAATGTAATGATTCAATTTAATGACAATTTTACATTTGTCAAATAATAGGTAGGCCATGAAGCTATTGAAACTCAAATGAAGTGAAAATTCCTAAAATTACCATTTTTGTTTGGATTTTGCAGCTGTTTTTTTGGTTAAAGGTATAAAAAATAGCCTACGACTTATTCTCAGACCTACCAAATATACACAAAAAATTTCACGCAAATTGGTCAACCCGTTTCGGAGGAGTACGGTAACAAACACTGTGACACGAGATTTTTATAGATATAGATATATATATACATATATACACTCTGCCTTACTGTTAGAATATGGCATTCTCAGTAATTTAGATCACCCTATATTTATATATGGGTAATTCTTTTACAAACCGAACACTTTCTGACCGACCCCTCTTCGATTTGTCTGAAACTTTTTTTACGGGTTCTATATCGAAAAATAAGATATACGTGTCCGAGGATTTTCCCATTTTTTATTTTTATTTTTTTTACGGGGGGTGGAAAATTCGAGATTTTCGTGATTTTTGGATTGAAGACCTATTTTCAAAAATTCATAACTCCGGTTCTATTTGAGCTAGAAAAAACATTTTTTTTTTAAATTAAAGGTAAAAGACGGAATTTTAAGGAAAAAAATATTTCAAGAAAATTTATGACAATTTTTCCATTGTTATTATCAATTTAAATGTTAAAATCGATATTTAACAATGTTCCCCACCTCGTAGCACTTTTTAAATATAACCATTGTATTCTACGTTAAATTTTACATTGAAAATGCTTTTTTAAAAAATGGAGAAAAGATGGTTTCTATTGGAGTAAACCCAAATAAACAAGCGCGACATGTTTGTTAATACAAGATGTGCAGTCAGAATACAAGGAGAATTGACGGAATCCTTCCCAGTCAAGCAAGGCTTAAAGCAGGGCGATGGGCTGGCACCCGTGCTATTTAATCTCTGCCTAGAAGGAGTAATTCGCAAGGTTAACACTGATGCGAACGCAACCCTGCTTAACAAATCCAAACAGTTGGCAGGATATGCCGACGATATAAACTGCCTTGCAAGATCACTGTCATATCTTAGAGAAACATTTACAGAATTAGAAGATGGAGCAAAACATATAGGGCTGCAAATAAACGCAGAGAAAAGTAAGACTCTAATTCAGTCAAGGGTGGAAAGAAGAAGAAGAAACCACAATACCACCTGGGGGAATATAACTTCGAACGGGTAAACCAATTTAACTACCTGGGGTCAACAGTCAGCGAAGACAACGATGAAACGATAGACGTACAAAGAAGAATAAACGCCGCGAACAGAACATACTTCTCACTACTGCCAGTAATGAAATCCAGAGACATCCACAGAAAAACTAAAATAAGAATCTACAAAACCATCATACGTACAGTAGCTACGTATGGATGTGAAGCTTGGAGTATCTCCCAGAAATCCGCAGAAAAGCTGGATATATTTGAGAGAAAGGTTCTCCGAAGGATATACAGCCCAATCAATGAAGACAGTGCATGGAGAATACGCTACAATCACGAATTGTACGACTTATACAAAGAATATAAACTTTCGACCCATGCCAAACTACTACGTTTACGTTGGGCCGGCCATGTCCAAAGAATGGATGACTCAAGGATACCAAAAAAAGCCCTGTATCTACTACCAGATGGCAAAAGACCAGTTGGCAAACCACGGTTAAGGTGGGAAGATAATGTTAAGGTCGATGCAGCAAAACTGCTCAACACAAGAAACTGGAGACAAGCTGCGGAGCAGAGAGACGTCTGGAGGAAGAAGCTGATGGAGGCCAAGGCTCGAATTGGGCTGTAGAGCCATCGAAGAAGAAGAAGAAGAAGTGACAACATTCTATCCGTCTCAACCTATAGAGTTATGGAGCAAATACACGGAGGAAATGTCTGAAGATATATTCTATGGTGTACAAAATATATTGCACAATTTGTAAATAACAATGTGTGATGAAATATACGACAAAGGACTGATTTTCATTCAGGATATGTGCATTACGATAGCAAATAAACTATTAATTCAGGTTGGCATAGATGTGCGAATCGACCCATGCACGATGCGTTCGATCAAAAACTGAACCAAGAGCATCATTATCGATCGAAATGCGCTGCAAGAAGCGATCCAATCTACTGTACCATTGCTGAATGATCAACAAAGAAATGCTTACGAAACATTGAATTGGACGTGAACAACCGCACTGGTCGGATCTCTTTCCTGGATGGGTGGAACAGGAAAAACATTCGGTATTTCGCTGATTCGGACCATAATTCAATCGCGAGCTGACGTTGCACTACCTTTCGCATCATCCAGAGTAGCAGAGACGATATTAGACGGAGGACGTACTGCACATTCCGCACTCAAATTGCCATTGAATTTGAACACAACGGAAACAACAAAGTGCAACAGCCCCTGGAACAGTGCTATAGGAAAATTGTTGATTGAATGCAAACTGATTGTTTGGACAAATGTACAATAGCGCACAAGAAATCAATTGAAGCACTAAAGTTCTCACTGCCAAGCTTCAATCGTATGTTAAATTTGCGACCTTCGAGGTCCGTTTGAACTCACTCGAGACTCGCCTAATAGCCCGCATTGATGAGGTATGTAATACTTTAAATATTCAAATCGCAGAACTGAGAGACGATGTGGAAACAGTTCAACATGACATCGCCGTAGTTTCGAACAAATTAGAGGATCTACGCCGGCAGTTACGACTCCAGGACCTGGGCCGGCGTAATAAAATCGACGAACTGCGGGAAATCTTACACGGGTCCAACATTCACATCTTACTGGTCTCTGAGGCCTCATTACGCGATCATGTTCCTTCAATATCCATTTCACTGGAGTCCCTGTCTATTTTAAGAACGATCTCCGGTCTTTCAAGATAAAACAATCCATATCCAATGCCCTGGAATTCCTTAACGTTGAAATTATGTGCGGTGTTAGGAAATTCCTCGCGGCTGTGACTTACTGTTCAAAAAAAGTTGTTAAAATTTTCAAGTGAAATATATAATACCTACACCTAATCCTTCATGAAGCCTTATTCACTAATAAATAACATAATTTTCTTACAAATATATTTACTGCTGATAATATAATAGAAAAAAATAGTATGAGGCGGCAAAAATGTGGCTTCTAGGTATTGCAACCAGCACGCAAACATGTCGCGCTTGTTTATTTGGGTTTTCTCCAATAGAAACCATCTTTTCTCCATTTTTTAAAAAAGCATTTTCAATGTAAAATTTAACGTAGAATACAATGGTTATATTTAAAAAGTGCTACGAGGTGGGGAACATTGTTAAATATCGATTTTAACATTTAAATTGCTAATAACAATGGAAAAATTGTCATAAATTTTCTTGAAATATTTTTTTCCTTAAAATTCAATCTTTTACTTTTAATTTAAAAAAAAAATGTTTTTTCTAGCTCAAATAGAACCGGAGTTATGAATTTTTGAAAATAGGTCTTCAATCCAAAAATCACGAAAAGCTCGAATTTTCCACCCCCCGTAAAAAAAAATAAAAATAAAAAATGGGAAAATCCTCGGACACGTATATCTTATTTTTCAATATAGAACCCGTAAAAAAAGTTTCAGACAAATCGAAGAGGGGTCGGTCAGAAAGTGTTCGGTTTGTAAAAGAATTACCCATATGGCAGTACCTCTTGTAACTTTTATATTATATAGCTTCACCTTCCTTGTAAAAGTTTTGCTCAGAAGAGTAAAGTCATTTTGGAACGAAGTTCCTTATCGCGCGTTGCGAAAGGGGGCTAGACGGAAAAAATTAAGACCAAAAGTTGTAACGACACTTTTTGGTATAGTGTGCCGTGCAGCGTGCGCATGTTTCCCTGTCTGTCTCTCTCTATCTCTCTCATAGAAAGCAAGCCAGTTATTTTCGTTTCGTCTTTCTATTTCCATTGTACAGTGTGGTCTCGCGACGATTATTTTTTTGAGTGTATACAGGTTGTTTTTGTTGTTTTTTTATTTTTGTTGTTTTTATTGTTTTTGATGTTTTTGTTGTTTCTGTTGTTTCTGCTGTTTTTGTTGTTTATGTTGCTTTTGTTGTTTTTGTTACTTTTGTTGTTTTTGTTATTTTGTTGTTTTTGTTATTTTGTTGTTTTCGTTGTTTTTGTTACTTTAGTTGTTTTTGCTGTTTTTGTTGTTTTTGTTGTTTTTATTGTTTTTGTTGCTTTTGTTGTTTTTGTTATTTTTGTTGTTTTTGCTGTTTTTGTTGCTTTTGTTGCTTTTGTTGCTTTTGTTGCTTTTGTTGTTTTTGATGTTTTTGTTGTTTTTGTTGCTTTTGTTGCTTTTGTTGTTTTTGTTGTTTTTGTTGCTTTTGTTGTTTTTGATGTTTTTGTTGCTTTTGTTGTTTTTGTTGTTTTTGTTGTTTTTGTTGTTTTTGTTGTTTTTGTTGTTTTTGTTGCTTTTGTTGTTTTTGTTGCTTTTGTTGTTTTTGTTGTTTCTGTTGTTTCTGCTGTTTTTGTTGTTTTTGTTGCTTTTGTTGTTTTTGTTGCTTTTGTTGTTTTTGTTATTTTGTTGTTTTCGTTGTTTTTGTTACTTTAGTTGTTTTTGCTGTTTTTGTTGTTTTTGTTGTTTTTATTGTTTTTGTTGCTTTTGTTGTTTTTGTTATTTTTGTTGTTTTTGCTGTTTTTGTTGTTTTTGTTGTTTTTGTTGTTTTTGTTGTTTTTGTTGCTTTTGTTGTTTTTGTTGCTTTTGTTGTTTTTGTTATTTTGTTGTTTTCGTTGTTTTTGTTACTTTAGTTGTTTTTGCTGTTTTTGTTGTTTTTGTTGTTTTTATTGTTTTTGTTGCTTTTGTTGTTTTTGTTATTTTTGTTGTTTTTGCTGTTTTTGTTGTTTTTGTTGCTTTTGTTGTTTTTGTTGTTTTTGTTGCTTTTGTTGTTTTTGTTGCTTTTGTTGTTTTTGATGTTTTTGTTGTTTTTGTTGCTTTTGTTGTTTTTGTTGTTTTTGTTGCTTTTGTTGTTTTTGATGTTTTTGTTGTTTTTGTTGTTTTTGTTGTTTTTGTTGTTTTTGTTGTTTTTGTTGTTTTTGTTGTTTTTGTTGCTTTTGTTGTTTTTGTTGCTTTTGTTGTTTTTGTTGCTTTTGTTGCTTTTGTTGTTTTTGATGTTTTTGTTGTTTTTGTTGCTTTTGTTGTTTTTGTTGTTTTTGACGTTTTTGTTGTTTTTCTTGCTTTTGTTGTTTTTGATGTTTTTGTTGCTTTTGTTGTTTTTGTTATTTTTGTTGTTTTTGTTGTTTTTGTTATTTTTGTTGTTTTTGTTGTTTTTGCTGCTTTTGTTGTTTTTGATGTTTTTGTTGTTTTTGTTGCTTTTGTTGTTTTTGTTGTTTTTTTTGTTGTTTTTGATGTTTTTGTTGTTTCTGTTGTTTTTGACGTTTTTGTCGTTTTTGTCGTTTTTGTTGCTTTTGTTGTTTTTGTTGTTTTTGTTGCTTTTGTTGTTTTTATTGTTTTTTTGTTTTTGTTGTTTTTGTTGCTTTTGTTGCAAGTACAAGTGTTGCAGATTTATGTGCAGCAGAGTGTGTAATGGAAAACGGCGTTACCTTAATCATGGCAGTCATAAATGTCTCACCAAATAACAAATTAATAGATATTCAGGAGTTCATTCATCGAGCACTGCTAGAGCATTCTTAAGATGTATCTCGAACGCTTAGCAGATACAACAAAAATTTAGATAAAGTTCCACTCATTTTGGCCGGTGATTTTAACATCAACTTCAGTAATGAAAAATCAAAACCATTACTACAGTTTCTAGAGGAAGAATTTGATTTAAGAATAAACAATAATCCAGCAGAATCAACAACAAAATATAATACTACCATTGATGCAGTTTTTTCAAGACATTTAAATAAAATAGAATCCCCAACATATGTTTCCTACTTCAGTTACCACAAGCCAATTATTACTAAAATTGAGCTTACTGATTAAGTTTATATTACATTATATTTATTAATAATAAAAAAAATAGTATTTTAACTTAAAAACAAAATTTTTATTACAATTCCTTCACTAATTAATCGAAAGGGACTTCGTTCCATCCGGGTGTCCCTTGACACCTCTTTGTTTTTTATAATAAATAGTTTTTAGCTGCAATAGTGTTCTTTTCTTTATTTATTCATTTGTTTCCATCGGTTGTTATTTCCATCAGGTTATGGGCCCAGTCTACGAATAAATAAAGGAAGGCAGAAAGGAATTTTTTTAGCAGCATCAGAAATGGCGCAAAGTCTAAAGTTAGTTTTACCGAAATTAAATGGTGGTAATTACCACATATGGAAGTTTAAGATGAAACTAATTCTAATGAAAGAAGGTGCTTGGGACGTCATTTGTTTGCCAAAACCTGATCCAGTCACTCCAGAATGGACTGCAAATGACAGCTTAGCAACAGTGCTAATTGCACTTTCGATAGAGGATAACCAGCTAAATCATATAGGAAGGCAGAAACAGCAAAAGAGTCTTGGGATAATCTGCAGTCGCATCACGAAAAATCTACTTTGAGTAATAAAGTGCATTTAATGCGGGAAATCTGTACTTTGAGGTTAGAATCTGGCGGGAACATGGAAAAGCATATTGAAACAATGACAACACTATTTGATAAGTTGTTAGCACTGGGAGAACACCAACTGTCAGAAAATTGGACAATAGCCATGTTGTTGAGTAGTTTACCTTGATCTTATGATGTTTTAGTAACTGCTTTAGAAACTCGAAAGGAAGAAGATTTAACACTTAATCTAGTTCATCAGAAACTGCCTGAAGAATAAAAAAGACTACAAAATTCAGCAGACATTGAATATACAGCAACAGCCTTAAAAGCAAAGACTACGAATTCAAGTTTAACTGCAAATACAATGAAGTGCTTTTTCTGTAAAACATTTGTTGTCTGTAAAGAGGCTTTACGGACGATAGTTTAACGTGACAACGTCATGAAAAACCATTGATGAAATGATTGCATACTTTTATGAATATAATTGAATCATTATTATATTAAATTATCATTATTTTGTATGGATACAAAAAGGAGTGAAATGAAATATTCATTGTGATTGATAAATTAGCTTTTATTTGCACTAATGAATTCAAATATGTTTATTACTTTAATGAACAGATTATTTACAAGTAACAATGTGTAGTAACAAATTCATTTACAGCTTTTATACATGGCTGATATTTAACTTCTTGCAATCTGTGTTATTCTGTTAAGGATAGGTCGATGATAGGAAAAGTATGAAATTAATGGGAGTGTTTCAAGTGTAATGTGCCTTGAAAAAGTCAAATCGAGGGTTGTTCCTCTCAGCGTTGTTGACTTAGTAACATCTGATGTGCATTCGAGATTGTACATATCCTTCATGAATTTGAGGAATGTATCATCATTTTTCACGTTTGTGTTGAACTCGCCACAAAGAAGAATTGGTACATTGGTATAAACTTGTATGATCGGATGCACATACTGCCTGTTATGCACATACGGAAAGAGTGCTTGGTGCAGCAATACACTAATGTTTGAGACACTTGATCCAGGATGAATATACACTGCGCCAAGTACAATTTTAAACGTTGCATCAGCAGTGAAGCATGTAATTTCAGCCAAGCAGACCTCGCCTGTATTTCTGATGAGACGAGTTGTGTCCGACAATTCAAGGTGGAGAACTTTGGCCGTGGATGTTGATGTTAATTTTCGATAGATTGCCACAAGCTGCGTTTGTATCAGAATCCGATCGATTATTCTGCCTGGTTATAGATTCATAATTATTGATTGGAACTGGATCAAAATTGTCACGCATACACGTTTCAGTCAATACAAAATAATCCGATCTTGGTATCACGGGATCCGTTTCAATATCGGCGAAGTGCGCAGACAAACTCTGAACATTAAGGTTTGCCACTACAGTTTGCCCAGCGTTGTTACCGTCATCACAAAAATTCACTGCTTTCGAAGTGATTGTTTGAAGGGCGTGTCCGCGGAGTCGAATGTATTCGTTACGGACATCTCGCGTAGTCTGTGAGTCGTTCCCATCCCGTCCGTGTTTGAAGATAAAAGGCGCATCTTTTTCCGTGATGATGTGCAAGCCGTCTATATTCGTTACCCGACTCAGCGCCACGTACACCAACTGTTATGGTTGCTCCGAGGAGTATTTATAAACAATAACAGTAAACGTCCCACCTTGCGACTTGTGAATGGTAATAGTGCAAGCAGGAACGCAAGGAAACTGTTTTCGTTTGCATTTCACAGTTTTCGTCAGTGTACTGTTCACTATTTTCTTATACACCGGCACCCAGTTAGGAGACAGAGTGTTTGGCTTTCTTTGCTTATTGTTGACAATTTGACAAATTTAATCTAATTAAATATTGACAATTTTAATCAAATTTTTAAGATTACTACAATCAAATTTTTAAAATTACTACGGGAAATAACGGGACATAACGGGACAATGAGTAATCATTTTTCGTGCATGCAGACGGCGTTCATCGTTTTAATAGACGTTATCACGTCTAAAATACGGACACATGAAAAAGGAATGTAGAAAATACGAACGGTGGAAAACCAATCAAGTGCAAAAGGCTACTAAAGTAACAATTGAGTCAAACCAGTATTGTTTCAACACTGCAGTCAATGTCATCAATGAATGGGTAATTGATTCCGGATCAACATGTCATATTTCTAGTGGAATAAAAGATTTTGTTGAGTTAGGTAAAAGTTTTCAACAGAATATAATTATGGCTTATGGTACAAAAGTTAAAGCAATCGGTAAAGGAGTGTGCAAGATACAGTTCTTTAACTCAAATAATGAAGAGAGTACCTCACGTATCGAAGATGTATTATACGCACCATCCATACAAGGAAACCTGCTGTCTGTAAAGAAATTAATGGAAAAGGGGTTTACGGTACTGTTCGATAAAAGAAAATGTCAGATACTTAAACACAATAAGGAAATCGCAGTGGCTGATAGCATGTCAAGTTTACACATATTGCGAATGAAGAAAAGTAGTGACAAGGCATTTGCAGTAATGAATAGTTCAAAACATTGTGTATATTATTGGCATCGTTTATTTGGTCACAGAGATGAGAACGCGATAAAAACAGCATCATCAAAGAATTTGGTAAACAGTATAAAGATAATTGATTGCGGAATAAAAGAGACATGCACTGTGTATAGAAGGAAAACTCTCAAGGTTATCATTTCCAAAGAAGACAAAAAGTAAAAGCAAATCTATCTTGGATCTAGTCGTAACGGATTTATGTGGACCAATGCAGACCATAGCACCAGGAGGAAATAAGTATTTCTTGACATTTATTGATGATTTTAGCAAATTCACAGTTATGTACTTGATTAAAGAAAAATCTCAAGTTGCAGGATAAATCAAAGAATATGTGGAGATGGTCAAGACAAAATTCCAAAAGAAACCAAAGATTATACGTTCAGATAATGGGACGGAATATATAAACAAAACCGTTAATGAATATTTCAAGCATGAAGGAATACAATATACACAATATACGACGCCATATACACCGCAACAGAATGGAATAGCTGAACGGAAGAATCGCTCTTTGTGTCGCGTCTCTAAAGACGCGAAAATCTGAAATCTGAAACCAAACAACAACATGAAAATAAAAACATTAAAATTTCGCCACGAAAATAAATCCACTTTATTGCTAAAAGAAACAAATTTATATACTAAAACTACACTAAACACTAAAGAAGCATTAACCTGCAAATAAATCATTAATAATAACAACATAAATCAAATATTTACCTTAAAAATCCACCGCCGCAAAACTCGCAAAATCCCGTCGGCAAACCTACAAGAAAAGCAAAATCAATCAATAGAAAAAACAAGTTCCACAAAATACTTACCTTCCAACACTGACGTCCAAACTCCGCCTCCCGAAATTCCCACCATCATAAATCACATCTGAAAATACATAAATATGGATAAATTAGTAATATAAAATATATTAACGAAAAACTATGTATACTTACCCACAATAACAATTCCATTTGACAGAAGAAGAAGAGAAAGAGACGATCAGCTGTTTGAGTGGCTCCATGAACCAAATTATATACTTCGAAATTCGAAATCAAGGTTCCCCACCAATTTCAGGGCAAAATAAATATCGGCGCACAGTCCGCGTCAAACTCAGATCACTTTTGGTCTTTAAGCGCGCTGAAGCTTAAGACTTCTAGAAAAACTTGAGTTTGAGATTTTTTCTATCGAAATAGTGATTTCACCCAACCCAAAAAGAGATCGAGTTGAACTCTCTTTAATATACCCAAGGATCTATTGACGCGACAAGTCAATATCCAACGAAAACCGCGTTGAAGGTTTTCACCCATATCCCATACGAGATCCGCTAACGAGACTGAGTTAGCATCTCGGACCCACAGAGGTCTCTAATCAGAAGCATTCTCATTTCAGAGTAAAGGCAGAAATTGTCACCCAGAAACCCAGCGGAAGGCAACCAGGAAGAAAAAAACCCACTGTACAATTTTATTGGATTCAAGGCGTACGAGTTTAAAATCAATTCCCATAGTGATTATAGATTAAAATTTTATTAAAGATTGAATTTTTGTTAAAGAGTGAAATTTTATTAAAGATTGAAGTAAATATTAAGAATTGTAATATATGCATTTTTCTAAGTTTGAATTAAATTTGTTAAACTGAAAGCAACTACACTTTTATTTGAATCACACCCTTCCGGCACCCTCTCATTTATTCAGGATTAAATTGCTAATTCTGAACACTTTGGTTGAAATGGCAAGGTGTCTATTATTTGACGCTGAATTGGATAATAAATATTGGGGTGAGGCAATTATGACGTCAAATTATCTCCAAAACAGACTGCCTTCAACGTCAATTAAGTTAACACCGTATGAGTATTGGGAAAAACAAAAACCAAATGTAAATCATCTGAAGATATTTGGATCCAAAGCATATGTTCACATTCCAAAAGGAAAAGGTCGGAAATTAGACAAAAAGGCTGCATTCAGGATTTTCGTTGGATATGACGAACATGCAAAAGGGTATCGTTTATTGGATGTGAATACAAATAAAATAACCATCAGTAGAGATGTCAAGTTTATTGAGTCACCGTGCACATTAAAGGACAATAAAAACGATAAAGAAGAGGACACAAATCTAAAGGAAAAAGAAGAAACTTTTGTGCTAGAATTTACGAATAAAAGGAATGATATCGTAAAGAATAATTCTTCGCAAAATACGGTACATGGAGCATCAAACGAATTAGGAACAGAAGACATATGTATCTGTTGGTTTTGACGATAATAGCGCAAATGGTGAAAATTTTAAAGATAATCAAGAAATTTTAAATGTTAGAAAATCATCAAGAGCTAATAAAGTAAAACCACCTAAAAGATACTGTTTGTCACTTACAAATCAAATATCGGAACCGGAATCCATAGAAGAGGCATTGAAAACAGAATGGAAGAGTGCAATGCAAGAGGAAATAAGTTCATTGAAAGAAAATGGGACATGGATTTTGGAAAAACTACCTGCAGGACGTAAAGCTATTGGATGCAAATGAGTTTTTAAATTAAAAAGAGATTCAAAGGAAATGTGCAGAAATGTAAGGCTCGTTTAGTTGCACAAGGTTACTTGCAGAAATATGGATTGGACTACGATCAAGTATTCGCTCCAGTAGTCAAACAAAATACTTTCAGAACATTACTTGCGGAAGCAGGATATCATAAAATGACAGTAAAACATTTAGATGCAAAAACCGCATTCTTGAATGGTAAACTTAAGGAGACAATCTACATGTTGCAGCCTCCAGGATTTGAAGAGGAAGATTCCAGTATGGTGTGCAAATTGCAAAAGACATTGTATGGTTTAAAACAATCAGCCAGGGTATGGAATCAGACAATTCATAAAGTGCTTATGGATGGTGAGTATCAACAATCTACAGCAGATCCTTGCATGTATTATAGAAAAGTCAATAATATCAGTTGCTTTATACTCATTTATGTGGATGATATTATTATTGCAAGCAAAGATGAAGAATTAATATGTGAAGCAGTAAATTTGTTGAATGAGAATTTCGAAATTAATGATTTAGGTAATATAACACATTTCTTGGGTCTCGAAGTAAGTAGAGATGAGAACGAATATTTTTATATTAATCAAGCAACATATATTTAGAAATTATTAAAGTTCGAAGCCTTCACCATTTCCTATTGATCCCGGATATGATAAGCAAAGTGAAACAAAGGATTTTATAGATAATAAATTGTATCAACAGTTGATAGGAAGCTTACTATGCATATCAGTAAATACCCGTCCAGATATTGCGGCATCAGTATCGATATTAGCTAAGAAAGTTACCAACCCAAATGATGTCGATTGGAGAGAAGCAAAAAGAAGAAGAAGAGGAGTAGAATATTTAAAAGGAATCCTAAAATATGTAAATGTTAATTTGAGGTTAGGCGGTAAAGATAATATAATTTTGCATGGTTTTGCTGACGCGAATTGGGCTGATAGTCATATTGATAGGAAGTCAAATAGCGGCTACGTTTTCTTTGTTTACGGAGCAGCGGTAAGTTGGGCATGCAGAAGGCAAAACTGTGTGGCTTTATCTTCAACTGAGGCGGAATTTATTGCATTGTCAGAGGCTTTTCAAGAAGCGATTTTTATGAGGAAATAATTAGCAGATTTCGATGTTACCATAGAGGAAGCTACAGTAATATGGGAAGATAATCAAAGCTGCCTTAAATTAATTCAGGAGGAGAAACTTAGTAACAGGACGAAGCACATAGACACAAAGATATATTTTGTCAAGGATTATGCAGTCAAGGGAGAAATTAGATGTGAATACATTGCAGGCACTAATAATTTGGCGGATATGCTAACCAAGCCACTAAGCGGTACGAAGATTAAAGAGCTTTGGATGGAGTGCGGGCTAATTGAGATAAAAACAACCTAAATAACTAAGATTGAGGAGGAGTGTTAGAATATGGCATTGTCAGTAATTTAGATCACCCTGTATTTATATATGGCAGTACCTCTTGTAACTTTTATATTATATAGCTTCACCTTCCTTCAAAAAGTTTTGCTCAGAAGAGTCGTGTCATTTTTATAATAAATAGTTTTTAGCTGCAATAGTTTTCGATCACCATCAAAAAAATATATATAGAAATCATATCGGGAAATAAAATCAATTAATTAAATACTAAATGTATAAATATTTACCTTTTTTCTTGCAAATAAACCAAACCATGAAACAACAAGAGACATCTCAAGTCAATCCAAGAAATAAACCAAAAGAGACCTAAAACAAGAAAAGAAAAAATTACCACAAAGTATAATAAATCCAACAAAAATACTTATCTGAAAACTCCTCCTTCAGAAAACCCCACCATATCTCAAAAACGGCCTAAAATATAAACTAATTTAGGTAAATGATTCCGACGAAAGAAAAAACATACTTACCAAAACAAACCCATTTGACGTCTATGGGTCAGAAAAGGAACAGCTGATCAGACATCGAATACATAACCCGAAATTATCTACTTCGCAGACGTAGCCCCCTACTACAGAATAGCCTCAACCATTATTCGAAGAGAAAATAAATACCGACTCACAGTCAACGTCAGATCAGATTGCATTCAGTCTTTCTAGCGAATTGGTCTAGAAGATATAAAATCGTCTTGAGGTGTTCGAAGCAATTTCAACCGAAAAGGCAGTATTGAAGCTTTTTTCCTATCTTAGAATCTGCTAAAGTACTGAGTTAGCATTCTAAAAGGAATCACAGTGAGATTTCTCACCAAAAACTTAATACGCAAAAATTGATTTGCAGCAACTATCGACCACGAGAGGGACCCCGATACCCTGAGAAACAACAACACACCAGAAGCGAGGCAGTGCAGCAAAGCAGTGCGCAGGCAGCAACTATCAAAGGCAGCTTCTATAAGATATTGCATCTTAGTACAACAGGCAACATTCCTGGCACTTGGGCAGCTAATTGCACAGGTCCATCGAAAACCATACAACCCGACATCCGGTGGCGTTAGTAATTTTTCCAACAAAAACAAATAAAATATTAAATCTTAACAAGTAAATTCATTTAATTAAGTACATCACAATTATATTAGAATTATATTCGAAAGGATTAATTATCAAATCAAAATAAAACATTATTTTGCTGTTTGGAAAGGTTTATCTTTTATTGAATCACACCCTTCCGGCAGCTTCACATATATTCAGAAATTAAATTGCTAATTCTAAACAATAGTGTTCTTTTCTTTATTTATTCATTTGTTTCCATTGGTTGTTATTTCCATCACTTACTGCATAAATTTTCTGGCATGTTAGCTACGTTGTCGCCCAGACTTTGCTTTATCTCATTATAGGAATACAAATTCACCATTATGTAGAGGTGAATTATTTGAGATTTTTCTTGTGGTTTGGTCACTGGCTGGGCTTATGGGCATATACGACAAGAAGTTTCAGCGCAGCCTGAGCAAGTGAATCTGCTTTTTGGCGTGGCCAAACATGTGGCACTGCCGGGAAGTTACGGTATAAACACTTGAGACTTTCTTAAAATGCCAAACGATGTAAACAAATATGAAAAAAAAAACCGGTGCCCCGGGCACTATCCCGTGACAACTACCATGTTGCTTATTCGTTATGCAATATATAATAAACACAATATACATATAATTTTGCAGTATTTTTATTTTTAGTTATTCTCAAATGTAACAATAACAGTGTGATTATTTACTCAGTATTTTTTATTTCCAATAGCCGTGTTCTTTAATGAACTATATATTTCTTCCCCATACAATTCTCAAAACCCAGGTTTTATGGGGATTTCTATAGAGGTTTTGGGAAATTTCTTAATTTGCATATTACATACTTTCGGGGTTGACATGTTGCATACTTTCGGGGGTCGGAAAGACGTAATTTAAAAATAAAAACAACAGGAAAGTGATGAGAGCAAATTTATAACAAATAATTGATTCTTTAGAAACATATAATATTTATTATTTTCTAGCGAGGATTTCGTGTAATAGTGTAAAAAATAGAACTTAACTTCCGTTTAATTTTGAAATTTTTAAGCATCGAAGTAGGCGATGAAATTTCCTTGTCGTTTTTTTAATGAACTCGATAAAGAACTATATATGTAGTTCATTAAAAAACACGGCTAATATACGGCGGAGCCGGCGTCGCTTACTCACACATACGCATAGGACACGCGCACCACACACCGTTTCGGGACATTCTCCGCCCGCGCGCTCCGATTTATAAGACGTTGTCACGTCAAAAGTTAAAGAAGAAATAATAAGGAAATATAAAATACTTTTTGCACGCTTCAATTGATAAAACCGAAGCTGTTAAAACCGTATGTCCAGTGGTTTGGGTGCTTAGAATACCAAAAGGGAGTGGTGAATTAAATGTGTGAGGTGCTCTTGTTTTAAATTGGCACCCACTTCCCCTCCCCTTTGGTGAGATGTGCTGGACCTTTCGCCTTTTTAAATTACAATTTTTTTAACTTGCACAAATCGACGAATCGTTTATGTCAAAACATTACACTGTTGTGAAAATCGTTCCTGATATGTTTTTTGGGTCGCTGATTACGAAAATCGGGGTCCCACAGTCTTAAAATATGCATATCACCTTTAAATATGCTTAGAAACTCCCTTTTTAAATTCTTTTATTTAACTTGCACTGTTTGTCGTCAAATCTTGGAAGTTAAATTTGACCCACTTCCCGGTTTCGGATAGAGCTGAAATTTTGCATACACGTTTAGTTTGGATGACAATGCAATCTGGCCATTTTGTAAAAATATCAAGATAGCGGTTCCAAAATGGCGCCCGCTTTTATTTTACTTACACTGTTTGTCGTCAAATCTTGGAAGTTAAATTTGACCCACTTCCCGGTTTCGGATAGAGCTGAAATTTTGCATACACGTTTAGTTTGGATAACAATGCAATCTGGCCATTTTGTAAAAATATCAAGATGGCGGTTCCAAAATGGCGCCCGATTTTTGAAATTGTGCTCCGCGGCCCTTTGAAATGGGTATCAAATGAAAGGATATGACAGGTAGAACACAATAAGCTATGTGGCGTCATTCCAAATTCAAAATGGCGGACAACACTTACACTGTTTGTCGTCAAATCTTGGAAGTTAAATTTGACCCACTTCCCGGTTTCGGATAGAGCTGAAATTTTGCATACACGTTTAGTTTGGATGACAATGCAATCTGGCCATTTTGTAAAAATATCATGATGGCGGTTCCAAAATGGCGCCCGATTTTTGAAATTGTGCTCCGCGGCCCTCTGACATGGGTATCAAATGAAAGGATATGACAGGTAGAACACAATAAGCTATGTGGCGTCATTCTAAATTCAAAATGGCGGCCAACACTTGCACTGTTTGTCGTCAAATCTTGGAAGTTAAATTTGACCCACTTCCCGGTTTCGGATAGAGCTGAAATTTTGCATACACGTTTAGTTTGGATGACAATGCAATCTGGCCATTTTGTAAAAATATCAAGATGGCGGTTCCAAAATGGCGCCCGATTTTTGAAATTGTGCTCCGCGGCCCTCTGACATGGGTATTAAATGAAAGGATATGACAGGTAGAACACAATAAGCTATGTGGCGTCATTCCAAAATCAAAATGGCGGCCAACACTAAATTGCGGAAAGCTTATAATAGACTAAAAAGTAGAAAATATAACCGATCAACTTCCAATTTTGCACACACTCGTAGTTCGGGTGGTTAATGTGTATGAATGATGAGATGAATAGTTGAGTTAAGGGTGAGTTGATAATAAAGAAGCAATACACGTTACAAAAAATCACAAACAAACACAGAGATGCTGCTGTCAACTAAATTCAACTACTCAAATACTGAACTCATGTCCGTATGCATAATTTCAACTAAACCCAGGTAGCAGAGCTGAGTTGAGTTCAGTCAAACTTAACCCAACTCGACTCCCGTTTACATGTAGTTAGACTTGGGTTCAACTTGAGTTCAACTCATCATGTATAAGTACTAAATGCAATCTGACCTTTTTGTAAAAAAAATCAAGAAGACGGTTCCGAGATGGCGGCCGTTTTTGCAATTATGTTCCACCGAGCCCACGACATGGGTATCAAATGAATACAGTAAACTGTGTGACGTAATTTTAAATCTAATATAATTGCCATCATAAAATGGCGGAATACATATAATAAACTAAAAAGTAGAAAATAAAATAAATGGTTAAAAAAATTTTTTAAAAAAAATTCTTTTCATTAACTAAAAAATGTACTGAAAAGTAAAAAATAAAAAATATTTTAAAGAAAGCGTGAAATTTCAATTTTAATGAAAAAGTTAATTAAAAGAATGGCGCATTTTTCATCAAAAAATTTTGTTAGAATTTGAAATTAACAAAGCAAAAAATTGAGGGTTATTGTAAATCTCACGCGATTTACAGTTATATTTTCAATTTTTGATGAAAAATGCGCCATTCTTTTAATTAACTTTTTCATTAAAATTGAAATTTCACGCTTTCTTTAAAATATTTTTTATTTTTTACTTTTCAGTACATTTTTTAGTTAATGAAAAGAATTTTTTTTAAAAAAATTTTTTAACCATTTATTTTTTATGCTTTAGACACACATGTGGTATCGATATTATAATTTCAATATTATAATATCCTAAATATCATAATATCGTCAGACCCGTGACACACATAAACCTAGTATCGAAGTAGTTTGCTTTGACATTTGTTTTTCCATTTGATTTTGGAGTAGCAAGCGGCAAATAATTAATATTTCAATGTTGTTAAAGTTGATTTGTCAAAATAATCAGAATTTTTTGTGAGGAAAATTTTCCGGCAGAGGCGCTGTGAACAGTAAAAATAGTGTATATTACCTTATACTACGTATAAATTAGATTGTTAACCTGGTATATTGCTAGTATTGGGTGACACACATGTAGTATACACGTAATATTTGGAATATTGTAATATCGACACCACATGTGTGTCAAGGGTATTAAGGATTTCGCTGTAATTTTAATTATAATCAAAAACAATCCAATAAAATACATTTTTTGCAATATTTATATTCAAAAGTTGTTGATTTATAACAAAGCAAGTTTTATGATAAGGGTAAAGGGTTGAAACTATCCTTACATCGTCTGATAATATAAAGGTTTGAAAAAAATGTTTTTTCAACTTTATGCTTCAAATTCGGTTTAATCAGCTAAAAAAAATTATTTTCAACTACGCCTAGAAAGAAGAATTTGAAAAAGGTTTGATTGTTTTTTGCATTTCTTTTTGCTCCCTTTAAAATTGATTGGCTCCCTAAAAGATTGTATGGGACGAAGAAATCAGGTAATTGGCTAGGTGGCCAGAAAGGGTCCCAATACCATACTCAAGTAGACTGGCTCTCGTTCGCGTAGGTAAAGCGGCTCGCGTAGGTAAAGCTTCATTGTATGTGGTTGGCGGACTGCTTGGTAAAACAATACTTGGGTTTGGAATAGTCTATGCCGATTCGGATGCAATTATTAATGATCATGAATGTAGCGGGAGCGGAGCATGCATACAGCTGGTGACATATCCAAGCGTACATGCGTTCAATTCGTTGATAAATAATATAGAAGTGTGTGTATTCAAATCATTCAAATGCGACCTGACGGAATGCATGCCACGCAAAGGTCGCACTACTTTTAACTTTTTCTGTAATGCCGCATTCGAAATAGCACACACAAGTATCCACACAAACACATACACCTTGCATGCACTCGTTACTTAAATTTTCGTGCTATATGTGAAAGCCGGATAAAAACCATGCAATTTTATGAACCTCTGAATGCAATGCATGTACGCTTGCATATGTCACCAGCTTACTTCCATGAGGCGAATGTTTAGATTTTCGTGCCTGTGGCGGTAGTATCCATACCTGTGCCGGAAGCGTGCATACCCGTGTTACTTTTAGATTTTAATGTAAATAGGAATTCATAAATATTGATATTTTCAAATAGTATTTGTATCAAGGCCGTCAGTAGATTCGTCACTATTCTTCCTGCATCTGTCGTTGGCCTGAATTTTCTCAAGCGTACTATAGATCCGACAGACTTTCCACTATATCTATTGCATATTACCAGCCGCTGGGCACAAAAGTTTTATTTCTAAAGTGTGGTCTTAAACACACTCATATTTTTTTTAATGGTGGGAGTTACCAGCCTGAGTTACCTGGGGCCAGTTCACGCAATTCGACGTCGACTGAAAACGACGCGTTAAACTTCGTTTTGGGTTCACGTAAGTCGTTTGTCGTTTTAAAAGTGTCGTTTTCCTTCTCGACGCCAAAGTTGGTGTCGAATTCAGTTATTGGTATGTTAGTTTTGTAATATAACCGTAAATTTCTTCAAAATAAATTTATTATATGGTAAGGTAAATCGTAATAAATGCGAAAGCTACTTGTAGTTGGCATCTGTGATAAAGTATTGTAAATAACAGTGTCACTTCAATCTTTCAAAACTTTCTTTATATCTTTTATATCTTTTTATTTAACCATGTACAACTATTATTAAGTCACAGATCCACAGGTCGAAAATGTAAACATTACAAATCCTTACTAATATTATAAATGCGAAAGTAACTCTGTCTGTCTGTCTGTCTGTTACGCGTTCACGCCTAAACCACTGGACCGATTTTGATGAAATTTGCTACAGACATAGTTTAGACTCCCGAGACGGACATAGGATACTTTTTATGGAGAAAAAATCGGTTAAAGGGGGTGAAATGGGGTTCAATAAGTTGTAAGGGGATTTTTTTCTTTACTTTTTTTTCTATTGCATAAAAAGTAACTGACAGATAACGCACAACCTAAACCGCTAGAGCCAAAGGGCTGAAATTTTCACAGTGCATCCCTAGCGATTTTTCGAAATTCATCCCCTAAGGAGGTGAAATGGCGTCAACTCAAAACCGCTGTAGCTATAGGACTGAAATTTTGACAGTGCATCCCTATAATGACGTGGACATCCACTAAGAAGCGATTTTTCGAAATTCAGTCCCTAAGGGGGTGAAATGGGGTTTACCCAAACCGCTGGAGCTATAGGGCTGAAATTTTGACAGTGCATCCCTATAATGACGTGGACATCCACTAAGAAGCGATTTTTCGAAATTCATCCCCCAAGAAGGTGAAATGGGGTCAACCCAAAACAGCTGGAACTAGAGGGATGAAATTTTGACATTGCATCCCTATAATGACGTAGACATCCACTAAAAAGCGATTTTTCGATATTCATCCCCTAAGGGGTTGAAATGGGGTTCACCCAAACCGCTGGAGCTATAGGGCTGAAATTTTGACAGTGCATCCCTATAATGACGTGGACATCCACTAAAAAGCGATTTTTCGAAATTCATCCCCTAAGGGGTTGAAATGGGGTTTTTCCAAACCGCTAAAGCTATAAGGCTGAAATTTTGACATTGCATCCCTATAATGGCGTGGACATCTACTATACAGCGATTTTTCGAAATTCATCCCCTAAGGGGGTAAAATGGGGTTTACCCAAACCGCTGGAGCTATAGGGCTGAAATTTTGACGGTGCATCCCTTTAATGACGTGGACATCCACAAAGAAGCGATTTTTCGAAATTCATCCCCTAAGCGGGTGAAATGGGGTCAACCCAAAACAGCTGGAACTACAGGGATGAAATTTTGACATTGCATCCCTATAATGACGTAGACATCCACTAAAAAGCGATTTTTCGAAATTCATCCCCTAAGGGGTTGAAATGGAGTTTATCCAAACCGCTAAAGCTATAGGGCTGAAATTTTGACATTGCATCCCTATAATGGCGTGGACATCCACTATAGAGCGACTTTTCGAAATTCATCCCCTAAGGGGGTGAAATGGGGTTTACCCAAACCGCTGGATCTATAGGGCTGAAATTTTGACAGTGCATCCCTTTAATGACGTGGACATCCACTAAGAAGCGATTTTTAGAAATTCATCCCCTAAGGGGGTGAAATGGGGTCAACCCAAAACCGCTCTAACTACAGGGATGAAATTTTGACATTGCATCCCCATAGGAGAGATTTTTTGAAACTTATCCCCTAAGGGGGTGAAATGGGGTCAACCCAAAACCGCTGGAACTACAGGGATGAAATTTTGACATTGCATCCCTATAATGCCGTAGACATCTACTAAAAAGCGATTTTTCGAAATTCATCCCCTAAGGGGGTGAAATGGGGTTTACCAAACCGCTGGAGCTATAGGGCTGAAATTTTGACAGTGCTTCCCTATAATGACGTGGACATCCACTAAGAAGCCATTTTTCGAAATTCATCCCCTAAGGGGGTTAAATGGGGTCAACCCAAAACCGCTGGAACTACAGGGATGAAATTTTGACATTGCATCCCTATAATGACGTAGACATCCACTAAAAAGCGATTTTTCGAAATTCATCCCCTAAGGGGGTGAAATGGGGTTTACCCAAACCGCTGGAGCTATAGGGCTGAAATTTTGACAGTCCATCCCTATAATGACGTGGACATCCACTAAGAAGCCATTTTTCGAAATTCATCCCCTAAGGGGGTGGAATGGGGTCAACCCAAAACCACTGGAACTACAGGGATGAAATTTTGACATTGCATCCCTATAATGACGTAGACATCCACTAAGGGCTTGTTCAGCCTGGAGGGGTTTGAAGCGGAGCGGTTGCGCGCGCAACCACTTCAAAACTCTAGAAACAGAAAGTATGAAAACGCAGAAGCGGAAATGCGCTGAGTTCTGTTCATTTCGAAGCGGTTTCGAGCATATTTGAAGATGTCTATGTCAAGATCAATACCGGTGTTTCTATATGAAAATTCGTATTTTAAATTTAAAACTTTTTTAAAAAGGAAAAAGAAAAGTGCAGTGCATCCAATCAATAAAAGAAGGAGAGTTTTCGGTGAATTTCACCACTTGTTCAGTGAACTTAAACAACATCCTGAAAGATTTTATGCGTATTTTCGGATGACTACTGCTACTTTTGAGTACATTTTATATAATATTGATAGCAAAATAAGGAAAAAATTTACCAATGCAGTATCCCGAATTAAACGCGTTGAACGTCTTGCCGTTACTTTGAGGTAAGTAAAACAATTTCTATTCAAAATAAATTTTATTGTGGAAATCAAATTCACAAACTTGAATTAGATACAGTGTTGGTATTGTCGTTGTCTTCAATTATAACCGATATCGGAGAAAAAGGAGTAGAAGACATAGTTGAGTGATCAGAACATATTACTGATATAGGCTGGCCCTCAGTATCAAAAGCGCTACTATTCCACACCGCTGAAAGTGAGGTTTCCTTTTGCACGCTGGCATGGCTTTTGCTTTTCATTGAATGGTATAGAAGCTCTTGCATTTTCAGGCGGAAAAGCAACTTGGTGTCACCAGACATTTTTTTCATATATCGATGAAAGCTCATCAGAAAATGGTAGTCTTCGTCTGCAGTCCTTTCTTCCTCGCGAGCCATAAACTTTAATTTTTTTTCTTCGATATCTAAAAATCGATCCTCATCGCAGCTGTTTTTCCGCTTGCACTTTCTTTTTGAAACTGCAGTTAGTAGCTTTGGTACCGGGGCTTCTTTTGTTTTTTCTTCAGGTAAACTTTCTGCACCAATATCATTTAAAATATTTTCAATCTGTGCATCTAGTTCTGAGGACAACGATTCGCTTTGATCTCTCTCTAAATTTCCGGACATTTCACGAGGGGCTACAACATCTTTAAGGAAAAGAAGCTCGTTGAAATGTACCCAATTTGTAGATAAATTAGATGTTCCACTCCCGGACTTTAGTTTAGTAATCGCGATGAATTTCTTGCGAAACCTATCGCGCAAGTTTTTCCATTTCTTTTGTAAGATCTCCTCTGAAAGCAAAGGAGACCATAATATAAAACAATGCATGTTCTAAAATAATAATCTTAAGAGAATAATAACCTCAAAATATTTTTTGGAACGAAGTTCCTTAACGCGGCTTGCGGGTAGAGTGAATTTGGAGAAATCGTCACGTAAGAAAATGCGATATTTTGTGTATGTATTTCTAATAAATTCACAAATTGCCTACTGGGATCGATACTCGCACGCATACATACACAAAATATCGCATTTTCTTACGTGACGATTTCTCCAAATTCACTCTACCCGCAAGCCGCGTTAAGGAACTTCGTTCCAAAAACAACAATTGGGCCGGCGGCGGACCAAAGCTTAATATTCAGCTTTTCGTCACTTTTTCGTGGAGATAAATGTAGCAAAGCGACTTGTGTGGATTTCTTCCATATAAAAAAAGTGCAATATGCATGTGGAGCTTTGGTATGCCGGCTTTATATTTATATTTCTGTTTTACTAATAAAATATTTGTAGAAAAATCGTAAGGAACTTCGTTCCTGACGGGGGTCCCATGACCGCACCTGATTTTTGTTTCTTTAGATTTTTGGCAACTGGATGTTCATTCAGAGCTCTTGCTATGTCTTTTAGAATGGGTGTCAGTACAGTATCGGGTATAATTAAAGAAGTATGTCAGGCCATTTGGGAAGTTTTACTTGAAAAACATATGCCAGCACTATCAGAAGCAGACCTAGTAGAAGTAGCAAGAAATTTTTTCAATAAGTGGGATTTTCCACATTGCATTGGATGCATTGATGGAAAACATATCCGATGCAAATGTCCACCAAACTCTGGAAGCTTATATTTTAACTACAATTAGTTTTTTTCTATTGTTTTGCAAGCCGTTGCGGATGCAAACTATAAGTTTATTGCAGTTGAAGTTGGTGCCTATGGTAAACAAAGCGATGGTGGAATTTTTGAATTATCGACCTTACATTATTTAATAGAGAATAAAAAATACCACATACCAAGAGCGCAATGTTTGCCTAATTCTGCTCTCATAGCTCCATTTGTCATGTTGGGAGACGAAGCATATCCGTTACGTTCCTACCTGTTAAGACCATTTTGAAAAAGCTCTTTAGATGCTGACAAGATTTGCTTCAATGATAACTTATCAAGAGCGCGGAAAGTTGTTGAATGTGCATTCGGTATCATTACATCAAAATGCCGTATATTGACGAAAGCTTTTGAAACTGATGTAAAAACGACAGAAGTTATTGTAAAATCAATTTGTCCACTGCACAATATTATTGCTGACAGAGAAGGAATAGCACAACCCGTTACTTTCGAATTAGCAGGAAATTCAGAGAATGGACTTCAAGAAACAGGTATGGAGAAAAGGTACAATGCACATTCAAGGGCTGCAGGAAACACTCGAGAAATATTTAAGGGGTTGCTCTGATTTTTGAGGCAAAAAATTGACTATTTTTGGATTTTTTTTACAGAAAACCCTTATTATTTTTATATACAAAAGTTTTTTCATAGTATTAGATAACTTTTAGAGATCACAAAAAAAATTTTTTTTGTTTTTTTGCCGTCATAAATAAATATGTAGCACGCGCTGAAGTTGACACCTCAAAAATAACATGGAAAACGGTTCCATCGATAGCTCCGTCCCCATTGGTCAGAATGAGAAAAGTGAAAAACGGTTTTGTTAAAAATTATGTCCTTTAGTTCGCTTGTGTCAACATTAGTAAGAATTGCATCAAAAAAAAAATTTAAGGACATTTTAGGGAAAAAACGTAAAAATGCAACTTTTCTGGCCCAAAATGGGAGGATAAAATACTAATAGTAAGATTTTGAAAAAAAAATTTTACACAAGCGAACTCGACAACATCATTTTCGACAAATTGCCGAAAAAATTAAGTCAATATGTTAAATAGTTTTTTCTATATTGATGGAACCGTTTTGACAAATGACATTTTGAGAAAAACGCGTTTGAAGTTTTCGCGCGTCGAACGCCCTGCGGAAAATCAGTTTGTACTACTGCATATAACTTTTTAACGAACAAAAATTTTGTCATAATATTTTAGGAACGTATTCTACACATATTAATAAATATAAAAAAGCAAAAAAAAAATTTTTGTTTTTTTAAAACCAAAAATCAGAGCAACCCCTTAAAGAATACTTCAAATTAAAGAAAAACTAAACTGGCAAATAAAATATTTACAAGCAAAATAAATCTGTGTTGACTTACTTGGATAATTTACTTCCACAACAATTTCATCCCATAGTTTTCTTGTTAGATCTCGGTTTGAATAGTTTCTATTTTTCATATCCCATAAAGCCGGGCGGTTACGAATAGCATCAATTAGTTTTTCAGAATCCATATCGTCGAATATTTACACAAATTAACATTCCCAAAATCTCAGTCACCACAGTGCACAAGCGGTTTCGCGGGACTGAAATCAAAAATTTTGATCTGTCACTTAACCGCCTCTTGACGCTTTGGAACGCGTCGTAACGCACCACCTTTAACCGCGCCAACGTGAACACTTCCATTGTCTACCACAGCTGTGACTTTTTCAGGCGGTTGCGCGAAATATAGGTTCGCACCACGCAACCGATAAAAAAATTAAATTTGAAAGTCTTTATTTAACACAAACTAATGATTTATTTTACAGTTAGATAAAATGATCTCTATACAATATATTTATCAAGGAAACAATTATCAAGTTTAAGTGAAGACTAAACCGAGAGTGAAGCTCTGGTCTTTAATTCGAATTTTCCAAAAGGTGAAAGAAAGCTTACACCTGTAATTTACTTATTGCTAATTGTTTAATATTGCTAACCTAGCGTCTGGGTGGCCGGATACTCCATAGGTATCGAGGTCATCGATGGTGGCTTGTGCCGGAAGGCTCGTGGACTTTTGGTTGGGGTCATGTGTCGTTTGGTGAATGATATGCGTCGTATGGTGTGTGGTCGTGGGAATGTAACTCGCGCGACTAATAGTTTATTTAAGAAAAATATTAAATAAAAGAATAACACTTTGTTTTAACTGATCTTTATTAAGTTCAAATGAAGACTGGCTTTAATTATTTTCATTTATTATAATCAAGTGGGAAAGCTTTTTTGAGATTTGCTGATATTGCTTGGGAAAGGAAATGGGTGTCTCGGAAACATGATGCTGTACGTGACAATTAGGAAAATATGCTGGGATGAGTGTAGATATGAAAACTGTTTTGATGTACATATTAAATTACTGTCGATGCAATGGGTTGTGGGTTGGTATGTAACTCGTCCCCCCTTAAGTGAAGCGACGGCCAGAGGAGCTGGACCCTTGGAGGTTGGTCGGTGCCATTGGAATTTGTCTGTGTGTTTGTTACGTTAGCCGGGTTTCTTTGCTTCCTTTGGAGATAGAACCAAATGATGATGATGATGGTAATGCAGATGAAGGTTGAAGAAATTCCGTATGTGAAGTTTACTGTATGACTCATTCTTGTTTGTAGCAGATCGATCGTTTGTCTATTTTGGAAATGATAGGATTTGAGTTTTTGAAGCGAAAGTTGGTCTGTGATGGATATAGCCTTTATTTGGTTGAATGTAGATGGATAAATTCTGATGTCGTCCCAATAAACGCTGCTTCGTCCTTCATAAGTTATTCCATTTATTTGAACTTGACATTGTTTAAAATATATAAGCAACGTTCCCGTAACCCTTCGTTGGTTAAGATCGCAAGTTGGCATTATTGTTGTTTCTGGAGTATTGATAAGAAGGATATAATCAGGTTCTGGTTGCATGATTTCGGTGGTTTCATGTTGATCTTCTAAATTACATTCTGCTGGGAGGTTGTTGATAAGTTTAACGATGCATCTGGACTCGTTAGCTTTCTTTTGGTCTTGTGACCATTTACAATAAAATATTTCTTCTATCTGAGGACATGCAACGTCAAAGTATTGAATATTTTCGGGACTAAGGATTGCAAAGGGTTTGGATACTATTCTTTTGGTTCTGTTTATAGGTAGGGGTATAAGGTGAAAAAGGAAGTAATCTTCATTTACTGTTATGGGAATTTGAATATTAAAAATTATATTTGAATCATTATAGTAGGCTTGCAGATTGAGCAGTTCATAAATGTGCTCATCCGATTCTATATTTATAGATTGGTTTTTGAAAATATAATAAATTTCGGTTAATTCATTGGGACTCAATATTTGCTTGGAAATTATGTTCAATCTAGCCAGCATGACTGCCTCGGCGATATTAGTCAAGTGATTACTCAATAGGTCGATGTTGTAATTTACTTGATTGAGATATTGTGCTTGTTTAATAAACAGTTCCTTGGAATTAATATTATTATTTATTCGATTTTGGAATTGTTGCATGTAATTTTCAATAGCTGCTTGTTGTGTATTTATATGTGTTGATATCTTGTCAAATCTTTCAGCCATTTGGTTGTTTATCTTAGTTTGTATATTTATTTCATTTTTGAGAATGGATTGATTAGTGATAAGTGATTCTATTTCCTCATTTAAACGAGTTGCGTCGTAGGCGTCCATGTTACCGGTTATACTTTTTATAACAGAACCTAAACCGTCAATAAGCCCTCGTTTAAGTCTTCTTTTGGGCATTAGAGTATTTAATTTGTTCTCTATTTCCTCTAGTTTTAATTTTGTAATTTTCAAAGAGTCAGTGAGTTCTTTTGAGTTGTTTAAGGCTATTATTGAATCAGTAATTCTTTTGATATTTTCCTCATACTTATTTAATCTGATAATATGGAGTAGATTACTATAACTGCGGATAACTTTAGCTTTTCCTAAACGCATGGGAAGTAACCCCTGGCTATTGCTGAGATCCTGGATCTCCATTTTCTGTCCTTGAGCTGCGCATACCCTGAAATTTAAGTTTCTTCTTAATTCTACATTTATGAAATTTTTTATCTTTACCTAAAAGTACTGTCGCTAATCTATTCTGCTTAACTTTATGCTTAGTGAATCTTGGAGTTAACTTGTTACGTCTACATTCTTTCCTGAATATATCTGAACCTTCATTTAATATATCTGGCTGATCCCTATTTTGGTTTAATTTATTGATATTCTTAAGTGTTCTATCTTCTAATAATGCTTTTATGCTAGGATATAGTTTCGCTTGGAATTCATTCAACTTTTGTAAATATTCGTGTTCATTATTATATTTTATATTATTATTAAATCTATAAGTTCTCCCGTAGAAAAGCTCGTATGGAGTATATTTTGTAGCACTATGGATGGCGTTATTATATGTAATTATTGCCTCATTCAGAAGTTCTTCGTGATCCATATCCTTCTGCTTATCATAAATAATTCTATAAATTTCCGTTAGCGTAGAATGCATACGTTCAACAGGGGCATTACTGCTCGTCTGTTGAAATGAAGTAATATGGTGAGTTATCTCATATTGGGAGCAAAAATCCTTAAATATGGTTGAAGTAAACTCTGAACCTTGATCCGAAACTAGTTTCTTCGGTAAGCCGTGTAGGCTAATATAATGTTTTAAACATTTAATGATTGACAAGCTATTTCGAGCTGGTAGTGTATAGGCGGCGGCGAATTTGGAAAATTTGTCTAGTAAGGTGAGTACTTGTTTGTGGTTGATGCTATGTCTGTATGTATTATGTCAAGCGGTTTTTCAGGGGTTTCTGGGATTTGATATTGTAATTTAGGAGGATTTCTGTCATACTTCATAGTTTGACAGATTTCGCAGTTATTAATAATTTTTGCGATTTTAATTTTGATGAATGGGAAATAATATTTACGTTTTAGATGCGATAACGTTTCGTTAATTCCTCTGTGGTTACTTTTGGTATGGTAGTCTCTGATTATCTTATCTTGCTCATCGTTATCTTGAATGTCGGGTAATATTTCTGTGCAACGGACAAGTCTAAATACTTTGGAATTGCAGAAAAATTTAGAATAAACTGTTTGAATGTTCTTGAATGTATCGTCGTCAGTATAAACGGCGGTTACTTTATTTGGTGGTAGGTATTGCTTGAAGAGGTCAATGATATCTTTTTCAGAAAAATATGACTTACGAAATGTACGTCTTTGTTTGTTTTTGAACGGCATTTCAAGAGATGTCAGTGGTCGTCTCTCGGATTTTTCAAGTATGAATTGTAAGTTATACTCGTTTAAAGGGCGCTCTGAAATCGCAATACCATCGTCTAAGTTTTCGGTTGCTGAATGGATGGTAGACCCGTTGGTACTTTGTTGTGACGTGGAGGTTCTCATTTCATTGGTATTCAGTTCGGTTTCATGACTTTCGACTTGATTCAATCTTACACGACTCAACGCGTCTGCATTTGAGTTTTGTTTACCCTTTTTATAGACTACTTCGTAGTCGAATTCTTCCAACTTCAGTCTCCATCTAATGAGTTTAGAATTAGGGTCTTTAAGGCTCATAAGCCAAGTGAGGGGCTTATGATCAGTTACAATTTTGAACTTGTGGCCGAAGAGATATGGCCGAAAATACTTGGTTGCCCAAACAATTGCTAGGAGTTCTTTTTCGATAGTAGAGTAGTTGACTTCAGTATCAGTCAAAGTTCTACTTGCATAGCAAACAGGTTTATCGCTGCCGATAGGGCCTTGCGATAATACAGCACCAATTGCGAAATTGCTGGCATCGGTTGTCAGCACGAAGGCCTTGGAGAAGTCGGGGTACTGTAGTAAAGGGTCGTTCATGAGGAGATCTTTGCAGGTCTCGAAGGTTTGAACATACCGTGGATTTAATTGCACGGTTCTTCCTTTTTTGAGGCATTCCGTTAATGGTTTGGTAAGTTTCGCGAAGTCCTTAATGAACTTGCGATAATACCCTAATAAACCTAGAAATCCTTTGATTTCTTTTTGTGTGCGGGGAATTGGAAAGTTTTTTATTGCGGTAATTTTGTCCGGGTTTGGTCTTACGCCCTCTGTTGTTATAAGATGACCAAGGAAGGCAATTTCCTTATGTAGGAATTCGGACTTATCTAGATTAACTTTCAAGTTTGCCTGTCTAAGTTGCTGAAACACCTTTTTTAAGTTCTCGGCATGCTCTTGTAGCGACGTAGAGAATATTATAATGTCATCGAGATACACGAGACATATTCTCCCTTGTAGGTCTTTCAGTACGTTATCCATAACTCTTTGGAATGTAGAAGGGGCGTTTTTAAGCCCAAATGGCATACGAATGTACTCGTAATGGCCTCCTTCTACTGTAAAAGCTGTTTTACATACATCTTGAGATGCCATCTCAATTTGGTGGAATCCGCTGGCAAGATCTAGTGTCGTAAAATACATAGACTTTCCCAGTTTATCTAGGATTTCACTAATATTTGGCAATGGATACCGGTCGCTTACCGTTTCATTTAACTTTCGGTAGTCAATGACGAGGCGCCATTTTTGTTTACCTGTTACGTCTTTTTTCTTTGGAACAATCCAAACAGGAGAGCTCCAAGGTGAATAACTAGGCCTAATTATTCTTTGATCGAGCATTTCGCTGATTTGCCTTCGAACCTCTTCCTTATGTACATAAGGATACCTATACGACTTTGTATGGATGGGTATGTCATCTGTCGTCTGAATATGGTGTTTTATCTGATTGGTGAAAGTCAACTTCTGACCTTCCTTGAAAAATATATCGTCGAACTCTTTACAAATTTTTAACACTATCTTTCTTTCTTCTATGTTTAAATGCGAGGTACGGATTGAGTCGGAAATAATTTTGTCTGAATTCTGAAGGTTGTCCCCATATTGGATGTTGAAATTATTAAGTTCTACGAATTGATTTGGGGAGAATTCCTGTACCTTTAGCGGTTGCTCTAAAAGTAGAAATTCATCATGATTTCCGTAATTGGTTACCTCAATTAGGCTATACCAATCTTTTGCTTTAGATATTCCCTCTGCAATAAATAAACCAGGTTTGAGTTCAGTCGTTTGTATGTGAATATCTCCATTTCGGACGTCAACCGGTAATCTGGCGATCAATTTTGATTTGGCTGGGATCGCATATTTATTTGACATGACGTTTGGCTTAAAGTTGAGTGGTATAAAGGCGTTTCTAGTAATTAAAATTTTATTACCTAGATCTACATTAGCACCTAGAGAAGTGAGCGTATCGAGACCTAATAAGCCATCAAAATACCCATGGAATCTGAAAACTAGGAAATTTATTTCTCCTGGTTCTTGGAACTCGGCAAAATTCGGTAAAATGATTTGCTTGTCTAGGGTGTGTTTATTAAAAACTGTTATAACAACTGTGGGGTTGCATACTCTGATATCGGTCGGATTTATGAATTCAGGGTTGATAAAGGAAGATGAAGATCCAGTGTCAATAAGAAATTTAAGTGGTCTTCCAAAAGGGGAAGAAATGTTAATATATGGAAGGACAGACCCATGTTTATTGATGTCTAAGTATCCGATGGGTCTGTCGAGGCATTTATAGAAAAATTTCGATCATCTATTTCGAAATTTGGAGGTTGCTCAGAATCTTGTTCATAAAAACGCTGTCCGTCAATATTCCCGGTATTGGTGGTATCATCAATATCAGTAGGTAGCTGATTGGGATCGTATTGGGGTTGGTCGAAGTTATTTTCTCCTTCGTTTATGTTAAATAGTTCTTTACTATGAAAGTTGGGTGGTCCGGTTGATCTAAAGAAATTGCTTTGAGGTGGTCTACTTTGGAAAGAAGTAACAGCATTTCGATTAGTGTTACCTGAACTTGTGTCCATTGGTACGGGTTTCTGAAGTGTTTGTCGAATTTGGTTTTGCTGATTTTGTCCAAATGTGCCTAATTGTTGAGGGCCTCTTTGTTGCTGACTAAATAGATTTGTTTGTTGGAGATACCTCTGGTTAAATGGGTTATATTGATGTGAAGGTTGTTGGGTAAATGAATTGAATAATTTATGAGGTCTTTGGCTGGGTGAATTAAATTGTTGTGCGAATGTGTTTTGTGGTTGCTGTAAAAATCTTGTCTGTTGTCGGGGTATAAAATTCCTATGTATGGCGTATGGGATATTCGTCGGTTGAGAAGATCTATTAGCAGGCTGACTTCTATTATGGCTACCGTCCGTTTTAACGTAAGATATATTCTGTTCTTTGATACAACAGGCGAAAGCAGCTGCAAGCGATTCAGGCTTCATTGCTCGAATTATAGAACCAAAAGGTTCTTTTAGCCCTGTCAAAAATGTGTTTAGACACATTTCAGAATATAATTTCTTTTTTGCTTCTAAAACACTTGGATTAATTTCGTGGATCTTTATATGATTTGACAATGCCGCCAAAATTTCAATAATTTCACTATAAAAACCTTCGATACTTCTATTATGTTGTCTTAGACCGTGAAGGTCTCTAATTAAAGAGGTTTCGTTCCTCTTATCTGAGTAATGTACAACGAGATTTTCTTTGATAGACGACCAGGTAAGTGGTGTTCCATACATGTTTAAGGCTTCGTTTGCTGGTCCTACAATTTTGTTGCGAATAGCACGGAGCAAAATACGCCCATAGGATGTGCCATCCACACTAGATATAAGAGATAATATTTCTTCTACGTTACTTATGAAGTCAAAAAGAAGCCTTGGGTTCCCGTCAAATTTCGGCAAGTCTTTTATTGCATCGGGCACTCTTAATTTACTAAAGATATCGTCAGTTATATTGTTTTCTGTAGCCATATTTAATTTAAGGTCTATACTACTACTAAAATTTCCCTGAAAATTACTACTTGCACCGCTACTACAACTTTCTCCTAAATTTTTATTTTCGATATTAATATTACTACTGAAAGTATTACACAAATCACTAATCAATTCTTCTTGTAAATTATTGCCAAAAATATTATCTTCAACTTCACTAATTGAATAATCACTTTCCGTATCTAAATTAAAATTAAGATGAGCACTTCTATTATTTTGCCCAATTCTCCGCCTACGTTTCGATTTTTTAGGAGGGGGCATTCACGGAATAATAAAATAAAGGAAAATATTCAAAAATTGACTTACATAAACCAGATGCCAAATATTATTTTCATCATGTAGAGTTGTAGGTTCTTTGAACTAAGGAGTAGAAACTCGCCAAGATGCCTTTCACTTCTTGTGTCCTTTTTGATCCTTCGTTGCTGTTAAAGATGAGTGTGAAGCGCCGGACAACACCAATAATCCCTCGATGGTAACTCCTTATTTCTGCACACAACACAGCACTTTTAGTTAAAATTTTGTTAATGAAAAAGAAAATCGCGTTTTTGTTGTCACTAATTAGCCGTTAGTTGACCGTAAAAATGAACTTCGATAAACCGTCGAATTCGTTATTACATTACGCTGATTTTTATTGATTTTCAAAAGGATTACTTTTTAGCAATCCTACCGACTGCGCCACTAATAGTTTATTTAAGAAAAATATTAAATAAAAGAATAACACTTTGTTTTAACTGATCTTTATTAAGTTCAAATGAAGACTGGCTTTAATTATTTTCATTTATTATAATCAAGTGGGAAAGCTTTTTTGAGATTTGCTGATATTGCTTGGGAAAGGAAATGGGCAGAGATAACATAATACTCCGTATAAAGATGCGACAGCTAGAACAAAAAACCCGAACGCTTTTTGCCTCGGCAGGCCTCTGAGATTGCCTCCCCCTTAGCAACATGCAACATATTTCAATTTCCAGCTACACAGGAGGCGAACGTGGTCATGGTCCGCAGCACAAGACATGCGGTGAGTTTGTGGATAAGGAGGCTAGAATTTTAGGGAGGCAAGGAAAGCAACTGAAAACAGAATGTTTCTCGCAACATCTTTCAAACGTTTGCCTCTAGCGCTACATTGAAGGATTTCCCTGATGCTTTGTATTTTAACGATTTCTTAGAACATTCCGTGTATTTTTTTAACGACTGTCTGAGATTCACTATCAATTTCACTTGATTTTAAATTCTTGGTGAGAGGATTTGCGATATTTTTAAAATAGGTACTTGGTTGAGGTTTTGGTTACGACTTTTTTTTCTGGTATTTCGGTATTGATTAACTCGATTGATTTTAGAAAGGAATTTAGGTAATTATTCTTTATTTTATTTAAGCTGAATTTTCGCTATTGACTTAAAATGTTGGGTTTTGGCTTTTGTTGTAGGTGTATTGTGGGTGTAGATTTTTGGACACATTTTTTATCAATTTTCAGAGAATACGTATGACAGAAGGAATTCAGTCTCGGACTTGCAATTACAGGATTTATCCGTTTTGGAGTCCCCTTATCAACAGTTAAATATTGAACCGGTAAATATATACTGCAAACAATGTTTGGAAGATGAAAAAAAGTATATTACAACCGGGTCATTCCATATCAAACCAATCAATGGTTTGGACCTCACCATCTCCGATTGTTATAATTTTTTTATATTTGCTCTTCTGGTGGAAACTAAAAAAAACAAGCTTTCAAATTTTTGGCCTTCTATTTTTTTAGTTATAAATTTCCAAAAAGTTGAAAATCTTAAAATTTTAACAAATTTTGAAATCTTTAAATTGATCTACATAGTTCGAAAACTATTCGACATAGAAAGCTGAAAGTAGCACCAGTTTCTTCTGCTCTAATAAGGCTTTAATTTGATATACAACATAGTATTATTAGTAAGAATAAAACTTTTTCCGGCATTTTGAAAATTTTGTTTTTGGAATATCTCAAAATAATGTTTTTTCAAATTTTAAAAAAAAATATATTTTGTACATACAATCTTAACGTATATATAATGCCAAAATTTAGGATCGGACGACATTGGGATCATATAGAAATAAATTTTTTTAGGTGCTTGAAAAATTGAACGTTCAATGAACGCAATATAAGAAAACATTTAGCTGCGGAAATGCTGATACCAACCACTTATAATGTCGCCATTTACTAATTTCTTCTTCATCTTCTTTAATCTCCTTTAATCCCTCATGGGACATAGGGCGGAAACAGTTGCCCTCCAGCGGACTCTGTTCTGCGCGACAGCTCTTAGCTCCGACCAGGATCTCCCAGTTGTTGCGGCTTCTTCTAGTAGAGTTCTCCTCCACGTTGTTCTCTAGGTCTTCCTACTCGACGGGAACCTTGCTAGATTTTTGCTTGATTTTGGTTTTCGCGTCGCAAGTTGTGGCCAACCAATTCCATTTCCTTCGCCTGATTTGGTCGTCTATGCTTTCTTGGCCGGCACGGCGCCATAGTTCTTCGTTTGAAATTCTATCTTGCCAGCGGATATTTAGGATACGACGAAGGCATAAAATCATCCGATCTGCAACCCGCCAGTCCAGGCTCAGCAAAATTACAATAGACATTGTAAAACATTAGGTCGTGCCATTTTTGCAGCAGTAAATGCAACTCAAATATTTGATTTCTGATTCCGATCAGAATTTTAGAGACTGTCGAAATCGGTCGGTCGCAACAATCGGTAGCATCCCTTTGAAATTAAACTCGAATTAAATACATAATAGCTATGTGAATTGTTAATCATTAATTTTATAGTCTAGAAGTGAATTAATGTTTAGAATACGAAATTCGAATTATTAAAGTGTTTTTATTAATGCAAAAGTTTTGACTTTTTATTTAACCGCAGTTCACTGCAAACAAAAGGTTTCACCGCCAATTTTTAATGAACAAGAACATATATTTCATATAAGACATGGTTTCTAAAAATGCCTATCCCGCAGGCAGAAACCACCCCACCTCTAGAGGGTGAAAACTAAATTATTTAACTTTATGCCTAAACTTCAATTAAATAATTTAGCTCTCACCGCTAATGGTGGGGGTGGTTTCCGATGCTCGAAAGCAGAGGTATCGTTTCCAAAATTTATCTTTTATTTAATGTGAATGTTAGGATTTGTCGGTTTTGACGTGACAACGTCTATTAAATCGGTTTAAGATAGGACGCGCGTGTGAAAATGTCCCGGACAATGTCCCGCATACAAACAAAAAATCATATCTCCGCCCCCATACATGTTAGGGGGGTGGTTAATGGCTCAAAATTTTTGTTAATTTATCCTCTACACGGGAAAAATACATTCATTCACCTTATTGACGTGACAACGTCTATTAAATCGGTTTAAGATAGGACGCGCGTATGAAAATGTCCCGCACACAAAAAAAAAATTTGTTTCGAAATATACATATAATTTATTAATTGAGAAAATAATACAAAACGTAATAACAGACGTTGTCACGTTCAAATTAATGGACGTTGTCACGTTAAAATACGGACGTGATACTTCACATCCAAGACCATTAATTTTTAAAAAGCGATTTTCAACCCGGTTTCTACAAGAAAATTTTGCAATTCGAAATTCGGGGTTTTCCAGTAAAAACAAAACGGTTTTTAATTTATGCATTGCGCTTCTTCTAACAGCTACAACAAATGACATTATTGAGTTATCCGAACAGATATTATCAAACTTATATAATCGATATAAGATGACTGAGATGTTAGAAAAAGTAACGAAGAAGAAAATTAAGACATATGTGTGTATCTATTACAATACTCAATAAGTTCATCATTATGTAGATGGCTCTACTACTGGCATATCCATAGAATTTTTAGGTGAAACCAACCGTCGAATTGGCCATCAACCAGGAAAGCCGCTCAAAGCGACAAAAAAAAGCAAAATTCAGCTGGGACGGCTAAAGCGTCTGTATTTTGGGAAGTGCTTCGACTATTTTGAAAAGGAAAGGGGATCCCTAGAGAATATTACATAACTAAGGACGAAATCGCGAGGCAAACAAAAAAAGTGACCCTTCACCAAGTTAATGAACCGTGCCACGAAAGGCGATCGAAACAAAGGCAAAATCGCCCAAGTTGTACTTCGAATGGCTTCTGCATACACCGACTTATGCAGATTTAGCCTAAAGCGACTATTACCTGTTCTGAAATTAAAAAAGAAAGATGGTCGCCGGCAAGAAATATGGCTCCAATGAGGAGGTCAAATCGTTCTATAAGAACGACATAGAAATGATAGAGAAGCGTTGGAATGAATGCATCACTCTTGTGGGAGACTATAATAATGAATAAAGTTGTAAATGTACCTAGATATGTAAGTCTGTTTTTGTATAAGCCCTAGTGTATGTACTTCAAAGTTGGCGTTGGCGAAGTTGGCAAATTGAAGTCTGTAGCTGAATTCCGCAGTGATGCGGTCGTGATGAGTTTTTGAATTTACCCATACTTCTAGTAGGGCTATTTATAAACAAATTTTTTTAGGAATGTTTTCATAAGCAAGTGTGAAACCCTCAAATTTAGTAATTAGGGTTGTCCTGGGAGTAGTTTTCGTTTGGGGCCTCGGTAATCTAGGGGTAAGGCGCCTGACTGCTATCCCAGAGGTCCGGGTTCGAATCCCGGCGGCGCCACGGTCCTTCGCCTTTTCCACCTAACTTTCCTTCTTTCTTCTTCCCTCTTTACATTCCTGATTCCTCCTGTCATAGCCTTCCCTAGTCCTTCCCCGCTCCACAAAGCGCATGACATCGGTTGGTTGATGAGATTCAACTCGTTTCAGGAGGCATAACACTCCAGCGAGTTGTTCTCGACGCCCCGATGTCAGAGTCGCGAAATGGTTGTGAGTAGGTGGCATAAAATATCGCGGCTAGGTTGTGACAGTTACTTCCTTCTCTTCTCTTAATCTTCCGGCTAGAGCTGCTGTTCGACATTCACTCTATACGAAAAAAGTAGATTGTGACAATACAAAGGGACTTTCCCTAAACCTCTAGTCTGCCACATAAAAAAAAAGTTAGAGGGTTGACTTTATTTCTATTGAATTTGCCATACCCAAATTAGTAAATGGTGACATTAGTGGTTGGTATCAGCTCTTCCGCAACTAAATGTTTTCTTATATTGCGTTCATTGAACGTTCAATTTTTCAAGAACCTAAAAAAATTTATTTCTATATGATCCCAATGTCGTCCCATCCTAAATTTTGGCATTACATATATGTACATATGTACATATGTAGGTACATATATACGTTAAGATTGTATGTACAAAATATAATTTTTTTCAAAAATTTGAAAAAAACATTATTTTGAGATATTTCAAAAACAAAATTTTCAAAATGCCGAAAACAGTTTTATTCTTCCTAATAATACTATTTTGTATATTATTGAAAATCAAAACTCGTGAGCGTCGGTGCAATTAACGACAGATAATTTATTTTAAATAATTAACAAAATATTAGCAATTCAAGCTAAGGTAAATAGATCATAAGCTGGGAAACAGACAACTCAATTATTATATGTACAGTAACAGGGGATGAGTGTTTCCAAAGCTAATTTCGTAACAACATATATCAAATCAAAGCCTTATTAAAGCAGAAGACTGGTGCTACTTTCAGCTTTCTATGTCAAATAGTTTTTGATTTCAAAATTTGTTAAAACTTTAAGGTTTTCGACATTTTGAAAATTTATAACTAAAACAATAGAAAGCCAAAAATTTGAAAATTTGTTTTTTTTTAGTTTCCAAAAGAAGAATAAATATATAAAAATTAAAACAATGAACAACGGAGGTGGTGAGGTCCAAACCATTGGTTGGTTTGATATGGAATGACCCGGTTGTAATATACTTTTTTTCATCTTCCAAACATTGTTTGCAGTATATATTTACCGGTTCAATATTTAACTGTTGATAAGGGGACTCCAAAACGGATAAATCCTGTAATTGCAAGTCCGAGACTGAATTCCTTCTGTCATACGTATTCTCTGAAAATTGATAAAAAATGTGTCCAAAAATCTACACCCACAATACACCTACAACAAAAGCCAAAACCCAACATTTTAAGTCAATAGCGAAAATTCAGCTTAAATAAAATAAAGAATAATTACCTAAATTCCTTTCTAAAATCAATCGAGTTAATCAATACCGAAATACCAGAAAAAAAAGTCGTAACCAAAACCTCAACCAAGTACCTATTTTAAAAATATCGCAAATCCTCTCACCAAGAATTTAAAATCAAGTGAAATTGATAGTGAATCTCAGACAGTCGTTAAAAAAATACACGGAATGTTCTAAGAAATCGTTAAAATACAAAGCATCAGGGAAATCCTTCAATGTAGCGCTAGAGGCAAACGTTTGAAAGATGTTGCGAGAAACATTCTGTTTTCAGTTGCTTTCCTTGCCCCCCTAAAATTCTAGCCTCCTTATCCACAAACTCACCGCATGTCTTGTGCTGCGGACCATGACCACGTTCGCCTCCTGTGTAGCTGGAAATTGAAATATGTTGCATGTTGCTAAGGGGGAGGCAATCTCGGAGGCCTGCCGAGGCAAAAAGCGTTCGGGTTTTTTGTTCTAGCTGTCGCATCTTTATACGGAGTATTATGTTATCTCTGAAATGGGTGTCTCGGAAACATGATGCTGTACGTGACAATTAGGAAAATATGCTGGGATGAGTGTAGATATGAAAACTGTTTTGATGTACATATTAAATTACTGTCGATGCAATGGGTTGTGGGTTGGTATGTAACTCGCGCAACCGCTCCGCTTCAAACCCCTCCAGGCTGAACAAGCCCTAAAAAGCGATTTTTCGAAATTCATCCCCTAAGGGGTTGAAATGGGGTTTATCCAAACCGCTAAAGCTATAGGGCTGAAATTTTGACAGTGCATCCCTATAATGGCGTGGACATCCACTATAAAGCGATTTTTCGAAATTCAACCCCCAAGGGGTTGAAATGGGGTTTATCCAAACCGCTAAAGCTATCCCAACTAGCATTTTATGTATCCCACAACGTGGCTGCCACCAAGAATGGTCAGTATAAAGTAGCAGTTACCAGCGACGGAAACGTGTCAGGTACGCTCCAAAAACGGTTTCGTCACTGAAATGGGGAAAGAATGGGTACGTTTTTGCTTCGTAATTGGGACGATAGACGGACACGTGGCGCGAACGTTGCGAAATGGTAAAAAACACCACCCAAAATCGTATCTGGAACTTAAATGCCACCCTCGTACTAATACCATAAAACAATGCCTGTTGAAACATACTTTACTCTTATAAATACATTGATATTAATTTAACAATACATATAAAATAGATGCTTGTAGAAATTTGTGATTATTTAAGTGTGAATATATTTTTCAAGAGGAATAAGACATAAGAGTATTTTAAATTTGAAACCTTTATATGTTCAGAACATTGTTCCTCATAAATTAAACTTATTGCGAACAAAATTTTGTCGTAAATATGGATATTATACTTCGAAAAAGTACAATGCGCCTTAAAAATATATAAAAAGAGGGAACATTTTTCCTAAATTATAATTTTTTTCATTTTCGCACAAAATGTTTTTTTCCATTTTTAGAAAGTTTTTGATTTCTAGATTGATAAACATTTAATTGCGTATTGGTTTTCATTCGAAAAACATTGTTTTATACTTTTTTATAAAGCATTTTCGCTCATTTTAAAAAATTCTTCCGATTAATTGTAAAAGAAATGGCGGGTATATGGTACTGCCACCATAAAGTTTTTGTCACTTTGAAATGGTACTGCATGGTTGCAGTTACGTGAAGCAAAGTTATTGCCACGTAGCAACTGGATCTGTATAGAATCTAAAACTATAAAATTCTGAAAATGCCTGTTTATAGTTCCGAAAACGACTCTATAATTCGGAAAACCACTGTATAGTTCCAAGAACCACTGTATAGTTACCAAGCCACTGTATAGTTCCAAGAATTTACCATATAGTTAAAAACGGGGCTTCATGCACCCAACCGCCACTTTGAAGAGACAACCGGCACGTTAAGTTCGCTATATCGTTATTAGAGCAAACAAGTTGCAGGTATAAGGTGCGTATTTAAAATTTGTGTTGGCAAAGTATCAATTAATGAGTTTTAAAGTTGTGGTAACGCGGGAAAGGGGTAGAATACTCTTTACCGCTGTCCCAAGTACTTGGGAGAACAATAATATTTTAAAATGGCCTGAGGACATCCTTCACTCTGCAAGAGAATCTCTTAGAAGTAATTCTCGGAGTGTTCCAGAAGACTCTTGGGCCAGCTACGACTGTGTAGTTAAATTATTAAATATTAAATCTTTTGAGGAAGCCCTAAAATTAGAAACAATGTTTTCAAAATGCGCGGATAGTGACGCGGAAGAACTGTGAGTTTTTGTTTTTATTTAAACTAGTAATAAGTATGTTGTCGCTCCGAAAATTAACTCAGCGGGAATGGAAGAACACTCCAGCTCCCACAATATTTTTGTACGAACTCGGTGAAACCTGTCTATGTCTTCATTTTTAATACCTTGAATTTTATAAGAAAGAAAAATTTCGGAGTGCCAGCATACCCACCTTAAAAGCGAAATTTTAGTTTGTAAATATGTCGTTTTTGCAGTTCGTTTTCAAATTATTTGCAACAAAAGCAAAAAACGGGGGCCCAGAATATTGTAGTCCTAGATAGAAATGTTATTCTGGAGAAGGAAGCAATTATTCGAAATAATATACGCCGCGATGAAGTTCCGGCGGAATACTTAGAGTTGTTCCCCCTTCCATCTATGCAATCAAGGAACGATAACGAAGATTCTACCGCTAACGAAATCGTTAACTATACGGTAAATGAAACAGATAACTTCGACGTTGACGAAAGAGTTAACGACACTGTTGAGAACATCGTCGTAACGGATTCGTTTATTAATTACGATTATGTTGAAAAAAGTCACAACGGTAACGTTAATCCTACAATAGCTATTCCGGCAAGTCAACTACAAAAACTACTGGACTCCAACGCAGCAATGCAGCAAGACATCCAATTTTTGAAGACAGAGTTGGTGAAAATTAATGTGCATTTGGACAATATTTATAAACTGTTAAGATCAAATAGTGGAAGCCAAAATCAAAAAGAAAAGGAAACAGAAAAAGAATTGTTTGATCAAAAGTTCCCGTTGGTTACATGCGACGAAATTAATTCGTTTGATGATAAAATCAAACATGACGACGACTTTAAAATAAAACTGGTAAGTAATCATGCAACAACAGAAATAAGCACGTACTAACGTGTACATTATTTTCTCTTTTAAATTTGCAGACTAGCGAACTATCGAGAATTGCCGGGACTACAGGGGAAGAAATTGGCAGCCAAGTGTCATATAAAATAATAGACCATATATTCACCAAAGAAGCCCTTACAAATTACTCCTGGACAGGGATATCGAAGGACAAAAGTTTGGAAAAGAAGCCATTCAATTCCTTCCAGGGAATTATCGACGTCCTGTTCAGAGTTGTCCAAATGGCCGACAACCATTGGACCCTGAACAAAATGGAAAAATTTTTAAAGGACCATGTTTTAAAACAAGCCAAGAAAAGGCTCTCACGGCATCAGTAAGTTTCTTATTCTTCTTATATTATTCGAGCAGTTCTAATCAACCTAATCATTTTTTAGAGAGAAAGTATTAAGAAAACGAAAAGCAGTAGATGACAAGGGAGCCGAAAGTCAGAGCCAGGAGGACGCAGAAAACGAAAATCCAAACGTAATGCCAGAAACGGAGATTCAGCACTAAGAAACCTAAATTATAAAACAATAATAATAAAAAAATATTAAATATAAAAATAAAGGTTTATTTCAAACTTTTGCATTTAGAGTAAACTATATTAATTATCTTACAAAAATAACAGCCACATCCGACATGACATTCTTCTTTTTTACTTAACTGTATGCAGCAAGGGAACGAAAACAAATTCATCGTGGTACTTTAGACAAAATAATTTACACTTTACTTCACCAGCTGGAATTAATTTGGGCATACTTTGTTCTCTGTTTGATTGAGATATATCCAAATAAGAAGACTTGATCGGTAATCTGAAAAAGTCAGTTTTTTCCTTGATGGGTAAACCGAAAATATGTAATGTTTCTTTATAATAAGTTGCGTCTACCATCTCTATTATTTCATTTGTTGTAGTCATGAACCATTTGTCTCTTTGACTGTTTGAAAGAAAAAACTTATCTCCGAAATATACTTTCTTAAAAACTTTTCGACATTTAAGATATCGGTGCTGAAGGTTTTTAATTTCACTATCTGGTTTAATTTCGTCAGAAGTCGGTTTCAGTTTTTGTTTTAAATTAGATAACTCAATTACTCTCTTTGCCATTTGTTGTAAGGGTTTATTTCCTGATCGAAGAAGCGACTTCAAATACTGAAGAAGATTCTCGAAAGGATACGTACTAATATCCGGCAAAGATCCGAATTTTTTCACATCATCTGTCATGTGACACAAATTATGTACGTTACTAGAAACAGAATCTCGTCCATATAGTTTAATGAATCCTTCGATGTAATCCTTGATCAACACATCTGCTAAATGGATGTATTTCAGGTAGGTAGTGGAAGATAAAATACGAACAATACAAAAAAGTATGATGAAGTGATTATAAATATCTGGCTGAAGAAAATCTTTTAAAATTATTGGTCCTAGATATAAAATAAAAGTCCGATACTCTGTCCCTTTCCATAATTTTAAAACATTTAGCTTCCTTATGGCACGGTGTATTTCTGTAGGTCTAGAATTATTACTTTCCTCAAGTCTCTGAGAAATAAAATCTATTTGCTTTCCAGATAATTTTGTCCGAAAATTGAAAGAACCGCTGACCCAGCCATAGAGGCATTTTCTCATAATACCTATAAAACAAGAAGATAATTAGCTTTAATAAGGTAATTCAAGGCACTTACCAAGATCAATTAGATGAAGGGAATCAGCAACGATTATGTCTTCGACCATGTCAATGGGGAGATTTACTAAAGGTGTCCTTTCTTTGTGATGTTCAATGTGAGTTTGATTGCGGAAAGAAGAATCCGTCCTTTTTGGACAATCGATGTATGGAAAACTCATGTGTCTTCCATTTTTGTCATACTCTCCTTCTACAGTACATTTAAGACAACCATAAGTTGAGTTGAATCCCATTGTTCCTTAATTTGGATTAATTAATTGAGTATTTTAATAAAGTTAAGAAATAACTCACCTTTAATGTAACTTCTGGCAGGAGTATCGCATACAAAAAATTTGATTTTTATCTGAACATGTTTATTGTTTATGAATAGCCCGTTGTCCAAAATTTTGGTGAGTTCTTCGATATAACATGATAAATATTGCTGAAGTGGAGGTTTCCCTGTGCCACAGTACAGAGCAATAACCATGGGTTTAACTTCTTTTAATTCGAAAATTTTGAATAAAATAGGCCAAAATTCAACATTGGAGCTCCTGAACGGAGGTAAACCGTCAACATTAAAGACGAGGCTTACTAAGCTCATAGGTTCTACTTCACTAAATAACAATTTCAAATTATTTTCAATTCCATGGTACCAGTAATGACCTGTTCCCATAGGTACAATATTGATTAGATTTGGTGTTCTCAGCAATGTTCTACTGTCAGATGGCACGTTAGCTCCATTAGATTTTAAAATTTTCAATAATTGATTCATTGAAGAATGAGGAATTCGATATTCCAGTGCCCATTTTCTTAGATTTTCCACAAAAAGTATACTTTTTTCAATCGAACTTCCATTGTCGTCACATGCCTCGTCTTTTTCAGTAAACAGTAATTCATTTTCACAGGGATTGTATTCTTCCTCATCCAGCGCATCATATCCATAATCTAAAGTAACTTCAGCTGAATTAAGTTCATCAATAACATGGCTTCCATTTGTTCCAATAAAAAATAAATCTGGATCATTTGTTTTCGATTTACTTGAAACACTTTTTTCCAATTCTTTTTTTACTTTCCGATAGAATGTCGTTGAATGTTTATATAATTTTGACTTTACACTTTTCATTTTTCCAAAATTAAAAATCTTAGGCACTTTGAATTACTTTCATTAAAACAGGCACTTGAACTAAATCACTAAAGACTCTAGAGAGAAATGTAAGTCAAGAACATTAACAACAAAGAATGAGACTTTCAGAGACAGGAACGTAGTATCTACTTTATAGAAACAATGGATACTCGTAGTTGAAGTGTCAAAAACTTTATAGTCCCACTTACAAGTAATTGCCACTTAACCAATTTGAAGTAGGACTTTTCGTACTACGTAGGTAGTGTCTTGAATATGGTTTCCGAAACGTATTCGCTACTAAAACAAATACTTTAATGTTACCACTTCGTAGTGTCATAATCTAGTAGCAAAAACGTGCCAAGCCGAGGTGTGTAACGATGACGACTTTCCGCAACGGTTTTGCTACTATTCTGGTACTTCGATTGGAACTTTAAAATTAAGATGCATATAATTCCCATAGGCACGTTTCATATACGTTCCGAAAGAAACTTTAAAGTGATGGCCCATATTATAGTGGCAAAACAAGTAAGGAAAACGTGCCCGTAACTACATTTTGGTGGCGATTCACTAGGGCTTGGAATCTGCCACTTAAAATGCTAGTTGGGATAGGGCTGAAATTTTGACATTGCATCCCTATAATGGCGTGGACATCCACTATAGAGCGATTTTTCGAAATTCATTCCCTAAGGGGGTGAAATGGGGTCAACCCAAAACCGCTGGAACTACAGGAATGAAATTTTGACATTGCATCCCTATAATGACGTAGACATCCACTAAACATCGATTTTTCGAAATTCATCCCTTAAGGGGGTGAAATGGGGTTTATCCAAACCGCTAAAGCTATAGGGCTGAAATTTTGACATTGCATCCCTATAATGGCGTGGACATCCACTATAGAGCGATTTTTCGAAATTCATCCCCTAAGGGGGTGAAATGGGGTTTACCCAACCCCTGGAGCTATAGGGCTGAAATTTTGACAGTGCATCCCTTTAATGGCGTGGACATCCACTAAGAAGCGATTTTTCGAAATTCATTCCCTAAGGGGGTGAAATGGGGTCAACCCAAAACCGCTGGAACTACAGGGATGAAATTTTGACATTGCATCCCTATAATGACGTAGACATCCACTAAAAAGCGATTTTTCGAAATTCATCCCCTAAGGGGGTGAAATGGGGTTTATCCACACCGCTGAAGCTAAAGGGCTTTAATTTTGACCGTGCATCACTATAATGACGTGGACATTTACTTAGGAGCGATTTTTCGAAATTCATCCCCTAAGGGGTTGAAATGGGGTTTATCCAAACCGCTAAAGCTATAGGGCTGAAATTTTGACATTGCGTCCCTATAATGGCGTGGACATCCACTATAAAGCGATTTTTCGAAATTCATTCCCTAAGGGGTTGAAATGGGGTTTATCCACACCGCTGAAGCTAAAGGGCTTTAATTTTGACCGTGCATCACTATAATGACGTGGACATTTACTTAGGAGCGATTTTTTGAAATTTATCCCCTGAGGGGATTAAATGGGGATAACCCAAACCGCTGGAGCTAAACGGCTGAAATTTTGACAGTACATCTCATTAAAAAGCGATTTTTCGAAATTCATCCCTTAAAGGGGTGAAATGTGGTTACCAAACTACTGGAGCTATAGGGCTGAAATTTGGACAGTGCATCCCTATAATGACGTGGACATCCACTAAGAGGCGATTAATCGAAATTCATCCCCTAAGGGATGACCCAAACCTCTGAAGCTGAAGGACTAAAATTTTGACAGTGCATCCCTATAATCACGTAGAAATGAATGACTCGAAATTCACTTTATTTAATATTCATTTGTGATTGCTTCATAATTTCTTGCACCCACGTAAACAGGCGAACAAACTTAGCGAACGTTCGTCAAACCCTAAAATGTCACTTCTCTTGATGACACATACATGCCAATCTCTGCTTCAAAACTTGCAGATTTGTTGGGCAGAGGTGATATACCTGCGTATGTTTACCATATTTATTAAAAAAATGCACTATAATAAACCCTTTTTAGGGATAATAACAGACATAGTTTAGACCTTGGAGACGGACATAGGCTACTTTTTTTTGGAGAAAAAAGGGGTTGAAGGGGGTGAAATGCGGTTCAATAAATTGTAAGGGGATTTTTTTTTCTTTTTTTCTATTGTATAAAAAGCAACTGACTGACAGACAACGCTAGAGCTAAAGGGCTGAAATTTTGACAGTGCATCCCTAGCGATTTTTCGAAATTCATCCCTTAAGGGGGTTAAATGGGGTCAAATAAAAACCGCTGGAGCTGTAAGGCTGAAATTTTGACAGTGCATCCCTATAATGACGTGGACATCCAATAAGAAGCCATTTTTCGAAATTCATCCGCTAAGGGGGTGAAATAGGGTTTACCCAAACCGCTGGAGCTATAGGGCTGAAATTTTGACAGTGCATCCCTATAATGACGTGGACATCCAATAAGAAGCCATTTTTCGAAATTCATCCGCTAAGGGGGTGAAATAGGGTTTACCCAAACCGCTGGAGCTATAGGGCTGAAATTTTGACAGTGCATCCCTATAATGACGTGGACATCCACTTAAAAGCGATTTTTCGAAATTCATCCCCTAAGGGGTTGAAATGGGGTTTTCCAAACCGCTAAAGCTATAGGGCTGAAATTTTGACATTACATCCCTATAATGGGGTGGACATCCACTATAGAGCGATATTTCGAAATTAATCCCCTAAGGGGGTGAAATGGGGTTAACCCAAAACCGCTGGAACTATAGGGCTGAAATTTTGACAGTGCATCTCTATAATGACGTGGACATTCACTAAGAAGCGATTTTTCTAAATTCTTCCCCTAACGGAGTGAAATGGGGTTTTTCCAAACCGCTATAGCTATAGGACTGAAATTTCGACAGTACGTCCCTATAATGACGTGGACATCCACTAAGAGACGATTACTCGAAATTCATCCCCTAAGGGGGTGAAATGGGGTTAACCCAAACCTCTGAAGCTGAAGGGCTGAAATTTTGACAGTGCATCCCTATAATCACGTAGAAATGAATGACTCGAAATTCACTTTTTTTAATATTCATTTGTGATTGCTTCATAATTTCTTGCACCCACGCAAATAGGCGAAGAAACTTAACGAACGTTCGTCAAACCCTAAAATGTGACTTCTCTTGATGACATGTACATGCTAATCTCTGCTTCAAAACTTGCAGATTTGTTAAGCAGAGGTGATATACGCAGCAATTTGTTATTTAAAGGCGTTGCAAGGCACGCGGGTTTTATGCTAGTATATTATAATTATTAAAAATTTCACATTATTTGAAATTTTTTATTTATTTATTTATTTTATTATATTAACAAGAGAGTACACAATATTTTCATCTTTTAGAGTACATATAAAAAAGAAAGGAAAAAAATATAACTACATAATATATAGACTAACCTAACCTTAATAAACTATGAGAGGGACGGGACGAGAAAGAAGGAAAAAATCAGAAGTAAGGACCAAGAAAGGAAAAGAGCAAGAAATAGAAAAAGGCAGAAAATACTAAAGAGAAGTAGAGGGAGATAGAAAGAGAGATGCTTGCTTTCTGAAATTCTTGGCTGTGCCTATTTTTGAATATTGCTAGGAAGGTTGTTCCAAAGTCTAATCGAATGCACAAAGAAGGAACGGCTACCCATTAGGGAATAATGTACAGGAATATGAAATTTAATCGAACGCATGGATTGCAGGAGAAGGAGGAATTCTGAGAGGTAAGAGGGACATTTCGTGTGGAGAACTTTATGCACTAGGACCAATGCAGCGACATCAACAAAACAGAAGAGGTCGCAGCCAAGTAAGGAGTTTCGTACACCAGACACATGATCTGATCTGCGCAAGTGAAACTAGTGGGATGGTGTGCCTAGAGACTAGCCACTAATTACGCTTTTTCATGGTATTCTTTCTGTTGAATAACACTTCAGATTGGATGACAATATATTAAGTGGAGATTGATCCGCACTCACTTGCAACCCGCCGGATCTGGGAATCGAGGCCAATAATTCGAATGTGTCAAATTGAAAAAAAAAAAAAAGAGAACATCACACATGTAAACACTATAGAAAACGAATCTAAACATTTTTCTTTGGATTGGAGGAAAATCTAATGTGATGCACTTTGCACAACAGAATTAGGTGTATTATTTTACTTAAACATACATGTCTTATTGTTAAAAATTCGGCTTACCGCACCCTAGTTTGGCCATGGAGATTCCTAAGTATCACACTGACCAACGCTATATATAATTAATCTTGAAAAGTTTTTGTTAAAGGCTTATGTAGGTTATAAGTTGTGAGACTGAATCTAAAACTTAACAAAGTATTTAACAAACACTACAATATAATCATCATAGCTTAAAAAAAGGAAATCAAATGTAAACACTAAAATTCTTTGATTCTTCACCCACGTCATGGTATATTTCTTTATTCAATATAAACAATAGTTTTTGAGCAGCAAATAAAAACTATATGCCATAATTTCGTTATCATCGGTTTTTGTTCTGGAAGCAAATTTAAAGACGTATTCATGTCAAAAACTTGTTTCATATGAAACAAAATCCCCGAAGGAAATTAAAAAAAAATTATGACGAAAAAAAAGCACCGCGAGCCGAAGGATCGAACTCGCAGCCCCACAGACGAGGGACTTTCCCTAGCCCTTTATAGTCCATGGAAATGGTACTTTAACATTGCAAAAATGCAGGACAAGGTTTTATTTTTGGGATGTGTAGGGGGGGGTCAGGGTGAGCTTAAGTTTGAGTTTTCGGGATTCTAACCCCCCCCCCCCATTTGGCCGCCATCTTGGAAAACGTATGCAAATGGTTTTTCCACTATATCTCCGAAACGGCACATCTTACCGGAAATTTGCAAGGACACTTTTTGTTTAGAATTAAATAATCTACAATTTATTACTAAGAAATTTTGTGGTAAAATGAATAATTAAGAAGTTATAAGCCTTAGAACACAAAAATTAGTCACAATATTTTCTTTAAAGGCTCTTTTTTGTTGTTTAAATACACTTCTGGTTGAAATTTCCAGACCATTTTCTCAGTTTTTGGTCTTTTGACCAAGAGCTACATTTTGAGATATTTGCCAAGTCTGTAGCTACAGTACTTTCAGAGATGAAAGTAGGCTTCAGACGGACAGACGGACAGAGCCTCTGTATAAGCTTTTTTTTTTTTGAAAAAGCTAAAATGAACCTTAAACAATCATTAAATGCGACTGATAGACGTTGACGACAAGATGCATCAAGGGATATATATACAAGGGAGCCATAGAGGAAATGTGGAACAATAAGAGCTTTAACAAGCTTGAGCCGAATAGACGATGATAAAAGGCTACCATAAAGCCTAAGTCTCCGTAACGTGGCATAGATTTTGGAAAGCGTGAGTGAGATATGGCTGCAGCAGGATAGTTTAGAATTAATGGCAATACCAAGATTATTAACACAGTCAACAACGGGAAGAGAAACATTATTAAGTGATATGGTTGGAATATTGTCTAGAGAAAGAGAGCGACGACTAAGAATGAGGACTTGGGATTTATTAGGATTAAGTTTAAGGAAATTGGAAGAGCTCCATTCATTTATCAGGCATAAGACATTATTGAGATCAGAAATACAGGATTCAATCCGATTGAGAGGACATGAAGTATATAACTGTGGGTCATCAGCATATAAAAGAAAGGAGCATGCATGGATAATATCAGGGAGATCATTAACATACAACGAAAAAAGAAGAGGGCCAAGGATATAACCTTGTGGAACACCCAAGGGTACAGGTAGGAAGGATGATACAATAGAATTATGCCGCACACATTACATTGGTGTCTATTAGAAAGAAGAGAAGAAAAAAGACGAGTTTCGGAAGAGAAAAAACAATAGAGCTGGCTAAGCTTGGAAATTAGAAGCGAGTGAGCCACAGAATCAAACGCCTTAGAAAAAGCAAGAAGAACTAATATCGCAATGTCACCTCGGTCAAGCATAGAACGAAGGTCAGTAGTTACCTTTAGTACAGCTGTCTCACAGCTGTGAAGTTTACGGAAGCCAGATTGGAATTTAGAGAGGAAATTATTAGAATCAAGATAACCAACAACTTGAATAAAGATGACTTTCTCCAAAGCTTTGGCTAGGAAAGGTAGAATACTTATAGGGCGAAAATCGGATATGTCAGAGGGAGAGGATTTTTTAGGTAATGGAATTACTATGGCTTTTTTCCATAGGAAGGGAACTTGGGAAATTGTAAGGCAGTAATTAAAAATGTGTGTTATAGTTTCCACAATTAGGGGGGAGAGAAGCTTGATAAAGCGAGGAGAAATTCCATCAAATCCAACGATGTTGGAGGAGATGAACAGCAATATTTTAATAACTTCGGATGAGTCCACACATCGGAAGCTAAAGCCATCAGAACTAAGAGAATCAAAAGAGATGGAAGAGATAGGATCAGGAGGACGTTGGATGAAAGATGCATTAAGACGATTTACATCAGTATTAAAGGGGATAGGCACCGAAGCATGAATACCAAAAGAACGAAGATTATGCCACAGTTGGTTAGATTTTAAAGCAGGAACAAGTTTGCGGGAGTAATACTCGCGTTTAGCGGAAATAACCTTACTAGTGATGAGATTACGAAGCTTTTTGTATTCGCTTAGGTAGCCAGGGATCTTAGTCCTGCGATAACGTCTGTACATGGACTCGCGCTGCATTATCAAGTCGCGAATTTCACGCGAAAACCAAGGACAAGGTGAAGACAGAATGCATCTTCTAGTAACCAAGGGAACACACCGATTATAGAAAGTATATGAATTCGTTTATGAATTCGTTTGTAAATAGAACTCGACTGTGGAATAATCTCTCGCAGTCAGTATTTCTGAGCTCCTACAACATCCAAGAGTTCAAACGCAGGGTTCATCACCACCTTCTCAATACCCCCCGTACCTTTATAATCCTTAACCTATCCCCCCCCCCTCCCTCCCGTACTAAGCTTACTGCTATACATTGCACCATGACATGACAAATGACATGACGGACTGGTAGTACAAAGGGTGACTCCTGAGCTTAGCACTGCCACATAAAAAAAATATCACTGTTTTTCGACGTTAGGCTTTCATTAACGTAAACCAGGCTATTACTGGAATAGCCCAAGTTTAGATTATTCAGCATTAAAGTACTATGCTGGCGAGTTTTCTTCAGAAATTCCAGCTGCTCATTAGCAGAAGGAAATTTTACAATTAACAACGGGCTACTCTTCCTGTCATTTGCCATCGGCGACTCAAGGTGACTTCGCAATCATGGCCGGAACACATTTACAAAAGGTGATAGCTTATGACCGATGGTAGAGGCAATAGCATTTAAAATATGATTTGGATCATCATTATCACCTACAGGAATACCCCGAACGACCACATCATGCAATCTAGTTTGTCGACGTAGATCCTCAAGCTCATTAGACACTACGACGAGATCATGCTGGACGGTTTCAACCTCGTCTTTTAACTTGCCCAATTCGGTCGTGAAAGAGCTACGCACCTCCTAGATTTGAGATGACAGCCAGGTCTCAAGCAGTCGAAGCCGATCCTCGAAGATAGCAGATTGTTCTGCAAGTTGCTCTTCCAGCATGCGATTAAAACTCACCATAAGCCGCTTCTCCAACAGCTCAAGACTGTTATCAGGCGCTGCTATTGAAGTTGATCTGGCTGCTTTGCTGCTGCTGCTACTATCGATGCGCCTGGTGACTGACTCGGGTGTATTGACCTTAGCGGGATTAGAAATGTTATTCTCAGCAAATTTCCTGGTTAGATTATTTAGGTAGCAACGAAAAGTAATTTAGTTGTGTTTTTAATGAAAAATTAATTTAATATAAAACTGCGGTAATAATAAAAATGATAGGGGTCAAATAAAACCACGTCTACTCGCAGAACATCACTATGATGTTAATTGATTGACATTATTATTCTAGGTAAAAAGCAAATGCAGATTATGGTTGAATTAACACCTAGACCAGCCGCCAAATGGAAAAAGGCTTCCAAAAATATGGTTGTGGATTCTTTTGAAATGGGAGTAAGAAAACCATTCCCCACTAAATTCCCTCAGGTAAGTTTAAATTATTTAAAACATAAACAAACGCTTCTTGTGAGAGCCTACTTATATCACTGAAAAAATCTAAAAGTAAAAAGTGTTTTTTATTCTTATAAAAGCATACGGAAGATCCAAATAATCTCTAAGGGCTCACCTAATTATTCTTTGGGAATATTCACTTTCTAGCCGGCCTTCTATCAACAGATATCTCCACAATGTCACAAAAAATTTATATAAAAATTTGCGCGTCTTGCCGCTTCAAACAAACGAACTCTGAAATGACGTAAATAACAATGTTGTTACAACGGTTACATTGGATTTTGCATACTTTTTGGGATCAGTTCTTCTTCTTCTTTGATCCGTTAGCTGGCGATACGAGCGGGACGTCCCCGCAACGGATATTCTGCTGTCGGTGCAGCTGGGTCTCGAACTCTATTCACGATACGTTTCCACTCTTGCCGGTTTTCGGCGACGTCTCGAGCCGCGGTAACTGATAACAGTTGATTCTTTAGGTCAACCTCGATATTCTTTAGCCAGGTTTTCTTCGGTGCCGATCGCTGGATTCTCCAGCCTGCGGGACGGTCTTGCCAGAGAAGTTTACGTGGCATGGGGTCATCATCCATTTGGCAAACATGTCCAAACCACCGTAGTCGATCAGTTATTTTGTGAAGACATTCGACGAGTTGTCTAACGTGAACCCAAATTGAACGTTGAAGAAATTAATGTTTTCATAAAGCGTCGACGTCGAGTGTCGAATTGCGTGAACTTGGCCCTGATTCGGCCGATGATAATCTCATCTAGACTAGATTAGCTTTTATACAATACCACTAAGCATCTATTTAAATAAAAAAAAAAACAATTTTAATTATTTGCCTTATTTTCCGTCTTTTACCGAAGTTCATTCTTAAAAGGCGCCACAACGGAAACAGTAGACGCTGTTCACTTTCAAGCTTATCAATAAGTAAATAAGAACAAATGCAAATACTAGTTCAACAAGTAAATAAGAATAAATATGGCTTCAGTTGTAAAATTTTATTTTCTTACCAAACTACACTAGGATCAAGTTAAAACAAATAACCTATTTCATTTTTCACGGTATCTATATGCTGCATAAAATCCTCCCTAATAGTACTTCTCCAATCATAGAGTAAATGTTTGCTACTGGAACATTGAATATAATTATGTGCTAAAATTTTCGCAACAGGCAATCTCAGCTCCTTGTGTTCCTCCTCAATGCGCATTGTTGGTTTTCTTATAGAAATTTTGTGACTACTATTGACTTCTGGATCATAATAAACGTTGTCGACCATAAGTCTATTTCTGGAGTCAATACACACTGAAAATATTTTGATGTCAAATCGGTTAATCTTGGGATTCGATAATTGCATTTTGTTGATAACTGAGCCGGCTGATTGCAAATTACTATTGCTGTAAATAAATTCATTCGGTTCCATAAATGCAACGTAGGCCACAGCACCAAAAGTTCTTATTAAGCAATCCATTTCAATAATATAACGCGTTTCAATTGTTCCATCATAGAAAGGAAAATTATATGGCAAGAAGTGAACATTTACTCCAGTTCTTTTAAGCATTTGCCTAACCGGAAATGAAACGGCGTCCCCGTTGTATATGATAAATTCATCGAAACCAATCGCCCTATGATGCAGGAAAAACTGCAGAATAACATCTTTTTTAAGGAAATCGAAATGGGGCAATGTTTTGTTATATGGCACAAGATTCAAACAAATAGCTGAAAATATTTTTGGATCCTTATACTTGACAGTTTTGAGACGCAGCTCGTGTTGCGATTTACTCCTTACATGAATTAAATATATCCCAGTAGGTTCGCCAAAATCTTTAGAAATTTTGCACAAGAATTTATATACAAAGAACTCGGTTTGATTTTCTTTGAAATTTTTATAGAAATTTTCCATTCGTACAAATCTAAACTTTCCTTCAATTTTTTTGTCCTTGTATACGAAGCCACAACTAAAATTCACCACAGAATCTCTCAAACCTACTACAAGAAGCTCTCCGGTTCCACCGGTTAGTAGTTCATGCTTAGACCAAAATGAAGAATATGCGTGAAAACCCCCACCAATGTGTTGCCAAACAGGTAAAGGAATAGAAAATTCAGCTCCTTGAACTGTAATATTTTTAAAGTGCTCACGAGCCGCAGCATCGCTTTGGCCAAAAAAGTTAACTACTTGTAACACATATTTAAGCCTGCTATTTTCGCTTTTATACATCAACAGTATGAAAACGCTGAAACAAGATATTAAAACTAATAACAGTTGTTGATATTTTCTCATCGTTGTCAAGAACACACAACAAATAAAAGAGAAACCTTTGTATGAAAGAGGAAGCAAATTTTTATTTGGTTTGAAATGCAAAGGTGTAGTAGATTTTCGAAGTATCACATAGAGCAAGTTTACACGGGTGCATCAAATAATTATATTTGATGCAGCGGTGTCCCTGACAATTAAAATAATCCGCTGCATTAATTTAGTTCACAGAACTTATTTGATGCACTGCCGCATGGAGACTATACAAGGAGATATAACTCCGTGTTGTCACTTTTCGTTTGATTAATGAGGGCGCCACAGTCACATGTACCCCAAAAAACAAGGCGGATTATATTCATCCGGTTCATGGCCAAGTTCGTTAACTATTAAAATATTTCGATGGGTCTTACGAAAAGGATATTGTTTCAAAATGTTGGTGAAAAAGATATTGTTTCAATTTATTGCTGAAAAAGATATTGTTTCGGTTTCTCGCTGAAAAAGATATTGTTTCGGTTTCTCGGTGAAGAACATATTGTTTCGTTTACTGACTGCAAAACATATCAGCCAGAAAACGAAACAATATGTTCTTCACTGAGAAACCGAAACAATATCTTTTTCAGCGAGAAACCGAAACAATATCTTGTTCAGCAATAAATTGAAACAATATCTTTTTCACCAACATTTTGAAACAATATCTTTTTCGTAAGACCCATCGATTTTATGTTTACGCCTAAATTGAAAAATCAGTTTCTGATTTTTCGTATTTAACCATTTTATGGATTTTCCAATGAATTTTTATTAATTCCCAATGATTTTTTTTGCATTTCGGATGACAATTTTGAAGACTTCGTCGAAATGGATAAAATTCAGCTAACTTCATTTGGGGCACGTCAGCTTTAAGCGACATCTGTGGCCAAAAATGAACTAGAAGTTTAGTTTCTGCTACACATCATCACAGTTGAGTGCATTAAATTGACATTTCAAGAAGAGCATATATTTTCACTTTAAAATTAAAAATGGAAATGGAATTACAAATGGAATCGCGGACGAGGCGCGGTTCTAATTGGACAAATCTAGAAACAAAATTATTTATAGATATCTGCAAAGAAATAAATATTTGCACAATCGTGGATACAAAATCGGTGCATCCCCGCATTAAAAAAATTTGGTTCAATATTTAATCACCGAACTAAAAGTGACAGCTAATCACATACCGTGTAAACTACACGGCTTAATGCAGTGTGCATCAAATTAATTATTTGATGCACCCGTGTAAACTCGCTCATAGAGCCATTTACATCTTCGACTAACCTGGGGACTACACAATCGGTTTTTCAATTGCAATATTGCTTTGAAGTGTTAAAATTGATCGTGTAGTCCATATTACAGTGAATATTGGTGAACCACAATAGCGGCAATGGGGGAAAATATCGTCGAACCCTTGAAATAGAGAACTAGAGAATAGTTTTGTATTCTAACCCGGGGGCTACACGATCAATTTTTCAATTGCAATATTGCATTGCTGTACTAAAATTGATCGTGTAGCTCCTGCTGCAATATGCAATGCAATATTGTAAATGCAATGGTTGCATATGCAAGAAACTCTGAATTTCTTTAAAACAAAATGGCGGAAAGTGGAAAAACCTAAGCAGTGGAGATTACTTGACGCTGGTGTTAGCGCCGTGTAAACGTGGTAACCGGGACGAGAGAAATCGAGTCGACAGCCATAAGTAGAGGAACGTCGGAAAGGTTGAAACAAAGTCAAATGGAAAGTGGAAGGAGAAACTAAAGAGTAAGGAGAAGAAAATATAATATTAATTTAATTTAAACACATTGTTAATTTGTATCTTTATTTATTTTATTAGAATTAAAAGTTTTATTTTCATTTCTGTTGGAACAAGAAAGAGGTTTTTTTTATTTAAGCAACGGGGGAGAAAAAACTACAAATTCGAAGCGCCTCCTTTCAGGTTAACTTTCCATCATAACATTCTTTTAATTTCTTTATTTGAAGATAAAGATCAGAAAGCATTGCCGCTGAGCCAAAAAGGGCAACTATTTTCTTAAACAACTTCGCAAAGAGGAAAATTGGGCTTCACGTGGTGAACATAACCCCAAAAACAAACGTATTCAACCAAAGCGAAAGCACCGACCGAATCGTTGATCAAAGGGAACAAACACATTACGTTGACCAACAATACCTCCTGTGATTTTTGGAAATAAAAATGGAGAAAAATAATTGTAATAAATGTGAAGCGGTAGATAACGGGGAGATGGTTCAGTGTGACCAGTGTGATCTATGGTTCCATTTTACTTGCGTTGGGGTAACTCACGATATCCAGAACATGCCCTGGTCATGTGACGAATGTGCTCCGAAAGATAAAGCTGACGCGTCTTCCAAAAATAAAAAGGCTGCTTCTTGTGTCAGTGACGGCTCTATGTCAACAACTAAGCGGAACAATTTATTGTTGCAGAAACTAGAAGAAGAAAGGAAAATCAATCTCGAATTTATAGAGAAAAAGTATAAGGTGCTAGCGATGGAAGAAACCAAGGAAGAGATCTCACAGACAATTCACAAACAAGACGTGGGAGAATGGGTAAAAGCAACGCAAAACAGAGATGACTCACCAAGTGCCCCTTTAACACAACAAACTATAGCAGCACGTCAAATAATAGGGAAAGATTTGCCCGTGTTTTCAGGGAATGTGGAAGAGTGGCCAATTTTCTACAGCAACTATGTAGAGAGCAATCAAGTGTGTCAATTCAGCAATCATGAAAACATAATAAGGCTGCAGAGGTGTCTAAGAGGAAGAGCTATGGAGGCCGTAAAACATAGGCTACTATTACCAGAAAATGCTCCTGAAGTAATACAAACACTGAAGACACTATATGGGAGACCAGAGCTTATAGTGCAGTCTATACTACAAAGAATAAAGAACGAGCCAACAGTTAAGATAGAAAGAATGGACACCCTAATACACTTCGCGCTGTCAGTGAAAAATCTTTGTGCAACCATTGAAGCGTCTAGATTAACATACCATCTGCATAACCCGACACTAGTGCAAGAATTAGTAGACAAGCTTCCAGTTAAGTTCAAAATAGACTGGGCGTTATATAAACGAGGCCTAACGGAGGTGACGTTGGTAACATTCGCTAATTGGATCTACGAGATAGGAGAAGCAACATACGAGATGTGTAACCCCACAGACATAACGAAGCCACAAAAAAGAGAGAAGGCGTATTTCAACGCTCATGATCAGGCAGAGACAAAGTGTCGGGTTTGTGGAAGGAATTGCCCATCAATACCTCAATGCAAGACGTTTGACAAAATGGACAGGAGCACGAGGTGGGCTAAAGTAAAAGAGTTGGCATTGTGTAGAACCTGTCTGACAAAACATAATAACAGGTGCCGATCAAATAACCTATGTGGAAAAAACGGCTGTGTATATAAGCATCATCCAATGCTCCATAATGACTTCAATCGCACACCAGGACAAGAAGAAGTAAATGGTGGGATAGCTTCCACGCTTGGACCCAGCGTAAATGCACATCATACGGACAAGCGTAATGCGATTTTTCGCATACTCCCGGTTAAAGTTAGAAACGGTAACTTAAATGTAAGTACCTACGCATTTCTGGATGAAGGCTCTTCGATAACTCTGATGGACGATGACTTGTGTCAAGAGCTGAAGATCAAAGGTGACGTTGAACCATTGTGCCTCATGTGGACAAATGATACTAGCAGAGTCGAGGAAGGATCCAAAAAGGTAACTTTCGAAATATCCGGTGTTGATGCAACTAAGTTTTTTAGAGTCCATAACGCTAGAACAGTGGAAAGACTGAACCTGCCTACCCAATCAATAAATTATAGTTTTTTACAAGGCCAGTATGAGCACGTGAAAGGTCTACCGATAAGATCATATACTAACGCTAAACCTAAACTACTGATAGGCCTTGACAACTGGTCATTGGGAGTACCTCTAAGAGTCAAAGAAGGGAACCCAAACGAACCGATAGCTACGAAAACAAGGCTAGGCTGGTCAATCTACGGTACTCAAAAGAACGCGAAAATAGACGAGCAATTCTATCAGGGAATCCATATCTGCGAATGCAACCATGATACGGAGATGCATGAAACGGTAAAACAGTTTTTTCGACTTGACAGTCTGGGAACAGGAAAACCCGTCATAGAAATGTCAAAGGAAGATGAATTAGCATCCTAAGGAAGAATACGAAAAAGGTTGATGGTAGATTCGAGACAGGTTTGCTTTGGAAAGCAGAAAATATATTTCTACCAGACAACTATGACAACGCTAAGAAACGCCTGGGATGTTTAGAAAAGAAAATATCAAATAATCCCGCATTGGCAGCAAATCTAAAGCTGCAGATAAACCAGTACGAAGAAAAAGGTTATGTGAGAAAGCTGAATAAGAAAGAAATGTCACTACAACATCCTAGAAGATGGTACCTCCCAATATTCCCAGTCATAAACTTAAATAAACCAGGAAAAATTAGAATTGTCTGGGATGCCGCCGCAAAGTATAGAGGAATCAGCCTCAATTCCTGCCTGATGAAGGGACCCGATCAACTGTCACCGCTGCTCGACATTCTGCTAAGATTTAGGGAAAAGAGAATAGCCATATGCGGAGATATAATAGAAATGTTCCATCAAATAAACATCAAACGAGAAGATCAGCACTCACAAATGTTTCTCTGGAGAGAGTGCGATTCTTCAAGAGAGCCCGACATATACGTTATGCAAGTCCTCACCTTCGGAGCCTCCTGCTCCCCAGCAACGGCGCAATACGTGAAGAACATAAATGCAGAAACCTTCAAGAATACATCACCTCGTGCTGTATTTGCCATTCAGCAAAATCATTACGTCGATGACTGGTTAGACTGTGCAGACTCTCCAGACGAGTTACTTCAGCTAGCTCGAGAGGTGCGAGACATTCATAAACATGGCGGCTTCGCAATGGAAAAGTGGACTTCTAATTCGTCGATCGTCGTTCGGGGCCTAGAAGGGAAAAAGCTCACAACAAACAGAAACCTAGACGTAGACGGAAAGATGGAAAAAGTTCTTGGTATGTGGTGGGATACTTCAGAAGATGAGTTCACATTTCTTATCTCCCCTCAGAAGCTAGATTTTGATCTTCTTCATGGTAATAGAAAACCGACAAAGCGTGAACTTCTTAAAGTGCTGATGTCGGTGTTTGATCCTCTTGGTCTGCTGGGACACTACATTATTTATTTGAAGATACTGCTGCAAGAAGTATGGAGATCAGCGATAGACTGGGATGACCACCTCACCTCTGAACACTACGAAAAATGGTTAATATGGATTAGACACCTATCCAAAGTGAAAGAAGTCAGAATGTGCCGACACTATCGGGGCTCCTTCAGTGAGCATAGCACGGTGCAACTACATGTTTTCGTGGACGCCAGCGAGAACGCCTACGCTGCCGTGGCATACGCTAGATATGCAGAAGGAGAGAAATATCGATGCGCATTAATTGGATCTAAAACACGAGTCGCCCCATTGAGAGCTACCACGATACCCAGACTAGAATTAGAAGCCGCTTTATTGGGATCAAGGTTAGCGTCCGTGATTACCAAGGCCCAAACCTTTACCTTCGAAAACGTATGGCTTTGGACAGATTCAAGAACAGTCTTAAGTTGGTTGAAGTCCGATCATAGAAAATATAAATCGTACGTGGCCTTTCGAGTTAGCGAGATACTGGACATAACAGACGCGAGCAGTTGGAGATGGTTGTCGTCAAAAGAAAACGTCGCAGACGATGCTACAAAATGGAGTGGCGTTCCATCATTTGATCGAAAATGTCGATGGTATACTGGGCCGTCGTTCCTGGCGCAACCGGAAGGAAACTGGCCACAAGCGAAAATAACCGACAACGTGTCTGAAGAACTTCGACCACAATATGTAAACCACGTCAGATTGTCAGAACCCCTGATTGACTACAAACGTTTCTCAAGATGGAAAAAATTAGTGCGATCAGCCGGATACATCTTCAGATTTCTAAATAACCTGCGAAATCGGGTACGACATTCAGAAACTCAGACGGGACACTTAAAGGCCGAGGAGCTATCCAGTGGAGAAAACCTACTATTTCGTATAAGTCAGGAGGAAAGTTACAGCAAAGAATACCAAGTACTAAAGCAGAATGTACCCCTGCCAGATAGCAAAAAGGAGAACATTTCGAAGGAAAGCCCTCTTCACAAGCTCACCCCATACATCGACAACCAAGGAGTGATTAGAGCGCATCTACGGATCGACCTTGCAGATAATGTGAGCCACGACATAAAACGTCCCATTATTTTGAGCAAGACTTCCTATGTAACAAGACTGATTGTACAACACTATCATGAAAGATTCTACCACCATAATCACGAAACCGTCCTGAACGAAATACGCCAAAAATTCTACATAGCAGGTCTGCGCCCCATGCTCAAGTCAATAAGAAGGCAGTGCCAGATCTGCAGGAACTTATCAGCGGTACCTAGAGTACCAAGGATGGCGGACCTTCCTTATGCCAGAGTAGCATCCTTCACTCGGCCGTTTTCATACATCGGAGTGGACTATTTCGGACCCATGATTGTTACAAAGGGACGCAGAAGCGAAAAACGATGGAGGGTAATATTCACTTGCCTCACCACTAGAGCCATACATTTGGAGGTGGCCTACTCCTTATCCACGGACTCCTGTATACTCGCGCTGAGAAATTTCATGAATCGTCGTGGAGTTCCAATAGAGATACATTCGGACAACGGGACCAATTTCCAAGGAGCCAGCCGAGAGCTACAAAAGGAAATAAACGCTATCGACAACCAGAAGCTTGCCCTTACTTTCACCACTACGACCACGAAACGGAAATTCATTCCTCCAGCTTCTCCACACATGGGAGGTGTATGGGAAAGACTAGTGAGGTCCGTCAAGAACACGCTACACCAGATAAAGCTGCACCGCCAACCCACCGATGAGACACTCCTTAGTATGTTGATAGAGGTCGAGAACATTGTAAACTCCAGACCCTTGACGCAGTTAAGACTATCCGATGAGAATGAGGAGGCGCTTACCCCGAATCACTTCTTATTGGGCTCTACAAGTGGAGTTAAACAAACAGGAGAACTAGACGACAGCCGCAAGGTGTTGAAAAGGAATTGGGAATTAAGTCAGCAGTTCGCGAGTAGATTCTGGAAGAGGTGGGTGAACGAATATTTGCCGGAAATAACAAGACGCACGAAGTGGCATGATGAGACCAGACCTATTCAAGTCGGAGACGTTGTAATAATAGTCAGTTCGGATAACCCCATATCTCAATGGCCTAAGGGAAGAGTAATAGCCGTAATTCCAGGACCAGATGGCAGGATAAGGCAAGCAACAGTGCAGACGTCGGCGGGGACATACCAGAGACCGGTTTCCAAATTGGCTGTGTTGGATGTTGGCGCTCACGTGGAACTAGGAGGATCTTCGAGCGCTCCTACTGGGGGGGAGAATGTTAGCGCCGTGTAAACGTGGTAACCGGGACGAGAGGAATCGAGTCGACAGCCATAAGTAGAGGAACGTCGGAAAGGGTGAAACAAAGCCAAATGGAAAGTGGAAGGAGAAACTAAAGAGTAAGGAGAAGAAAATATAATATTAATTTAATTTAAACACATTGTTAATTTGTATCTTTATTTATTTTATTAGAATTAAAAGTTTTATTTTCATTTCTGTTGGAACAAGAAAGAGGTTTTTTTTATTTAAGCAACGGGGGTGAAAAAACTACAAATTCGAAGCGCCTCCTTTCAGGTTAACTTTCCATCATAACAGCTGGATTATTTAATTTTATGTGAATTAACATAAAATATTTTAAAAGGCAAAAGTTGAGGCTGTTAATTATTTTTTTATTATTACAAAATGAGTGAATCATTGTAAATTAGGTCCAAACTATCTCCTACGCATTTCTTGTAAGAATGAAATTGCAATGCAATAAAATTCCTGCTGATAAAAATTTGACATGCAATAATTCAAATTGCAATTGCAGACAAATTGATCGTGTAGCCTCCGGGTTAGGTCGAAACTACTGTCAAACACATTTATAAAGCCGGGATCCCAATGCATCCGCACCGTTCCGATCCGCTAAGCTATCAAATACCTAGTTTATAGCAGAAAAATTACATCGATTTAACTCAAAGTTACGTCAAAATTTCGAATTAGCGTATAAACGGTTATTAAATACATTCTTATAACCTTGGCTTAAGCCGAAGTATTTCGGTTTAAGCCATAATTCGAATTACCTTGTTTATAGGGTAATTTTTTTTGGATAATTCGAATTATTTTTGGAGTAGCTATAAACTAGGTAAAAGTTAAAATTCGAAGTTTCCTTATAATTTATATGGCGATTCGGAAAGGTGATTCCAATGAGGCAAATTACACGGCATAACATTTCTTCCATCAACACTTCCAATAATTCCAATAAACCGGTTTTATAGGCAAGGGGTCGCGGGGAAGTTTGTTGCTGTGCTCGACTGCACAGAGCAACACACTAACACAATCATAATTTCATTCTCGGGGCTTACGAAAATGACATGGAGCCTATACAAGGAGATATAACTCTTATGGGAAAGATAACCGGAAATGGATGGGTAGCAGAAACTAAATTTCTAGTTCATTGTTTGCCACAGATGTCGCCTAAAGCTGACGTGCCCCACGTGAAGTTAGCAGAATTTTACCCGAAAATGAAGCAATGCAAAAAAAATTCATCGGAAAATATTAAAAATTCATTGGAAAATTCATAAATTGGTTAAATACGAAAAATGACATCGATATAAATCCAATTTAGAAGCTGATTTTTTAAGTTAGGCGTAAACATAAAATATCTTAGCAGATAACGGACTTTGCCATCAACCGGATGAATATACTCGGCCATGTTTTTTGGGGTACATGTGACTGTGGCGCCCTCACTCAATCAAACAAAATTTGACAACACGGAGTTTTAACTCCTTGTCTAGGCTCCATGGAAAATGACTTAGCTTAACTGACAGTTTGTACACAGCTACATAGACAATAGAATTGTTACACGAGAAAATGCAGAACAGTCAGTTTATCGTGTAATTCGTATAACACGCACAAACCGGTTTGTAACAGCAGAAGGTGTTATGCCGTGTAACTCGCCTCAATGGAGATTACGGATTGGATCGGAATGGAAAAGTTGATTAACTTTCAACTTTTTCGGAATGCTACGGAAAGCATAACCTCAAAAGCTTATTATAAACGTTGACAGTTAAAGTGTAATGTGTGGCAAAAAATGAATTTAGAACAGTTTATTGAAGATATTAGAAAACACCCGGAGCTATACAATAAAAGTAACAAAAATTACATGAATGTAAACGAAAAGGAAAAGATATGGAAGGAATTGAGTGAAACAGGATTTTCGATAAAAACAACGTGAGATTTCGAGAAATAAAGAGATTTATTTTTAACCTGTGTACAGCGTGGTCGTGTCTAATTAAAAGCCAACTGAACAACTACAAAGCGTACCAACATACAAGAGAAAAACAAACCTATACAAAATTGACATCTATCTTATCAGTTTAAACTTTAACACTTCCCCGTAAACTGATCTGATTAAAAAAAATTTGACGAACAGAAATTTCAATTGTTTTGCAAAATAAAAAAGAACAAATTCACTCTAATGTACCAAATTAAACACTAAAATGATTAAAATGTAAGCCCAGTTCTGGAGCACATGAATTTAAACTTGTTAAAATTCAAAGGTTTTGATGCGATTTCCCGAGCACACAACCGTTACAAAAATCCGATGTATCTGACGACTTGCACGAAATACCAAAACGAGACAAAACATCACGCACGTGTCGTTTATCTTGATGTCCGAATCGTTCGTGCCATCCTTGAAGTACGTCAGTTGATGTGGCGAGATTAGCTTTTACACAGGACACCTCTGGAATGCGAACGCGCATTTCCATGACGTACACAGATCTAATTAGTTGACCGGACGCGGCAACCCAAGTAGACAAATGTAACCGCAGTTGCAAGTTTACTTAAGTTTCAATGTAACCTAAGTTGCACAGATGTTGCCAAACAGTGAGTTGTAAACTTGTTTCAAGGAAGTTTTAGAGAAACTCGAAATTAACTATTGTTTTAAATTATCGGTTTCCATTTTCCCTAAATGAAACTTTAATACTCAAAGAAACTAGTTAATAACCAAGTGTTGTGATATTATATAGCAAACACAAAACCTCCTAAACATCCATCCAATATAATGTAAACAAAAACATGAGAACCCGAAACCACCGTCACCATGAAAAGATAATTACGTCAGGGATTCCGCCCGGTTAAAGTAATTAAAACACAACGGGAAACCCATGCGCATGACACGGGCCATGTGTGAAATATAACTTGACCCATGTCACTGCACAAGTGCATTAGCACATATTCTGTTGCTATTATGGTGACTAAGCGACTTGCGTAATTTATTACAGTCGAAATTATTTGAACCATATTTTCTTGACCTTCTTATGTTTTTGCCGAGGAGGAGAAATTGTAAACATAAGCGATGGATATTGGAAAGTGGAAATCCAAAGTCCATCCCTTATGTATTGGAAAGCCCCTCTTAAATTTTAAGAACTTTGTAGTAGAATAAGATTGTATAAAAGAGCAAAGCAATTATCGATCTTGGAGGAATTGCTTTAAGATTGTCGTAAAATAAATGGCTTTCAGCCTTAAATTTTATTAATTTCTTTTTAGTAATTCTCCATATTTTGGCATTCATTGCCTTTAAATCTGCAGTGCCCAACTGCTTAGCCAAATTCTTAGGGAACTTATTTTGGCATTTCTGCCTATTAGATTTGCGACCAGACGCTGAGTAATTTTCTGGTAAGTGTTATCAATCACGGATACAATCCGGACACAACATGGCGATCCTGCAAACTGCGAACTACGCCAACATGGCAGTAAATTTTAATACCTTTTCCCATAGATCATGGATGATTTAAAGAGCGAATTCAACAAGTTCTTCGAGAGGTGGACCAAAATAATAGAAGAACATATCGAGGAGACAAAACCAAAACCATCAACACCAGAAGCATCAAAGACTGACGAGTACGTTCCAGAACCAGCAGCAACAACGAGCCCAGCAGTATACATACCAACAACGTTACCCACACCTGGACCGCAACCACTGACAATAGCAGAATACAAAAGAAGGACAGAAGCGAAAAAGTTCCAGCAACCAACAGAACAAGTACCAAAACTGTTAAGGGATCCAACAAAGACGAAACGAGGAGGAAAGGCGTTCCAGAGAAGAAAGGAGCTGGCAATTCTATACAAGGAGCTAAACCTGTCAACGTCAACAGACAAAATTAAAACCATAAAGCAGAAAATCCGCCAAATTCGGCAAAATGGGATTCGCAGACACTAAGATAGAGGAAAAGATCTTCCTTAACTCGGGATCCGCGAGCAACGCGTCCAGCGCCACATACTCCGCAACACACATCGTTGGAGCCATCTCAGGAACCGTGGGCATAGTAATAATATTTTTAGTAGCTTATTATTTAACAAAAAAATACATTAGAAAAACAGTTGTAAGAACCGTGAATAAAAATAGTTCAGTTTAAACAAAAAAAAAATATAATATAAATATACAATTATAACAATGTGTAGAGACTAAAATTATAAATTAAATTTCAAAAAAAAAAAAAAATTTTTATTATTCTTTACAAAGGAAAGATAGTAGGTTATGATATATTTAGAGGAATTGACGAAGATACTAAAGAATCTAAAAAAGGCTCCTAAGAGAGAATATACGGAAAAATACCTTGCCAAATTACTTCTTAAAGTAAATGAAATTAGGGAAAAATTTAAAGAAGAAATATCTGAAGCAAAATTGACGGATGAAGAAGAGCTACGAGTAAAGAATACATTTAAGGAAACATTAAAAGGAATAGAGGCTTTCGTGAGAATAGAAATAAACGAAACAATAAACATGACGTCCACAAACATATTCTCCAACCTCAAAATAATACCAGAATTCACAGGAAAACCCGCAGACTTACAGAACTTTATAAGTATAGTCAAAGTGCTAGAGAAAAATATCCCGGAAGACCAACAAACAGATTTCTTAACACTGGTAATAGGCACCAAGTTAAACACAACAGCAAGAAGGAAATTGAGCTCATTACCGAAACCGGAAAAAATCGAGGATCTCATTAGGAATCTAGAGGCAACATACAAACCGATACAATCAACAAACACGGTGATAACAAAGTTAACAAAAATCCAGCAAGAAAACACGGTCACAGAATACGCCGAAAAGATAGACACGATCATCGCGGAACTAACCGAACTACAATTAACGGAAATAGGAGAAAGCGGACGGGAAACTATAACAAAAATAAATGAATCACTGGCATTAAATGCTTTCAAGAAAGGCTTGAAAGACAGGAGTATAATACAAACAATAGAAGCCAGTCGGGTAAAATCTTACCGTGAAGCAGTCACTTTAGCAGAAGATGCCGAGGCCACAATAAAAGAAAACAGAGTATTCCACATAAACCACAGATACCAATACAGAAAACCATGGCAAAATAACAAGTATTCCCACCAAAACCGATATCAAAATAATTACCAAAGAAATCATTACCAACAAAATAGATACTAGAATAGTCAAACAGCGAATTTGAAGCACAATGGCTACAACCAGAGTAAAAATCGGCAGCAATATCAAAGGAACCAGAAACGCAATGGCAACAATATACATCAACGAAACAGGAGAGTATATGTAGCACAACAGGAAGAAAATGGGAATTACATCCAGGGAAACGAAGACACCCCCGAAACCTACGAAGGAAATTTATAAAGGGTAACTCGGGGCTAAAAACAACCAATAGAAGACAAAGAATAGTAAGAGAATACCATATAAAGATAGCAGAAAAAGAACACGGAATCACTAATTATATAAAAATAAAAACAAATAGGAATAAAATATTAAACCTATTAGTTGACACAGGAGCAGATATCTCCATATGTAAAATAGGAAACATAATAAATAAACATGAGATCAACACTGAAGAGTATTGCAGACTTACGGGAATTACAGAACAAAAAATAGAAACATTGGGTACAATTACAATTAAATTTAAACTAGAGGACGAGGAAGTACAGCACAAGGTACAAGTACAATATTACCCAGTTCAGTTTCAACTAAATAAGACCGTGGTGTGTCATGTCTGTCAACTATTTTCGCTGGGGCCCAACGCTTGTCTTAAGCATCTCTTAACCATATCTTTTCTCCCTTTTCAAAACCTACCTGGTTTGGCGTTCCTATCGTAATACTTTTTGTTTCTAGCATTATTACTTACTAGTATAGGTTTTACCTTCTCCATTATTTCCTTACTACTGTAAAACTCTTCCCTCCCCGGTATCAAAGTGCGAGTTTTCCTGCCCATCATTATTTCTACGGGAGATATGTCTGAATTTGGTATTGGGGTATTTCTGTATTCTAACAATGCTAGCCATAAACTACTTTTATCTTCTGCACACTTCATTATTAATTTTTTCGCTACTTAAACAAATCTCTCGGCTAGTCCGTTTGATTTCGGGTAATGAGGACTACTTGTACTTACTTTAATATCATGTTTAGTCGCAAAATTCATGAATTCACTTGATGAGAAAGGTACGTTGGCTGCGATAATTTCTGTTGGTATGCCATATATTGAAAACATATTTTCTAATTTGTTCAGAATCATTCCTGCTGTCTTTTTAACGATCGGAACTATCTCCAAATACTTTGAACAGTAATCTCCTACTACAAGATAATTTTTTCCACCTATTTCCATTATATCTAACCCAATTTTCCTAAAGGGACCATCCGGAATTTCATGATTTATTAAAGGCTGTTTGATATTTGCACCTCGATATTTTTGACACACCTTACAATTAGTTATCATGTTCTCAATATCATCATTTATGTTTGGCCAATAGATTTGCGTTCTGGCCCGTCTTTTTGTTTTCTCTATCCCACCGTATGACACATGTAATTGTTTTAACATTTCTAATCTCATTGTTGTTGGAACAAAAATTCTGTCATTTAAGAAAATGATATTATCCTCTACAAATAGGTCATTCCTGTGCTTCCAGAACACCTTTAAGTATTCTGGTACCATTCTCTTGTTCTTAGGCCATCCTTGATTAATCATCCTTTTTAATTCTTTCAAGATTTCGTCTTTCTCAATTTCATTTTTAAACTGCTCTATCTTTTCCTTACTCACATTAATGCTATGAATTACTTCTGTTAGTCCGTTTGTTTCCCCACCTGGCTTTTCTGTCTGATCTGTATTTCTCGATAACAAATCAGCAATATACATAAATTTCCCTGGCCTGTACGTAAATTTTAAATTATACTTCTCTAATCTTAATTTCATTCTTTGCAGCCTACTTGATGGAATTTTACTATACTCCTTTTAAATAATCCCTACCAATGGTTGATGGTCCGTAACGATTTCCACTTCTCTTCCATATATCAAGTTATTCCACTTTGCGCATGCAAAAACTATTGCTAAGAATTCTTTTTCTGTTTGTGAATAATTCTGTTCAGCAGATGTTAGACTGCGTGATGCAAAAGCGACTGGTCTATCCTCTTGCATTAAACTACACCCAATTTCATTCTTTGATGCATCTGTTTGAATTTTTATCTTCTTATTCCAATCCAACGCTATAAGTGTTGGAGCATTTGCAATTGCGTCCTTAATCTGGCTTAAACACTCTTCATGATGTCTTAGCCATTGAAAGCTAACATTCTTTTTCCATAACTCTCTTAATGGGCTTGTTAAATTTGCCAAATTAGGAACATATTCCCTTACATAGTTTACAAAACCCATAAGTGTTTGCAACCCTTTTTTGTTTTCCGGAGCTTTCAAATTTTCAATCGCTTTCACGCGTTCTTTATCTATCTGTATCCCTTTATCAGTAATGTAATGACCTAAAAACTTGACCTTATTCACCTTGAACTGTACTTTTAGCGGGTTGAATTTTATACTCTTTTTCTGTGCTCTTTCTAATACTAATTCTAATGTCTTGTCATGTTCATATTCATTTTCTGGAGCAATTATTAAATCGTCTATATATGTATATAATAAGATTCGGTATCCCTGAAAAATTTTCCACATTTAATTTCTGAAATATTTCAGGAGCTATTTTCAACCCAAATGGTAAGCGAGTGAAACGGTAGCATCCTAATGGCGTACTAAAAGTACAAAGATTTTTGGACGCTTCGTCTAACTTAATTTGCCAGTATCCATCTTTCATATCTAGCACACTAAAAATCTTTTTATTTGCAAAAACCGGTTTAATTTGCTCAAACGTCGGTATCTCATAAAAGTGATCCTTAATTGCAATATTTAAATGCTTTGGATCTAAACATATTCTTATTGTTTTATCTGGTTTTTCGACCACTACTATATTGGATACCCAATCACATGCTTCACTTACCGGCTCAATCACACTAAGCTTGATTAATCGCTGAATTTTATTCTTTAATGGTTCTCTCATAGCAATCGGAATCCGTCTAGGAGGCCGTGCTATAGGTGTTACGTTTTCTTTTAATTCTATATGAAAATTACTATGAAAACACCCTAACCCGGTGAAAACCTCCGCAAATCTCTTAATCATATTTTCTTTTGTTGTCATCTTTATCTCTTCGACTCTTCTAACTAAACCTAACTCTGTGCACCCTGCTAATCCTAAGATTGGAGTTCGTTCCTCTTCTATAACAAAAAATTCTTGAGTAGCTATAACGTTTCTGGCAATGCATTTTGCCTTTATCTTCCCTATTTTGTTAACTTCAGTACCGTTATATGCTTCTAAATAAACTAAGTCTTTTTCTATTTTCAAATCTTTGATATTTTTTATATGGTTAAGAGGCACTACATTCACGGGGGACCCAGTATCGAGTTTGAATTGTCTTCGGCGGCCTTCCACGTGGTCTGTTTTTTGCTCGAATCACATCAAGGTTTTTCTCATCTGCCTTGGCTTTATTAGCAATTCCCATGTGGATGATTCCAGTTATTCCATGTAGTGTTTCTTAGTTTGTCTTCCTTTATTCCACAGCTTTTCTTTATTAATATATTTTTCTTTTTATAAATCACTGAACCACATTTTCACTTTGTTTAAAAAAAATGTTTTTTTTCTTTAGAACTTTACACCACGAAATTTACAGTTCGGTCCCGTTTGTCCGGAATGTCCGCAGCGCCATGTAGTGTTCTTGAGTAATAAATAACACGACCACTCGAGTTAACTTCTGTTTTATTACTGATCATAACATATCACTTGAGCCTAGCTTAGAACTTATTAGAGAGAGAGATGCAGTGACGTACTTCTCACTACAATAGATACGTAAAAATTCATAACTAAATAATTTATTTTTCCTGTACCAGAAAAAACATCCAATACAAAATTAATGCCGAAAGTGGACTTCGCGATGGTAAGCAAACAAAAAAATGTCAACCTAATTTCAACTCAACCCCCGTATATGAAATATCAACTCGATCTAGGTAGGACAGCTGAGTTGGGTTGAGTGGACCCAGTTTCAACTCGACATCCGTTTAAGACTGGGTTGAACCCGAGTTGAACCTGGGTTCAACCTAGTCATAAACGGGGTAATTGGGTCTACACTAGCCATGGCCATGGCCATTTCCATACGGCCCTGAAACATGGCCATTTTTGATGGTAGATCTTATGGAAAACTCGATGTTTACAAAACAAACAGTGCCAGTTTTTTGTATGGGATTTTGCTTATTTAGCAGTTCAGGGAGACTATACAAGGAGGTATAACTCCGTGTTGTCACTTTTCGTTTGATTAATGAGGGCGCCACAGTCACATGTCTTGCAAGCGGTTTTTTGAATACTTCTTGTTACCAGGAAATTTTGCACACAGCTTCAGCTCCGATGAAAATGTAATATGGTATACTCATTATACCGTTGGATCCTTGGGGCCGTCTCAAGAGGACGGATTACTGTTTTCATCTCGGAAAAAATTTTGCAATCGATTTTTCAAATACTTCCGGATATCCTATCAGGCTGAAATTTTGCATACAGCTTGAGCTCCGATGACAATGCAATATGATATACTCAATATACCTTTATATCCATGGCGGCCGTCTCAGGAGGGCGGATTGAAATATTCTTCACAGACCCTTCGACATGGGTGTCAAAAGAAAGGGTATGATAAGTAGAACACCATAAGCAACATGGTAAACTCAATATATCGATTGGTCCATGGCGGCTATCTCAAGAGGGCGGATTACCATTTTCTTCACAACCATTGGACATGGGTATCAAATGAAAGAGTATGATAAGTAGAACACTATAAGCAATATAGTATAATCAATATATTGTTTGGTCCATGGCGGTCATCTCAAGAGGGCGGATTACCATTTTCTTCACAACCCCCTCGACATGGGTATCAAATGAAAGGGCATTCTAACTAAAATGCCATAGGCTAGGCCTTTATATTCATGGCGGCCATCTCATGAGGGCGGATTACCATTTTCTTCACAACTCCCTCGACATAGGTATCAAATGAAAGAGTATGATAAGTAGAACACCCAATATAGTATACTCAATATATTGTTTGATCCATGGCGGTCATCTCAAGAGGGCGGATTACCATTTTCTTCACAACCCCTCGACATGGGTATCAAATGAAAGGCCATCATAAGTCGAATACAAAAAGCTATGTCGTTAGATAAACGCTAGTTTCTTAAGAAAATGGAGAGGTGATTGAAAACCAGAGTTGTTGATGTTGTTCGCCTTGTTCATTAGTCATAGAAATAAATGAATATATGAATTTTTGCATTTGAATTGAAATGTAATTGAAATTAAAAAGTAAAGTTTAAATAGTTTGATTGTAATCGATACGTCCGTAAGTCTTAAAAATAATTGAAAATCTGAATTTGTATAGTTGAATTAAAATGTAATGTAATTAATTAGACAGTAACGTTTAAATAATTTGATTATAATTAATATGGCATTAATTACTAAAAGTAAAAGGGGGAAATGTAGTGAGAAGTACGTCACTGCATCTCTCTCTCTAATAAGTTCTAAGCTAGGCTCAAGTGATATGTTATGATCAGTAATAAAACAGAAGTTAACTCGAGTGGTCGTGTTATTTATTACTCAAGAACACTACATCTATAAATGAGAATTTCACACAAAAATTTGAGGTTATGTTCAATTCAACTCTATTTCAACCCAAAGTGAACTCAACTCAACATCATATACGGTGGTCGAAATTTCAACTCAATCTCGACTAAACTTTTCGACCTAGTCATAAACGGGGTAAATGAAAAAGGAGATATAACTCTTAAGGCCGCCACACACGGTCAAACTGGATGTACATCCAGAATTTCATCAAACCCATAAGCGCAATGAGTTTTGATCGGCCGACCGGCCCACAATCGATAGTTTTGGTTGTACATCAACCCCAGGGAGACTATAGAAGGAGATATAACTCCGTGTTGTCAATTTTCGTTCGATTAATGAGAGCGCCACTGTCACATATATCCCAAAAACATGGCCGAGTATATTCATCCGGTTGATGGCAAAGTCCATTAAGTACTAAGATATTTTATATTTACGCCTAACTTAAAAAATCAGCTTCTAAATTGGATTTATATCGATGCGGGTTTTCGTATTTTATCTTTTCCACTTTTGGACGTTCAATCATGGAGCCTAGACAAGGAGTTAAAACTCTTATGGGGAAAATAACCGGAAATGGATGGATAGCAGAAACTAAACTTCTAGTTCATTTTTCGCCACAGATGTCGCCTAAAGCTGACGTTCACCACATGAAGTTAGCTGAATTTTATCTATTTCGACGATTTGTTCAAAATAAAGTTTGTCGAAATTGGAGAAATACCCGCATCATACACAAACCGTTTTGATGTGAGTATCGAGTGATTGATAGTGTAACTTGCACCATATATATTCGCACCTTAGACTCCAAAACTACAGGAAGGGCCCTCGCCGAATTAAAGCGTAGTAAAATTCGTTTGGACGAGTGCCCACGCTTCGGTAGTTGTTTGTACACTACAAGCGTAAAAACCGAGTGGAATAGAGGAGTTATCTAAAATAAAATTGTGCCCCCAGAAATTAACTTTTTACACGGCGTCACTCCGAAATCTAATCATCTGAACCCCCTGAATTTTGCGTTGGGTCTCTTAATGTAAACAAAGAAATTCAAGCAAATAAAATTTACATTTTTGGACTATTTATCACAGTGATTCATATATTTATTAATGTAAATATCTAATATATGGGTTTAGGAACTATTTTATTTAGCACATTCACCTAAAGAACGATTTTTCTCTCGCAAATTTCGATTTATTTCTACATTTCCAAACTGCACACTTCATTGTTCTTTTTTTCACAGAAAACTCACTCGCTAGAACTTTAATTATACTTTAAACTATCCTTTATACTTCCTTTATTGCTTTAAGTTAGTTTTGATAATACGATTTCGGATATCTTTATAAAAAAACTCGTCTTAAGAAAGTATTCCACCGAACGCGGGATCACAAGCAGCTAATTAACACAATTTGACAGTTAAGAGCCCCCAGATATCACTTCGCTCCCATACAGGGATTATACACACGAGGGCCTTTCCTGTAGTTCTCCATTCTAAGATTCGCACACTCTTAAAAATGTTGAAAGAAAACCCAAAAGTTGAACGCTAATTTCCATTTCATTCTGAGCTGCTTTCCATTTTCCTTTCAACTCTAGTCTGTTTCAAACTTTGCATTGGAGTGAAAGAAAAAAAAATTTGAACGTCAAAAAGTGGAATGCAAAGTTGAATCTGTAGAACCGGTCTAAAAGTTGTATCTCCTTGTATATTCAATTCAATTCATTTATTCGGCTTAAGTTCACAGTTACATAGAGTTATCTTCTATTTACTAATCCAAATGTAATTGATGGACTGTAAATGTATTGACCATTTGCCTGTAATATATTTGAGAAACTGCCGAGCTTTATACAATTATAGTTTAAATCTGCACAATTGCGACCGTTGTGCTTAATAACAATATTGGTCCTCAAAGGGCTACGCTACCTTAAAAACTAAGATAATAAATAAGTGTGTATACAATATATACAATAACTAACTAAACTAATTTTATTTAAGACAAGTTAGATGAGTCTCACAAAATATAGACTCATCTAAGTCGTCTTAGTTCATTATCTAGATTAGGAAAAAAAGTACATATATTTGAAACTTAATATTAACATAGCTTCTAATTGTATAATTTGACCTTATTACTTCAACCTTTAACAATACTATCAACAGTTACAACTAAGTATTAAAATATTAATACTATCAGAGTTATTTTGAAGACAAGTTAGATGATGTTCACAGCCATAACTTCATCCAAGTGGTCTTCATATAATGAAGATATTATTGTCAGTGACTCTTCTTGACTTCTTCAATCCAAATCCTTAAATCAAATGATTATTTTTATGGTTGTTCCTCATCCGGAAATCCCTGGTTCTTCTTTTCGTCAGTTTATTCCCCAATTTCTTTTGTTTCGGGCAATATGGTTAACGTTACACCTTAACTCGTTTTCTTTTTATTTATATTAACCGATAACTTTGTTTGTTAAAAATTACTAGTTTAAGACATTATCTTCTGTAAAACTTTTTGCTCCTAACGGTACTTTTACTGGTTCGCTTTTATGCGACCACGTTTTCTTTTTTTTTGGGACGTCTTCCATCCCGCGTCCATGCGTTCGCTTCAACACTCACCCGTATCTCCTTATAGAGGCTTGTTACACGGCATAACACTTTCTGCTGTAACAAACCGGTTTGTGCGTGTTATACGAATTTCACGATAAACTGACTGTTCTGCATTTTTTCGTGTAACAATTCTATTGTCTATGTAGCTGTGTACAAACTTTAAGTCATTTTCGTAGACCCCGAGAATGAAATTATGATTGTGTAATAGGGTTGATACACGGGCACCAACGAATGTTCATTGAAAGAGGAATGATCATTCGTCTTCGTGTATCAGATGCAATGAAGTTCTAATGAACATTAATATCTTCATTCGTTTCTTTTCTGAATGAAGCAAATAGAACTTCATTCGCCTTCAATGAAGTTGGAAACTGGAAATTTTCCACTATTTAAAGTGTTTAGAAGTTAAAAAATTTGTCTGTGCTATGTACCCTTGGTATAAAAAGAAGAAGAGGAAGAATATTTTGACGTTTTCAAAACGTTTTTGAAAGTTCGTGGTTCTTTTAATTATGTTTACGCATATCCTTTTCCTTGCTTTCATTGCTAAGCGTTTTAACTTTCTGGATTTTCTCCTCATCATGAGCAAGTTAACAATTGGTAAAATGCTGGCCACGTCCATTTTGACAACTGCTGTCATTCCCTGTATCTTCATTGCTGTTGTCTCGTGTATCAGCATGTAAACGAATGATCATTCAAATGGATGAAGCTGGAAGAATGATCATTCGTTTGTGCCCGTGTATTAACCCTATTAGAGCCAAATTACACGACCTATCACTTTCCCAGACTCACTTTCCAATCACTTCCAAAAAACCGGTTTTTTAGACAAGGGGGCGCAGGGAAGTGCATGTGTTGGTCTCACTTGTGAATCCAAGAAAAATTTCGGTCTCACAGCAAATTACACTAGCCAAGCATAACTCTCTTCGCTGGGACTGCGATAATTATAAGAATTTTTGTTGTTTTCTGCACAACCACATAGACAATAGAATTGTTACACGGAAAAGAGGCAGAAATTTAAATGCACCGTGTAATACTCAAATTTTACACAGACAGGTTTGACGTGAGTCCCAAGTGAATCAGCCAAATTACACGGCCTATCACTTTCCAAGACTCACTTTCCAATCACTTCCAATAAACCGGTTTTTTAAACAAGGGAGGGCAGGGAAGGGTATGTGTTGAGGCTCACTTGTAAACCAAAGCCTTCTATATTTACAAGCCATGCTGTAGGTGTGTGTGTGTGGTTGTATGAAGTCCCAACTTAAATTCGTGAAATATCAAAGTCCCATTAAAATCAAAGGGAAAGAAGTTTTCGTTCCGCGGAAAGTGTTGTTTCGGGTGTGATTTTATTGAAAATAAGAGCTATTCCATCAATGTAAAATACGTACAATATTGCAAAAAGTACCCAAATTAACTGTCATAAATTTTTATGTTGGCAATGGAGAAAAAAAATATCAAAATCCCTTTGATAACAAGGAAAACAAGTGCGCCGCGGAAAGTTTTCTATTAATGAAAGTGCCGGGATTTTTTGTTAAAAATAAGAGTTTTTTTTTAAAGATAAAAGCAAAATTTTCGTATAAGCTTTGATTGCTACTAAAATATCCGAAATTGTTCTCTGGGGGCACAGTGTCAGATGAAGGGCCAGCCAGTTTTTGTTGCAGCTAGTTCCAGTTTTAAAGCAAAATAAGAAAATAAAGATAAGTTGAAACGAATAGTTTGCTAAAAATTCCGAAATATTTATATAAATTTATTTTTAGCGGTAGTTTCCTACCTCCAGGTACGGCGTTTGCTTGGAAAGTTAAACACGGAATAAAATTTGAAATAATATTCATTAAAGAAGGAAGTTAGTAATGCTATTACATTTATTATTTACATTATTATCACAACTTTGTAATATGTAGTTAATAAATGTTACAATTAATGTCCATAATTTTTGTTTTTATTTGGTTTAAAGAAGATTTTATCCCCAATAATTTATTCCCAATAAACGTACATAACCGCACTCCACACAGTTTGACAGAAAAATTGAAGTCCCATTATGGTTTCATTGTGAGTGTGAGATTTCTTTATGCATGGCTTGTAAATATAGAAGGCTTTGTTGTAAACCCAAAAATGTTTCGGTCTCACCGCAAATTACACTAACACAGTGTAGAACCTGAAACTTGGCAACTTTTGATGGTAGATCTTATGGCTCATTTTACACGATGAAACACGAAACGAAACAAAGTTGCCTACAATCGCTAATTCCCTTTTGTAGTTTCCTCAAAAACTTCATCGGTGTCTACATGAGTAAACTTCTCATTTCTCTTTTTTACAAAGAAATCAAAGAAAAAACAACAACAAACCTGAAGCTGTCAAACTGTTTCCGCAAAGTTGCTTCCAAAAGTTTGTTGGCAAAATTTCACGTCCCCTCAAGCCCTCTCTCTCCCATAGCCTAAGCTTGCTGCAAACTTTATGTTTTGTGTTTCATCGTGTAAAATGGGCCAGGAAAACTAGATGGAAAGCCATTAGGCCGAACATCAAATCTGCCATGAATATGTAAATAATTTGACGTTTGTTCAAACAATTATGGCGGATAGTTTAAAATTAAGTTTGAATGGGTAGTTTCAGTACTACATGTTTTTATAATTCTAAAAAATGTTTGATGCGGTAACTTTTGTGAAGATATGCCATTTTTTCAAATGAAAACTCTGCCATAAATTGCCCACCACCATAATATTTGACAGTTCAAGCCATATATATGGCGATGGTGATGGAGAAAAATATGGAATGTGTAGACGCTGTAATAGTCTCCTTGACTTTTTCTAATCTTTCTAGTATTAGCAAACTCCTCTTCTCTGACCGTTGTTATGATTTTCTTTTCTTTTATCCACACCCGACCGCTGTTAGGCCGCTATTACATTAGGATGCCATGGCAGCGTAGCCAGCAACGTAGCCATCTGGAATATGTACATTTGCATTATGAGTATTAGACCTGGCGACGGTTTGGCCACGTATCCAGAATGGAAGCGTGGCCATAGCGTTCACACATCCCAGATCTATTTGGTTACGTCGCCGGTGAATTTTTTTACTCCGATTAGCTGTCACTTTCCGTATTTTATTTGTTTTTATTGTTTTGTTGGAATGGAACTTTTCGATACGGAAAGATTTATTTTAAAAGCAGACCGGCGATTTTCCTCAGAGGAATATTCAGATAGGGTAAAAAAGATATAGGGTGTACCCAATAGCGCCTTTTATTCCTTTTCAAACCTCTGATGCCTTTTTGCGACACAAATACAACAACATTTTTTCTTCGATTTCCATTTTAAAAATAACATCTGACATTGGCATCTCAAATTGGCCGCTGCATTTGGCAACTTGTAAAAGTTGATGTTGCCATAGTTACGTTGCTGGCTACGCTGCCATGGCATCCTAATGTAATAACGGCCTTAGTGTATACAGTACACCCTGAAAATAAAATTGTCGGAGTTCAATGAGCGAGTTTACACGGGTGCATCAAATAATTAATTTGATGCACACTGCATTAAGCCGTGTCGTTTACACGGTATGTGATTAGCTGTCACTTTTAGTTCGGTGATTAAATATTGAACCAAATTTTTTTAATGCGGAGATGCAACAATTTTGTGTCCATGATTGTGCAAATATTTATTTCTTTGCAGATATCTATAAATAATTTTGTTTCTAGATTTGTCCAATTAGAACCGCGCCTCGTCCGCAATTCCATTTGTAGTTCCATTTCCATTTTTAATTTTAAAGTGAAAATATATGCTTTTCTTGAAATGTCAATTTAATGCACTCAACTGTTTACACGGCAGTGCATCAAATAAGTTCTGTGAACTAAATTAATGCAGCGGATTATTTTAATTGTCAGGGACACCGCTGCATCAAATTTAATTTAATTATTTGATGCACCCGTGTAAACTCGCTCAATGCCTCGGTAATGGTTTGTGCAATATTGCTGTAAAGGCTGTGCGCGGAAACCCTGGAGAACCTCTTGTTTTATACTACGTTTATAAGCGGAGTTTCCCTCCGGATGGAAGTTTCGATCCGGAGTGAAATACCGCTTATAAACCGGGAGTGAAAATCCAGAACTTGGATTTTCGCTCCTGAAGAAAAACTGGAGTGAAACTTCGATCCCGGTTTATGTTGTGCTTATAAACGCTGACTGGGAGTGAGATTTTTTTCCGAAAGGGGAAAACTTTGTAAAGAAGAAGCTGAGTGTTTTATTTTGCTACAATAGTTTTTTTCTTTGCTTATTGATATTTTTAAATAAATTAAATTAAACATTGGGTTTATATTTGACTTTGCTATGATTTTGAATTTGAGCTTGGAGCTGTCATCTCAAACCAGAAAGTATTTTGGATTTACACTCCCATTGCTTATAAACGCATCGGGAGTTTTACTTTGGATTGAAGATCCGGGAGTGAAACTCCGCTTATAAACGTAGTATTATTATAAATAAGAACAAGATAAAGCTTTTTATAAATGTAATTCCCGCGTTTGTTCAGCGGTGCTCGCAGTTAGTAAAGATAAATATATGATTTGAAATGTCGGGTTCTTCAAGAAACGTTATATCGCGTTCTTCTACGAGACAGGAAAATGGGCAGACAACCCCCCTCAGAGGTACTTATCTACTTTTGTGATTATGGTTATAATTGGGAAGAAATCAAAGCGAAAAGTATTATCTTGTTAACCAATAAATTGTGATATTTAGATTGAATAGAGCGTGTTGACCCACTGGTCCTTTTCCATATGTACCGTGAGTTGCTTTAATATATTGACCAAAGGCTGTTATATTCAAATGACATTTATCCATATACAAAATAAATAATTAACTCATCAAGTGTCAACTGTTGTTGCGGCTACTTCTAGTAGAGTTTTCCTCCACGTTGTTTTAAGTCTTCCTACTCGACGGGATCTTTGCGGATTCCAGTCAAGGGCCTGTTTGGCTAGATTTCGTTTTCGCGTCGTAAGGTGTGGCCAACCCAATTTCATTTCCTTCGTCTGATTTGGTCGTCTATCCTTTCTTGGCCGGCACGGCGCCATAGTTCTTCGTTTGAAATTCTATCTAGCCAGCATATTTTTAGGATACGACGCAGGCATCTGTTGATGAAGACTTGTAGGAGCCCTGTGATGAATTGGGTGACTCCATGTTTCGCAACCGTACAAAAGTACTGCCTTAACGTTGGAGTTGAACCGTCGCAGTTTGGTGTTAGTTGAAATCTGTGTTGATCTCCATATGCGGAACAGGCATGCATATGCTCCTCGTACTTTATTTATTATTGAACTGACATCTTCTGCACCACCATTTTCGGTAATAACACTACCGAGGTAGCAGAATTTATCTACCAGTTCCACGTCACGGTTATTCAGCGCTGTCCGTTCAATGGTGTTTGCATTTATCCGCATTTCTTTAGTTTTAGGCGGATTTAGCTTTAAGCCTTCTGGGCTACTTTCTGTTGCCAAATTGTTTAATATGTTCTTGAAGTTCTGGTGTCTCAGCAAACAGATATCATCGGCGTAGTCGAGATCCTTAAGGCGGTTTAGCAAACCCCATTGTATGCCGCCTGTTTTATTATCTATCTTCCGACTAGAGCTGCTGTTCGAGATTTCAAAAATAAATACATGGTCGACGGTACAAAGGGGCCTTCCCTAAGTCTCTAGTGTGTCACATAAAAAAAAAATCAGGTGCGGTCATGGGACCCCCGTCAGGAACGAAGTTCCTTACGATTTTTCTACAAATATTTTATTAGTAAAACAGAAATAGAAATATAAAGCCGGCATACCAAAGCTCCACATGCATATTGCACTTTTTTTATATGGAAGAAATCCACACAAGTCGCTTTGCTACATTTATCTCCACGAAAAAGTGACGAAAAGCTGAATATTAAGCTTTGGTATACCGCCGGCCCAATTGAGGAGTGACTTTTCAAAAGGCCTTATTTCCATTTAGATTAAATTTTCAGAAACCGCAAATTTCTGTGGTACGTCCAAAATATGCAAAATTTTTATTTTTTTTTGCATCAATATAGTTTGTCCTAGTATAACTATATTTTTACAGTGGTAGATGAAAAATATTGTAAGTGCGACTTCATTAAAAACAAAAAATAGTTTGGAAATATGCCCTTTTGTTTGGAACGTTTGGAAATAAGACCTTTTGTATGGACATCCATAGGAAAAATGACTTTATTAGATTTTTTTTTAAAAAGTCTCTTGCTTGAAATCTTTTAAAATACTATAAATTCACGCAGGAAATGTGGCGTTTTGTTCAATTAAATACACCGTTTATTTCATACATGGGAATATGCCTGTTTTGAAAAAAAAAAATCTATATTAGTATCCATTTTTTTATAGGAACGAAGGACTTTTCTTTCGTCCTATTAACGTGAATAGGTGATAATTTAGCCTTGCTACTGGATTCCATCGAAAGGACACCGCACAAATTATATGAGAAAAGGGTCCCGGCGGATTTGGCTGAAATTGAAGTATGTTAGTCAGTGGGGGTAGACGAACAAAAAATTGTAAGGGGGAGGGGGGGTAAATCGTAACGGTTAGCCGCTAGGGCGTTTTGAAATTTTTTGATAGATGTTTTTATATCACCCTGTATTTTTGTAACCCTGTGAAATATTTTCGTGAATAAGGTGGCAATTTACGCAGAATACTCCCGCCTATCTAAAACTGTAAAAATCGAGATTCTAACCGACCAACTTTTAGAGTTATGGGTCGTCAAAGTCAAAGTTTTGTTTTTTTTCACTAAAATTTCAAGTTCAACCACCTTTTTCTCCAAAAAATACGTATAGTTAATTAAATTTTTTTTTACAAAATTGGAAAGCTTGGACAATTTCCTATGAATAAGGTCAGGGCAACTTTTATGCTACGGCCTTTACTTTTGAAGTTATAAGCAATTTTAATGTGAAAGTTGGCTTTATTTCGTACTTATTTGGTACTTTTCGAAAAAGCTGCGGTGGAAAAGTACTAACTACGTATTTTTTGGAGAAAAAGGTGGTTGAACTTGAAATTTTAGTGAAAAAAAAACAAAACTTTGACTTTGACGACCCATAACTCTAAAAGTTGGTCGGTTAGAACCTCGATTTTTACAGTTTTAGATAGGTGGGAGTATTCTGCGAAAACTGCCACCTTATTCACGAAAATATTTCACAGGGTTACAAAAATACAGGGTGATATAAAAACATCTATCAAAAAATTTCAAAACGCCCTAGCGGCTAACCGTTACGATTTACCCCCCCTCGCCCTTACAATTTTTTGTTCGTCTACCCCCACTGACTAACATACTTCAATTTCAGCCAAATCCGCCGGGACCCTTTTCTCATATAATTTGTGCGGTGTCCTTTGCTCTAAAGTAAAAAATGGAAATAAGGCCTTTTGAAAAGTCACTCCTCAATTGTTGTTTTTTCTCATGGACAAGATATACATAATGTTACTACCTGGTAAAATTCGAATTCGGCGTTTGCACCTTTTTCTGATACTGCCTGAATTTTTGTTGGTGTTGAACGTTTGTTTTAGGTATTTTATTTACACCCTGAAATTGTTTTTCGATGTTTTTTCGCTTTCGATAGGCTTTTGGACGGTGATCATATGATTCCACTATTCTCTCTCTATAATGTAAATAGTAAACACATGTACAATAAACGAATTTAAACAGTAGATAGACTGGGTACGGTTGTGACAGTCGTCATATTAGCGAAACTATAATATCGAGGAGGATGCAAAGATTGAAAGAGGCAGCGTGCCCATGCGAAGGTGTTTCACAGTATTGAGTGAACCATCGCTCGACATTTACGCTAGCAGAGGCTTACATTACTTTTTCACAGTCAAAATTATTATTCGATTTCTTTTAATAATTGTTATATGTGTACAGATAGAGTAATGAGTGTCTTTCCTCTTTATATGTTAAGCATTAGTAGTTTATCCTGTCGTTGGAGAAAGTGATCTGATATTCGGGCATGATATCAAGAGGCACGATCCTCCACAAGTCCATCCAATTACTGGCTTATGAGGACAGGAAATCTGGGACTGCACATTAACGAAAGCAAAACAAAGAACATGTTGGCCTCGTCTACAAGAACACCTAACATTTGTCCCACAATTAAGGTAGAGGAACACGAATTTTAAGTGGTAAAATCATTTACCTACCTTCAATAACATCAGCCGACAATAGCATGGAACCAGAAATCCGAAACTAGAAATCCGTTGAACCAACGCGGAGCTTAATGAAGACAGCGCCAGCATGGAGCACGTCGCTCATAGTAAAGTATTCAAGAACAAGAACAGCAGCTTTCAAGATATATAACACGTTGCGCGGGTATATACTTTGGCCTTTCTCCGAAAGAGGTACGGATGTTACCTTTCGAACTTGCTACTAAAAATAATCTGAAACGATCTGCTACTTGGCTCGAGAATGAGATAGCTGGTGAGGAATGGTTTCGTTCATTTATAAATGGCAACAGCAACAGGATATATACAATGTTGATGAAACTGGCGACAAGACAAGACGTGGACTACGGCAAATAGGATCTCTTACTTCAGCTGAACGAGGCACATTAGTCACTGTTGCTTTGCAGTAAATGTTTTGGGCAATGCTATTCCTCCTTTATTCGTGTTTCCAAGGGTTCATTATCACGATCATTTTGTTAAGGACGGGCCAATATGATCGATTTGTACTACACATCCTTCAGGCTAGATGCAACGGGCTGACGCTGTTACAGACACACCTGGAAAAGAGGCATTTAGGCAAGAATATGAAGAAAAAAAAGACCTTGCTAAGCGGGTAAAGAAAAATCTTACTGGTGTATTTTTAACCTGTCACTATCGACCCTGGGGTGTGTTCGGTTGTGACATTTATTCTTTTTTTTTCTAATTTGCCTCCAAGAGTTAACCATTGTACATTTCCTTAAGCTTACTGGCATACTTACTAAATGATGGGCGATCAAATTAAAATTGTCACAATTGTACCCATTGTACCCTGAATACTTGTAAGAAGTTATACAATTTTATTTCTTACTTTTCTAAATTTTCTAAATTTGTATAAGTCTCATTTGATGCCCTTTCCATTTTTTTAAACTTATTTTTCGCAATAATGAAAAATTCAGCAGCAGTCACATCCAAACTAATTCAAAGGTTTGCTATGTTTGACATTACAGTTAATAATCGTACTTGTAGCTTGATTTTGAAAGGTATTCCATTCATTTCAATAAAAAAACATAAGCATCTATCCTCGATAATGACCAATGCAAAAAGTGTGCACGTTCGTCATGCATAACACTTTGCATTATCATTTCTTCCTATAGCTATCGGTGCAAATTGATTCCAATTTCTAATAAATTCACAAATTGCCTACTGGGATCGATACTCGCACGCATACATACACAAAATATCGCATTTTCTTACGTGACGATTTCTCCAAATTCACTCTACCCGCAAGCCGCGTTAAGGAACTTCGTTCCAAAAAAGAGCGCCGACAAGGATGTCATTTATTAATGGCGAAAGTAGTCATCCTTGTCGTACTCCTGAGCTCACCTCAAAGCTGTCGGATAACTTTCCATTATGGAGAACTCTGCATTTGCAATTGTTATATAGGGCTTTTATCAATTCTATTATTTTATCAGGTAGTCCACGTCGCCGTAGTGCCTGCCAAATGAACCTCCTATTAACCGAGTCGAACGCTTTCTCATAGTCTACGAAAGCAAGGTAAAGGGGGGATCGGAATTCAGTAGACTGCTCTACTATTATTCTCAAGGTGTTAATATGATCAATGCAGTTCCTGAATCCGGCCTGTTGCCTCCTAAGCGTTCGGTCTACTGCCTCACTTATCCTAGATAGAAATATATGGGACAACATTTTGCCCACAGTAGATAATAAACAGAGTCCTCCCCAGTTGTCGCATATCGTTAGGTCCCCCTTTTTTGGAATTTTGACTATGATACCTTCCGTCCTCCGGAAAGGTACAGGTGTTCCATGCTATTTCTAGGATTGGCTGAAGCGCATCTGCCATGAGGCTTGAGTCGGCTTTCAACAATTCTTTCGGGATGCCCTCTTTCCCAGCTGCTTTACCATTGGCCGTCACATGAATTGCGGTTACTATTTCCGTCTTGGATGGGGCCCGAGTGGCGATTCTTATTGGCTGTGCATTGATGCCGTTTTCCTCAAGCTCCTGTGTAATATTGGGATGCTTCATCTAAATACATCGTAAAACAACGGGGTCACGGAAATCGTAAAATCCTCCAAAAAATAATAAAAGTCCAAAAAACAACAAAACTCCACACTGGCTTATAATAACTTCCGACAGTTAATAGAACCCTTCTGTCGGTTTGAAACTATGCTTGAATTGGTTTTCAATTTCCCCGATAGTTCGCCTCTTTCTCGGAGTAAAATTACAAACTTACGTTGATCAATACTTTTATTATTAAGTTTTACTTTTTCTTTCTTTTACTTTCATTTACATAAACTAAGATATTGCAGTAAATTAGTTTACTTTGTATTTTCAGAATCCTAAAAACAGTTAATCTGTATTAGGAGTATTTTCGGAATCGAATCTGAATTTATAATTCGGCCCGAATATTAAAGTAACCTAATCTACATATGTCTTCTCTTCTTTAGCAATCGAATTTGCTGCTATAAGAATTATTTCCCAATTTAATCATAATATACCAATTTTACGCAAAGTCATCAAAAAAGATTCCTATGATCAAAAGTTGGAACACCTCCTTCATAACTAAACCATGATCCAGATTACTGGTTTCCCGGCAACCTCGCCATTTTTCACCACTTTGGTTCCAATCGTCCAACTCGAAGGTTCATACCTTACGTAATTTATTAGTTGCTCTATTTTTACAGTAAAAATATACGTCGAGTTCTTATATCAGTTTTTGTCACATCATGAATCTATTTCAAATATTAATAGTACAACATACAAAATGTTAGCACTATTTACGTTCCCTGTAAGGAAGGCAGGACAATAGTCTTTACTCTTCAGAGTGGTAACTTTCTGAAAAACATACGAAAGTCAGGGATTTTAAGAAGTATGAAAAAGTTTAGGAATTTTTTGATGTAAGTAATAAAGTGGCATTTATCTATCTATCAACGCCTGTGGAGATGCACAGTATAAATGAACGCCGATGAAATTTCGGGGAAATGCGATTGTTGAGCTCTGCACCTGCTGAGAAGCTCGAAATTATTGGAATTCCATTAAATGTACTGGATATTAATTAATACTATCTCACTCGCTATTACAGAGCTTTGAATTGCAAGGCAAATCAGCCCTCTAGAATGACCTTCTATACCATACACCATTATTCATTCCATCATTAAATGCGCTATGGTAAAGTGCTTGTGCAAAATTACTGATTGCTTGAATTGACTGAAAATAGGTCGCTATTTCTGAACTTGCCCGATATTTTTTTGTGAATTCAGGATATTTGTTACAATTATGATTATATTGCAGTTGGTTTTGATTAGCTCTTAAAAAGTACCAGTGGACGTTTTTATATGTTTGTGGAATTCTAAAATCAATGATCATCAGATCATCATATTGGGTCATGTGACCGCAGTCAGGGGCCTTATTCTCTATTACAATATTGTGAGAATTTTTCTCGAAACTGCCAAAATGGTATTCTGTATTACAAAACTGACTCGAAACTGTAACAATATTGTTAGATTTCTACTCGAAAGCTCAAGGTTAATCGAGCAATTTATAAAATTTTAGGTGGGGGCGATACAATTGAAAGCTCTTGGGCTCATTTTCTTTTCTTTGCGGGACATTTCTACCCGAGGAAGCAATATTGTAATAGGGAATACGGAAGCATTTTAGTTTCGGATATCAGTTTCGAGTGAAAAGCATTTGAGTATTGTAATAGAGAATAAGGCCCCAGATCTTTCATTGAAGCATAAGAGGTGTTGCCCTTCTTTCTTTAAACTCCTTTAATCCCTCATGGGACATAGGGCGGAAACAGTTGCCCTCCAGCGGACTCTGTTTTGCGCGACAGCTCTTAGCTCCGACCAGGATCTCCCAGTTGTTGCGGCTTCTTCTAGTAGGGTTCTCCTCCACGTTGTTCTAGGTCTACCTACTCGACGGGAACCTTGCGGATTCCAGTCAAGGGCCTGTTTAGCTAGATTTTCGTTTTCGCATCGCAAGGTGTGGCCAACCCAATTCCATTTCCTTCGCCTGATTTGGTCGTCTATCCTTTCTTGGCCGGCACGGCGCCATAGTTCTTCGTTTGAAATTCTATCTTGCCAGCGGATTTTTAGGATACGACGAAGGCATCTGTTGATGAAGACTTGTAGGCGCCCTGTGATGAATTGGGTGACTTTCCATGTTTCGCAACCGTACAAAAGAACTGCCTTAACTTTGGAGTTGAACAGCCGCAATTTGGTGTTAGTTGCGATCACCGTTGATCTCCATATGCGGGACAGGCATGCATATGCGCCTCGTGCTTTATGTAGTCTGGAACTTACGTCTTCTTCTGCCCCACCATTTTCGGTAATAATGCTACCGAGGTAGCAGAATTTATTTACCAGTTCCACGTCACAGTTATTCAGCGCTGTCCGTTCAATGGTGTTTGCATTTATCCGCATTTCTTTAGTTTTTGTCGGATTTAGCCTTAAGCCTGCTTTTTTTTTATGAAAAACCAAGCTTAGGTGTAACCCTTTGTACTACCAGTCCGTCATGTCGTTCAGTTCATGGTGCAATGTCTAGTAGTTAGCTTGGTTTGAAGAATAGAGGAGAACAGGAAAGGTTAGAGGGGGTCTGGAGGGTGTAGAAGAAAATGACGATGAACCTCACGTTTGAACTCTAAGATGTTGTACGAGTTCGGAAATACTGACTGCGAGAGATTATTCCACAGTCGAGCTGTTCTATTCATAAACGAACTTCTAAACCGTATTGTGCGTGAACGAGGGGCTGTAGGGTATGGGGGTGAGCCGAGCGGGCTAGTCTTGTGTTGCGGGAAAAGTATTGCCGTGCAGGCAGGAGGTCCTGAATTTCGGTGGAACAGTCGCCATGGTAATAGCGATAAAGTGGCTCAAGGTGTCTATGGAGGCGCGAAAGGGGCCATCACCAATGAGTTTGAGGGCACGATTTTGCACCTTGTAGAGACAAGCCAAGGTGGTTTTTGGGGCGTCTGCCCAGAAATGCGAGTTGTAGGATTTGTATATTGTAGCCAATGCGGCTGGCTGGAGGAGGTACTTGCATCTCTTGAGAAATCCAAGGCATTGGGAGGCTTGTTTGGCGATTTGGAATATGTGATCGTTCCATCGCAGATGCTCCGTTAAAGTTACCCCTAGGATGTTGAGAGTTGAGTCAGCCGTTAGATTCTCTCCATCCACCGAGACAGGAGGAAGGTCGGTACAATTTTTGTTGGGGATCAAACAGTGCTTCGTTTTTGTGGCATTGAATTCGACGCGGTTCATTTGGTGGACTACTTTCTGTTGCCAAATTGTGTAACATGTTTTTGAAGTCCTGGTGTCTGTGGGCCAGCAAACAGATATCATCGGCGTAGTCGAGATCCTTAAGGCGGTCTACCATACCCCATTGTCTGCCGCCTGTTCTATTATCTAGAGCGCCGACAAGGATGTCACTTATTACTATAAGAAATAGTAATGGCGAAAGTAGGCATCCTTGTCGTACTCCTGAGCTCATCCCAAAGCTGTCGGATAATTTTCCATTATGGAGAACTCTGCATTTGGAATTGTTATATAGGGCTTTTATCAATTCTATTATTTTATCAGGCAATCCACGTCGCCGTAGTGCCTGCCATATAAAGCTCCTATTGACCGAGTCGAACGCTTTCTCGTAATCTACGAAAGCAAGGTAAAGGGGGGGTCGGAATTCAGTAGACTGCTCCGCTATTATTCTTAATGTGTTAATATGATCAATACAGGAGCGGCCCTTCCTGAATCCGGCCTGCTGCCTCCTAAGCGTTCGGTCAACTGCCTCACTTATACTAGATAGTAATATATGGGACAAAATTTTCACCTACCGATCTGTGCGTTTAAGTCACCCATTAAAACAATGATGTCTCCCCTTGGAATAGAGCGAAAACCTCATTCAGTCGCATACAGAACTCGTCCTTGATGTCATCTTCTGCGTCTTCAGTTGGATAAGGATCTCGTTTTTCACCGAGACCCTTAGAAATTCTGTATATAACAGGTTAAATGTGAATTTTTTGTGTTATTTTTCACGATTAAAAAAACACCCTTTATGTATATGCTAATTTTGTCTTCAGTAATTAACGCGCCATTATCCGAGGCATGTTTCTCGTTCCGTAATAATTATTTTTTCCGGGTAAAGTTATTAGCCTCACGCCAACCTTACTTGGAAGGGACTAGCCCGATCTAATTAGACTATCCTCTCTCATCGAATAGTTACCAGTGGCCTCGCTAGGAGGTTATGGTCGCATTTCCTTCAGTCCGAAATAGTTGCGACACGTGCATGTTATGCCGGGTTTCCACCAAACAGACACTGTTTTGTTTTTAAATTTTTTTGTTTGTTTTGATTTACCCACTTGAGATGGGACAGTGTTTTATTTACAAAAATCCTATTCTCCGAGAAAAATGTTTTCAATATTGTTAGATTTTTACAAAACATTGACATTTTTTTTGGCAAAAACCGTTTTGGTTTTTGTTTTGACTGTTTGGTAGAAACCCGGCATTGTGCTACATGTTAATCTCCCTATTCCCCTGATGATTGACCACCTAGACCTATGCGGTAAGACCTATGGAGTGCGTTAGCGAGCGAGACCCAACCAACCCAACCGCTGGAAGGATGGTGTAGACCAGGACGCTTAGAACTTAGGCCTCCATTGTTGGTCCAAGAAATTCCTCGGAATTTTTAGTTATGCTATCTTCATTAAATCGATATAGTTATAAGAATTACAAATATTTGACGTTATTTTGCATTCATACACACGAATATTTGCCGATATTTGTATAAATGCTGCCATTTTGACCTTAAAAATGCAGTTGAGCAATGTAAAATGAATGTTTAATTTTTTATAAACAATATCTCAAAAATTTGAGTTCAGTCTCCTTTTTTGCATACAATTTGAAGCAATTTCTCGTAAAGAGCTTTCAGAATGAGACATTTTCCAATTCATGAGATTGATCTCATAGCATGACATATAACTCAAATCTAATGATTTTTGTTTGCATACGAAATAAAGTAAATGATCAGAAATATGAGATAAAACTCACTTCTCATTTTTTTGCGTACGACCCAATATTTCGCTTGACACGTAAACTTCTCTGGCGAGACAGTAATTCGAACTAAGGAAACCTGGCTAAAGAATATCGAGAGCGACTTAAAGAATCAAGAATCAGTTATCCAGGCTGAGACGTCGCGTCGCCAAAAATTGTCGAGAATGGAAACGAATCGTGAATGGAGTTCGAGACCCAGCGACACCGATAGCAGCGTATTCTTTTCGGAGACGTTCCACTCGGACCGACAGCTAACGAATCAAAGAAGAAGATAATCAAAAGGTGCTAGATTGAAATAATTTTAAAACAATTTGTTTAATTTTGGATGATATGTTATAACGGGCTAAACTTGCATTTTTCTAGATTATTGCTTTGTACGTCGAAGCGTTTTTGTCATTTTAAAAGATCTCTCGCATTTGTTGTTTGTATGATACCTAAAGTACATAAAGATACTTAAAGTACACTACGAAGAATCATAGCACGCTTTATCAAAGAGACAATTTAAATGCATCTTCTGACATTATGACCATTGAATTTCAAGAGAGAGGACAATCCTACAGCTCCAAAAATATGTTGATCTAGGATTTTCGATAGATTTTCATCTATTTTCTTAAGGTTCTTATCTCAATCACGCATGTTTACTGAGTCTTCCAAATATACCTAAATTACTGGCAATGGTTAACTGGTTTGGTTAACACGTTCGACTTGACTCTTAGCTTGAGGATTAATGGAAATTAATGACTGGTACTCCATAATTTAGTATGAAATCATTTAGAATACGAATCACAGTGCAGTTTTGGTGATCGGGACAGCATCTATTAGTGCAAATATAATGAGATTATCTACTAATATGTGTCTTCTCGATAGAGAGGGACCCACGTAATCAATATGCACTACAACTGGTTGTTTTCTGGTTGTTTACCTGTTTGTGTTTTACTCATCAAGCCTGGCAAACATGCCATTCACTGATAATCCATTAACAAAGGGAATTTCTTGCTTCGACAGTTATATGGCAATAAAAGCTAAGTTGCCTTATAGCATGTACACACAGACTTGGTTATCACTTTGTGTGGTTTCAGACTATGTTATACCCTTGACACACATGTGGTATCGATATTACAATATTCGAAATATTACGTTTATACTACATGTGTGTCACCCAATACTAGCAATATACCAGGTTGACAATCTAATTTATACGTAGTATGAGATTTGCTAAATTTAGGTGGTATTAAGGTAATATACACTATTTTTACTGTGCACAGCGCCTCTGCCGGAAAATTTTCCTCACAAAAAAGTTGTCAGTTGCTTGTGAGATTCTGTGTTTATAGTGTTTTCTCACTATAGTCGCGTGCTTTGTTTATGTTCTGATTATTTTGACAAATCAACTTTAACAACATTGAAATATTAATTACACAGGACCACAAAAAAAATTCGAAGTCCTGATACAGAAAGGTGAAGTACCTTCCGGTATGTTTTTCGGTGTGCTAAAAACGAATCTGAGGTCAGAATTGACCCATCACCCTTAGATTTCGCCCCAGCACCCCCCAGTACCCCCCAAAGAGTCTAAATTTTACTTTATATAAAAATTCAAAATAAATATCTCTTTCTAGGTTTTTCGGTGTGCTAAGTACGATTCTGAGGTCAGAATTGACCCATCACCCTTAGATTTCGCCCCACCACCCCCCAGTAGCCCCCAAAGGGTCAAAATTTTACTTTATATAAAAATTCAAAATAAATATCTCATTCTAGGTTTTCGGTGTGCTAAGAACGATTCTGAGGTCATGGTTTACCCATAACCCTTAGATTTCGCCCCAGCACCCCCCAGTACCCCCCAAAGCGTCAAAATTTGACTATATATAAAAATTAAATTTTCAGTTAATAGAAGAATTTCGAGTTCATACAAGCGCAAATAGCAAAACCGTACATTTCCCAAGTTCCCTTTCTAATCATCTTTTGTATCTACTTTTGTAACTGGGACACCTCCCCGTCCTTCCGGCTAAGTTCCCAGATGAGGGACAATGCCTTCATGACAAAGGTATGCAAAAAGAAGTTTACGATGCAGGGGAGGGATAGAAAAGGATTTTGATTTAGTAAAATTTTGACCCGTTGAAACCTTGATTTTTACAGTTTTAGATAGGTGGGAGTATTCTGCATAGATTGCTGTCTTATTCATGAAAATATTTAATAGGGTTACAAAAATACAGGGTAATATGTAAACCTCTAACAAAAAAATTTCAAAACGCCCTAGCGGGGCGGGGGGGTACTGGGGGTGATGGGGCGAAATCTAAGGGTGATGGGTCAATTCTGACCTTAGAATCGTACTTAGCACACCGAAAAACCTAGAATGAGATATTTATTTTGAATTTTTATATAAAGTAAATTTTGACCCTTTGGGGGGGGTACTGGGGGGTGTTGGGGCGAAATCTAAAGGTGATGGGTAAATTATGACCTCAGAATCGTACTTAGCACACCAAAAAACCTAGAAAGAGATATTTATGTTGAATTTTTATATAAAGTAAAATTTTGACCTTTTGGGGGGTACTGGGGGGTGCTGGGGCGAAATCTAAGGGTGATGGGTCAATTCTGACCTCAGATTCGTTTTTAGCACACCGAAAAACATACCGGAACGTACTTCACCTTTCTGTATCAGGACTTCGATTTTTTTTTGTGGTCCTGTGTTATTTGCCGCTTGCTACTCCAAAATCAAATGGAAACACAAATGTCAAAGCAAACTACTTCGATACTAGATTTATGTGTGTCACGGGTCTGACGATATTATGATATTGTGGATGTTATGATATCGAAATTATAATATCGATACCACATGTGTGTCCCAGGTATTAGAACTAACAACTGTACACACTAACTCGATTGGTTAGTTCTGTCATTGACACAATGACACCATGGGATAGAGAAAGAATTGTAGAAGGTAACTTGATTTGAATTTCATGCAATATTATGTAGGATGTGAAATGCCTATCTGTATATGAAACGGTTTTGTAACGGTCACGTGATTTTGGCGGGCAAAATCGATGTCATATTTGGTGTAAGTTTACATCAGGCGCGTCGTCGTGACTGGTTTTTATCATTTAATACTTTCGCGCACTCGATGGATGATGGTTATGTCATTTATGGAGGTTGGGACTATCAAATTTACATCTTACATGTATATTTGATAGTATTTTGAGTCTATTCCGCCTAGTTTCTTTTAAGTCGCCTCCAGACTCACGCCGTGAACACCCACCTGCGACAAGTCTGAACGCGAATGTGTGGATGGTTTTCACGCCTGTTCACGAAAACTACCTCTCAGAGTCGGTACGGCGTGAGTCTGGAGCCGCCTTTATATTAAATACCAGTAATATAGTCACTAAAGAAATCTACAAGATTCATTAAAACAAAGCCAGAGTTTCATAAGTCTCATTTTACACGATGAACCCCGAAACAAAAAGTTTCCTGCAAGCTTGCTCGGTTTGTGGGAGAGAGATGAGAGAGGGCTTGAAGAAACACGTCCTCCCTCTAGCCCTCTCTCATTTCTGCCCTTAAAAACGCAAGCTTGAAAGAAACTTTTTGTTTCGTGTTTCATTGTGTAAAATGATCCTAAGCTATACTTTATACTATACTATACATAAAACTTTTACTAAACTACTTCAAACAGGTCTTTCTAAACATGGCATCGAGCCAAAGGATATAAAATCTGTGGTCTGCACCCATGGCCATTCTGATCATACAGGAAATAACAATCTTTTTACAAACGCCGATTGGCTGCTTGTAGGACAATCACCATCCCATAAAGATAAATACTATACGCATAATTTTGATAAAGGTTTCTAAAATAAAACTCATGAATAATCCAGCATAACATTCTATAATCATAGGTCCTTTTAAGTTAACTGATGATGGATGTCAATTATATGTTATTATAAAATAATTTAGCTCTGTTTTGTAATTATGAACGAAAATTACTCAAGGAAAAGTAATAATTAAGGAAAAAAGGAAGCAACATGTTTGGAGAGCTATTTGGTTGAATAGCATGCTATGTATTTCTTAACCGTGTTGTGCAGTTATGTTAGAATTGCTTTCCAACAGCAAATAAAGCTATGTGATGCTAATGCACTCGCCATTTCTTTACATGTAAATATGCGAATTTTTTGTGGTTTGTCGTAGTTGTTGTCTTTCCCAAAATCATTTAGCAGTTGTTCTGCCTTTGTGGATCAAACAGATATTTTTTTCTTTGGCGGTCCTGGACAACTAATTTAATTTCAGCGACAAATTTCAAAATATCATGTCTACCTGTCTGTTGACAACAAATTTTGGTAGATTGTTGTAAACTTTCATTGATAGATGGCCCTCATTCCAGTTAATTATCGTGGTTAACCCCGTTAACCATAGAAATTTTGCTTGGTTTGTGATTTTTGCTTGGTTTAAATATGTATGGCAAACCACGCACAAACCATCTAAATTATTGTGGTTAACGCTTGAAACCATCTCAATAGTGGTAACCAAGTCGGGGTGTACATGCTATTAGATATTTTTAAACAAAACTATTGTCTCTCGAACTCGCAAGCAAACAAAATTAAAATTATGTTTTCATCAAAGTTTCATTATTTGAACAGAAAATGATTAGTTTTCCTTAGAAGATTCCCCGACTTGTTGACTTGGCTGGACGTTATTCCAAAAACAGTAGAAAACGGAGAATTACACTCTTTTCGGAAAATGATTTTGATTTTTTTACATGAAAAGGTTATCTCTGAGATAATTTGCAACAAATAAAGAACTGAACAAAATTTAATTCATTTTCATGCTTACTTGAAGTATACTGGAAGTGGTTTTCGAGTAACGAAATATGCATGTAAACTCATCCTGACTTGAAGTATACTTGAGGCAAGTAAATCACAAAAATTTGTTTGATTGACTTGAAAAAGCTCATTAGTCCAGGTGCTGGAGCATTTCCAGTGGTTTTGGCATGATGTAATGGAGTTCTCTGGTGGATGATATCCATGTTGTACCAAAAATTAAAAGTAGACAGCTAGCTCGTGGGATATTCATTAATTTCAAGAGATACATTTGAAGCCGCACTTGATTCAACGAAGAGTCGCGTTTGCCCGCCGTTGTTATATACCCTTGTTCAGCGGCCGTTACATCTTCATCATCATCGCCTATTAATGTTTCTACAATTCCCTCTTTTTCTAGTTTTTTATGCTCAATGTTGTTGCAAGTTTGGGCTGCACACTTTGCCCAGTATTCCGAGCTACACAAACAAAATAATAGAGTAAACCCTTCCAACACAGAAGGCAACTCCGCCGTCGTCTGGTCCCAAGTCCAGGGTGTGAAAGGAAAGATCGACCTGCCGAATTGACCAGAATCAGGAAACCGCAGAAACTAGGCAAGAAACCGCCTTTTTGAAAGCGGCACCTATAGTAGCGTATTCGTTGCGGGGACGTCCCGCTCAGGCCGCCAGCTAACGTATCAAAGAAGAAAGAAGAAGAAGAACACAGAAGGCGCATTTGTCAGCTGGGCCAAGAAAAATTAACCAACTCAGCACAACCAAACGCTGAGATGAGTATCTCAACTAAGCATGCAAACATAAATTAAAAATTAAAGATTATAACAAATTAACATGTAACCCACTCTAACAACAGAAAACGTAAGCACGTGAGATTAAAAAGACTCCTTTTAAGGACATTTTTACTAATGCTCCCGCTAAAGACATTAATATTGATGTTCACGTTAATGTACATTGACAGGTTCAAATCTGGCGTAATTCGTGTTAGATGAGTTGATTTGTTAAAGAGGTGATCCTCTCAGATTATGACGACTCTCTCTAAACGACGCACGGCGACTTAGAAAACCTGAGTCACTCTTTCCATTCTTTGGACCACCTTTTTATAAAACCCAGGTTTAACTACCTTCACAAGATATATAATTGATGTGAGTGGAAAACTCCAGCTTACTATCAAATGTAATCCCGAGGGATACCCTCATCAAAAAAGGTGTAGTTAAAAATTAAAGGACCACGTCTCCTATTAAAAGACATGATTTCACATTTACTAATATTAAGAACCAGGATGTTGTCAAGAGTAAAAAGTGTCCAGGTCAACTTGCAAAAGTTTGCAATCCTCGATACTCTTTATGTGACGGTACAATTTGATGTCATCAGCGTAAATCAATATTCTACAATGTCTTAGCAAGAGAGCAATGTCATTAATTGAAACCATGTTTCACATAAGTGCACATTTCCCAGCCACTCTTGAATTTAATGATACTTTCGCAACGAGCGAAGACCAGCAGCTAATTACCCGGCCATTATACGAGTCAGTTCGGCTGACTGCCAGTACTGACTCTGTTTGTCAAATCCACTGGCTCTGAGTTGATTACGTTTGGTCAATTGGCAAGTCAGTTCATTTCTAAAATGTCGACCAGTATACATGCTTTCTTGAATGCGTAAATAGTAGTAGTTAAATCCCAGATTTTCCTCGTACTTTTCTATTAGGTTTATTATTTGCAGGCGACTAAATTTATTTTCTGCCATTTTTTTCCTAAAATAAACAAATTTTGAGATTTTTAATTTTTTATTCTAAAGACATTCCATTTCCATTTTGACATTTCACTGACTAGTCAGCATGACTTCAAAACTGTCTCGACAGCGTGACTTTCAGTAAAAAAAGCTCGTCCGTGAGTCAGTCAGTTACACGTTTCAGTGTCAGTATAACTGACCCGGTAATGACCTGATTAGTAGTCACTGCAGTGTAATACCCCGGCTTCACCGCCAAATTTTCGCAAGTTCGAGCAAATTAGTCTACTGTACTTTAAAATTTCCTGATTTCCCATACATTTTTCACATTTTAAAGTCAGGAAAAAATGCCTGCTTTGGGCCTACAGAACATGAAATTGAGTTTCAAAGTAAAAGCTCGCTCAAAAGAGAGTAAAAAATTGGAATATTTCCATGGCAACTGATGTATTATTACATGACAGTTAAAGTAAGAGCTTTGAAAAAATAAACATGGATCAAAAAAGGAAGTATAGATGTCTGTCAATGAATAAATATATACTCAATTACATTTATTATAAAATAGGTATTATTAAATAAAAAATTAAAATCCCACAAAGCATTGAAAATTCCATTTTCCATCTCTATAAAGGAGCTTTCAAATGTTATACGTCACACACGAAGCTTTCTCTACTGAACAATGCCGGTGAAGCCACTTTTGCATATTGAAGTGAACTTGATTAAAATTAGGGCGGTGAAGCCGGGGTATAAGGCCCAATCTATACTAGTATTGCCTTAGCAGAAGTAAAACCGGTTTTTTTAGGGGTGAGCGAAAGGACAAGAGGGAACCTGCTCACAAGAAAATTTCGGCTTGAAAACGTAACACATACACAAATCGTCTTCGCCTACTCTTCTTACTCGCGATTGCAAGTATAATTATCAGATATCTCCGTATAAAGTCAAAAAAGCTACTCGCAATCAAAGAATACCAGTGTAGACCTAGATTAACTTGTAAAAACCGGTTCTGCTGCTGCTAAAGGAATTCTAGTGCAGATACCCACAATAAGTGCGTTTCCATGACAGCTTGCAGCTTTTACTTGAAGCGTACTTCAAGTAAAAACGTTAATGCAAGCAGCTCGAATGGAGTCATTCAAACAGATTGTTCTGATCGGCTCGAGTGAACTTAGCTTGAAGTTGTGATAGACTTGTAAATATATTTAAAAGCAACTCGAGGAAACATGAGGAGGCTAATTTATGAGTAAAGAAATAAAAGCACGATAAAAAAAAGAAATATAATAATAATTTCAAATGTCAACTCAAGACCTCAAGCTTATTTCAAGCTAATCTGCCGGGTCAAGCAGGCAGAGCATATACGCGCTCTGGTTATAACGGTTTTATTCAACCCCACGGTAATGAGCTACTTCTTCTAGGTGATTTCAATCTACCCAATATTCAGTGGGTTGTTGTTGCGATATGTCAGCGATGACGATAACTACTTTCCTGAAGCCAGCCTTAATTCTAAGGAATTGTGCTTTCTCAATTACTTATTTTCACTTGCCAAATGAGCGGTGTGACGAATGCATTAGGAAGACAGTTGGATCTTATATTCTTTACTGATACTTAATTTTTTTTTATGGCGTACTATACGAAGCCCTCGTTTCTTGCGTACCTTATGAGCCCCAAAAATTGTCCAGTTCTTCTCCACCTTGGTTCAATAATGAACTCAAGCATTTGAAAAATCAGAAGAATAGGCTCTGGAAAACTTATTTAAAGAGAAAGGACTCTCCGAGTCCGAATTCATTTATCATTTGCTATAATCAATTTCGTTCACTCTCTTTTACTCTGTATCGTGAATATCGCAGCAGTATGAGTGATAAAGTATTTACTGATCCAAGAAACTTCTTCAAATTTGTCAACTCTAAGAAAAAAGTTGATAATTACCCTAATACTATGCAACACACAAACTGGTCTAGCTGTGAATCGCTTGCGATTTGCAACAGGTTTGCGTCGTTCTTTCATCAATCTTTCTCACCTTCTGACTTTCAGCCAATAATTTTCGTCACATAATTCCTAACCGAAAGGCTCATTTTTCACCTCTCAATTACCAGTGCCGATGTCGTGAAACATATTGACGATCTCCCACTTGACTTCACTTCTGGCCCCGACGGTATTCCTGTCTTTAAGTCCTGTGTGGAGGCTCTCCAGTCTCCATTGAAAATCCTATTTCAAAAATCCCTGGATAAAGGGTACTTCCCCACTCTTTGGAAGAATTCGTTCATATTCCTATTCACAAAAGTGGTAGCAAGAACGAAATATCAATTTATAGACCTGTTGCGAGGTTGTCTGTTATACCGAAACTTTGTGAATCAATTATCTATTCTACACTCGTTCCTATCTGCAAGAGGCTAGTCTCAACGAATCTTCACCAATCTTCTTGAGTTCACTTCTCATGCTGTCGAGGGCTTCGTTTCTGGTTGTTCTGATTGTGGTTACACTGATTTTAGTGAGGCATTTGACAACCTCTCCCACTCCATTATGACTTTCAAATTAAAAATGTTGGCTTCTTGCAAGCTCTTCTAGTATGGTTTCAGGCTTACTTAGCTGACAGGACCAAGTTATTTTTCGTGGATCCAAATCAGTAATTAAAAAATAGTGGATTTGAAATTTTAACAATGCTCAAAATGGTCCCCAAAAACGTATTAATAATGAAACTAGTGGGATGTTGTGCCTAGAGACTAGCCACTAATTACGCTTTTTCATGGTATTCTTTCTGTTGAATAACACTTCAGACTGGATGACAATATATTAAGTGGAGATTGATCCGCACTCACTTCCAACCCGCCGGATCTGGGAATCGAGGCCAATAATTCGAATGTGTCAAATTGAAAAAAAGCACATCACACATGTAAACACTATATAAAACGAATCTAAACATTTTTCTTTGGATTGGAGGCAAATCTAATGTGAAGCACTTTGCACAACAGAATTAGGTGTATTATTTTACTTAAACATACATGTATTATTGTTAAAAATTCGGCTTACCGCACCTTTTGTATTAATTTACACTTCAATGTAACTTTTTTTTATTTTTAAAGAAAAAATCACGCACGCACTTCACTTTTCTTTAAATGTAGAACATCTACTGAAAAACTTAGGCATCTGTTTATCCATAGTGCACACACACAAGTGCCTCCACCTCGCAATGAGACCAACACCAATAATTACCCGCCAAGAATTTGAAAGAATTGATATATTTTAATTGCACCCCATCTATGACAAAGAATAGTGAACACCATCTATGGCAATATTACATTACTCTTCGTTTTACCTATGATTATCAATTTCCATAAAATATACAAAATACATTTCATAAATAATAGAAAATCTGTTGTCATAATTCAGTTGTTTACTTCCTTCGAAACTTTATACATATCTAGCATTGGAATGTACCTTTTTACGTAAGCATAAATAAATACATATGTTTATTGCCACATACCTCCAAGTTAGTGTTTGGAGTAATGGGAAGGCGCTAGATCGGGGTGCGAAGGACCAAGGTTCGATTCTTGATGAATTTGAGTACTTTTTTTTAGCTATGATGATTTATTGTAGTATAATAAACTAAGCCTGCGTTGATGGTAAAATCTCAAAGCGGCGACTAATTAAAACTTTTGGTACATATTCAATTGTGAGCTATAACTCAATCTATAATAAGCTAAATAAGCCAAATCCGTTCTTAACTAGAACTTTTATTTCACGTTGCATTGATTTAATTATTGTCATAATGCTGTATCCTAGTTTGGCCATGGAGATTCATAAGTATCACACTGACCAACGCTATATATAATTAATCTTGAAAAGTTTTTGTTAAAGGCTTATGTAGGTTATAAGTTGTGAGACTGCGTAATCTAAAACTTAACAAAGTATTTAACAAACACTACAATATAATCATCATAGCTTAAAAAAAGGAAATCAAATGTAAACAATAAAATTCTTTGATTCTTCACCCACGTCATGGTATATTTCTTTATTCAATATAAACAATAGTTTTTGAGCAGCAAATAAAAACTATATGCCATAATTTCGTTATCATCGGTTTTTGTTCTGGAAGCAAATTTAGAGACGTATTCATGTCAAAAACTTGTTTCATATGAAACAAATCCCCGAAGGAAATTAAAAAAAATAAATGGTTAAAAAATTTTTTTAAAAAAAATTCTTTTAATTAACTAAAAAATGTACTGTAACTTAAAAATTACGACCTCTAGAGTAATTTGGGTGAAATATCAAATATCTCGCCACTGTGCGGTGGTTCAAGGGGTCGATGGTGGAGCAAACAGCGTCGTCACCGATAAATTTGAAGGCCCTTTTTTGTACTTTATCTAACCACGCCAAAGTGGTTTTCGGAGCGCCACCCCAAATGAGAGAGTTGTATTCGAGAAGCGGCCGAATGTAGGACTTGTATATTACAGCACGGCCGATGGCTGGACGAGGAACTTGCATCTCTTGAGAAATCCCAAGCACTGAGATGCTTGTTTCGCGTTTTGGAATATGTGGTCATTCCATCGCAAGACTTTGGCTAATGTCACGCCTAAGATGTGTAGGGATGGATCGGCCATTAGTTCAACGCGATCCACTAACACGGATAGAGAGCGGTTGCACTTTTTATTGGAGATAAGAAAATACTTTGTTTTGGCGGGGTTGTATATCAGGGGTGCCACTTTGGCTCTATAGAGCCATTTGTAGCTCTTTATAAAAAAAAACTTTTAAAATTGGCTCTTTGGCTCTTTTTCAACTTAAATGGCTCTTTTGCCTTTTTCTTTCAACTTGATCTTGAATTTTAACTGATTTGGTTTTTCCTAATTACATACTCGCAAAGAATTTACCATTACTGTTACTGGATAAAAATTCAATATTTGATTTCAAGATTTGAAGATTTTAGAACTATCCTACAACTAATTTCTCTGGTCGACCATTCCTCCTACTCGTATGGTAAAGAAGAAGATTTGTTTTTGACATCTTATTGTTCGCGGTTTTCAATGTAATTCCTGTTGTGTTTGAATTTGGCTCTTTTTTATCAGCTTTGGCTCTCGGAAAATTTGGCTCCAAAATTTTTTGTTTAGTGGCAACCCTGGTTGTATTCCTCACGATTCTTCTTTCCCCAGCCTAGAATGAGTTCAGTGTCTTTATTTATGGAGCTAGACATTCGCTCACGATCATCAAGACAGGATCTGGCGCATGCTTGACTTGCTTTATCGAAGCCGTAAGAGTAACGCAGGGTACAGTCGTCAGCGAAACTAAGAATAAAGATTATAAGGAATAAAGCGATAAATCGGTTATAAGGAATAAATCAGGAGATAAAATTGCTCCCTGGGGGACTCCCGCAGAGATCGGGTGGGGTTCGGATTTGATGCCATCCAATACTACTTTGATTGAACGGCCAGAAAGGAAATGCTCAATCCAATTCTGTAGAAGTGGGTCTCTCTAGATTCACCAAAGCGATGTAAACTTCGGTTGAGGTGTTCAGTAAGACAAACTAAAAGATCGCCAGTGGATCTTTTTTGTCGGAAGCCGTACTGTGTGTCGTTTATAAGTCGGTTGGATTCTAGATATCCCATAAGCTTTTTGTTGGTTATTGTCTCCATGGTTTTGGAGAATAGAAGTAATTGCTATTGGGCGGTAGTTGGAGGGAAGGCTGGAGTTACCTTTTTTCGGTATTGGCTGAACATGGGCAAGTTTCCAAGAGTCTGGGTAAACTCCGGAGGAGTATGATAGGGCAAAAAGTTTGCGCAGAGGTTTAGTCAAAGGTGAGGTGCAATGTTTTAAGACGATGGGGGGTATATTATCGGGTCCAGTGGATTTGTTGGCATCGAGTTCTTTCAGACACCTGTACACTCGTGTATCCTGAAAAATACCCTGGGCATTAAATGAGCATTGAGCTCGACAATCGGGGGTAGCGTATCAGTTTCGGGTAGAGAAGAATTTGAGGCAAACAGAGATGCTAATAAATCGTTTTGATTTGCTGTCTGTTATCACCTTTTCATCGTGGATAAATGGAGGAGTTGTGGATGTAGTAAAATTCTTCTTGATGGAACTTACCAAGGACCAGAAATTTTTGCTACCACCGCGTGCACTAATGAGCTTGTTTCTCAACTTGGTTGTCAAATGAGGTTTTGACTTTCCTGATGGTGGACTTGCAGGAATTTCTTAGTTTTATATACTCTCGACGGAGCGATTCGGTAGGGAAATTCTTGTAAGCTCTGTAGGCCGCTTCTTTAGTTTTGATTGCGTTTAAACCATCTGTTCTGCCTTGGCTTCATAGATTTGGTAGAATGGGGAATAAACAAATACATTCCTGCCTGTATGATCCTGGTGATACGGATAGCGGCAGAGTTGATCTCTTTGTTTAAGAAACAGCGGTCCCAGTCAGCATGTTACATGTGGCATTAAAAGAGCGGGTAAAAAATACTGCACTCATAACACCCACTAGCTCGACGATGACCAAAGAAGTGTGCTAGCTTCTAAATATTCTTGTTTTTGGTGCTACCTGAAAATGATAATGTTGAATAAATAGAAACTTGGAATGAAAGTAAGACTGTAATTCAGATCAAAATTAATTATGTATTCATCTGAATCAAAGGTAAGAAATTTCGTTGTGGCATTAGCAACTTAATCTCCCTTTGTAAATTCTTCGTTAGTAAAAAATATTTTATTTTCCATAAGTCGTAAGATGTGCCTTTCGCAAATCACAGTTTTGTAGTCAATAGCTTTAATAATGCAGATTTATACTGGAAATTGTGAACAAGAACCCTTTACCATAAATATAGACCATTTGAGAATTGGCCAATTGATCGAGTTGTTAAACACTCATCTTCCAAAATTTTAAAAAGAAATCGACTTTCCTGATCGATGTTATTCAAATATATTTCATCTTTATAAATAAATTTTTTACTATACATATCAAAATTCTAGAAAATGAAGAACAATTTGCCGATACACCTTTACGTATGGGTGGCAGAACTCAACATTGCGATGAAGTTAGCATAGCTCCAACGTCACCAGGAGCTCAATCTACTAATCTTAACAGCCCCAGGGATCTTGAATTAGATTTAAGTTCACCTCTGAATTATGGTACACCAAGGTAATATCTGAAATATTATTGTTTGTATATAAAAATATTGATATATTCAGCTCCATGGGATCTGTCCGCACTCCTCGTTCAGGCATACGTGGCACGCCAGTTCGTGCTCGGTCAGATATAAGAACGGATAAGCGAATAAGACAAGTGGCTATAAATTCTGATGCTGTAAGTACAAGAACATATAAATATATCACTGACAAGGGAAGTCTCTTTGGTGTCAAACGCGCAGAGCTGGGTTACATTTTTTTTGGTTCTTCTTATCAAAACAAAGCTAAAAATGTATATCACAACCCCTATCTTTTTGATATTTTGTTTATACCGAAAATTCTGTTTTTGGCTAATATCTCTTAAACGGAAAGTCCTACCATAAAATATTATTTACAAAGTTTGTAGATCATGCGATTATCTACAAAAAATGATACCATACATTTTCCCGTACGAATTGCTGTTCAAGAGATATCGCCGTTTTAAAAATTTAAAATATTCATATCCCCCTAATTCGCAACTTGTATAGGTCATCAGACGTTCAATAAATCCTCTGTTGGAACAATTAAAAAATCGGTATAAACAAAATATCAAAAAGATAGGGGTTGTGATATACATTTTTAGCTTTGTTTTGATAAGAAGAACCAGAAAAAAAATGTAACCCAGCTCTGCGCGTTTGACACCAAAGAGACTTCCCTTGTGAGCCAAAGTACCTAAAATTAATTATTCAATAAAATATTTGAAAATACATTGTACATTGTAGATAGTAAGGCAAATTGAAGTGACAATGATAAAAAAAATCATAAAACAGTTTGATTCAATCGTAGAAGTGGGGTTTTGCTAAAATATACTAAATATTAAGAATCCAATTTTTCAACATTATTTCTACTTTCGTATTTATTAGTTGCCTACATAGAGGGCATGTGGCATTAATTTCGTCTATTAAAGTAGTAATGTATGAGTTTAAGCAATCTTGACAAAAAGAATGACCACAGCCCAATAATTCGGGATCTTTCATTTCTTCGAGACAAATAACGCACATATTTGCTGCTAACTTGTCATATTCTATGAGAAAAAATTGTTTAGAACTTACTTATAGCAAAAAAGGTTTACCCATTATAATAATAAAAATTAAAATTAAATTCTCTGAATGTTACTTTGCTTATAATGTCACAATATGTTTACTTTGTTTAAAATAAAAAAAAGGTATGTTTATAATATAATAGTCTAACCCGGCTTTTACACGGGACAGTGTTACTGACGGACAGTTGTTTCTGCAATTGTCAAATACTGTCTGGCTGGCCGATTAGCGTTCGATCAACAGACCGTTCATTTACAAAATGTTTTCACACGTTGTGGGCGTTGCAGGAACCTCTTTGTTGTGCAACAACGGAAATCGGAGACGCAGGAAAATAAAATATTGGGAAAATTCGTTCCTTTCAAAGCGGATTGATTTTAAGATTGAAAGGAGTTTTGGACTGACAATAATGTTTTATTTATAAAACTGAAATAATAAAAAATAACATTCCATGGTCACTTCGAACCGATAGCGGAGCTCTTGCATGTGCTTTCCACTTCAAAATCATTTTTCGCCACTTTGATGTCTCAAGCTGTCAAATTACTTTCCAGACAGTACTGTCGAGATTGCAATCTTGGCATTTGTGTACACCACTGCCGTCTTCCAGTGCCCACGCACAGAGTGGTATATGTGGCTATGGCTACCAGAGGCAAAATCTTTAGCACTATGTTTGGGATACCATCCACCCCGTACGACTTCTTATTGTTTAGATGGCGAAATGTTAACAGGAGATCAATTTTTCTAATGAAAGTAGAATTTAGTTGGGCCGCGGGAATATTATTCGCTGGGCAGTCCACTGAATTCGATGATTGATCGATTCTCAGATTTCCAAGCTTCAATTTCATTAGATAAATCTGAAATGGTTCAGTAAGGCCCTATTCTCAAGGTCAAAATTCGCCCGAACACTGGTGTTCACCGAATAAATTCCCTGGTAGTAGGACTCCACGAAATCCACCTTCTCCTGCTCGTCCTCTATACAGTAATCGTCGTCTATGCGATTGATTTCTTCCGGATTCAAGCACGCCGCCTCAATAGCTCTTCGTTAGACCGAGTCCGAAGGATGCGCAACTTGTCTAATCGGTTCTTAAATAACTCTATAATACTATAAATAAACAATGGCGAGACAGTGACATAATTGGCTGGTAACACGCGTTAAACTTCCCCTTTCTGCCCCAAAGTCAACGCGAGAATCAATTGCGCTCGAAATACCAACAGCTTGTTTTGAGTTATTTATATTAAGAGTCGTGGCATTTCAGTATAGAGGAAGAAGCGACAGGCATTTTTTATCAAAAATTTGTTAATAAATTAAAATACTTATGTAGTATATAAGTATTAAATAAATGACTACCACAAACTGTTATTTCAAGCTTTTTTAAAAAAAGTACCACATAGTTCCACTTTATATCGAATATTTTTAGACGCAATAAACATTAATGATTTTAAAAAATCCATTAAGAGGTCCCCATATTTCCCCCTTTGTTAAGCAGACCTTCACCTACCAAGTTGACATTTTTGTTAAAAAAAAAACCAAAAAGTTGGACTTTGACAACTTATAACTCCTAAACTTGCGAAGATAGAACCATCAATTTTAACATCATAGATAAGTGGAGGAATTTTGCGTGGTACCTTACTCATGAAAATAGGTTATAGGGTTCCAAAAATTCAGGGTGATATGTAAAACTCTATCTTTGTACAACTATGACCGTATTACATCTAATATTACATCATCTAATATTGCTCCGTTTTATAATTATGTTAATTGACATATTATGTTGGCTATCTGTCCCAGTGTGCGGTTATGGGTTTTGCTCCTAAAGATTTTATTTATCTGTGGGAACATGCTCGCGCTATTAGTTTGAATAGCACGAATCTTGTTGTTCCGATACAGATTCACAGAGTGTGAGTATTGTTGTTTTAATAGATGTTGGAGATTTTTCATAACCGATTTAAGAGTTGCGATCTCCGGATTCGTTCGGTCTCGAAACTGGCAGTGATGGGCTTTCAGTCTCGGCAACACTCGACTTTTGTATTTGTGCAGTGCGTCGATCCTTGCATTCCTGTAGCATCCGTGCTGTTCTTTTGTTTCGTTCTTGGTATAGTCTTATCCATCGTCTGTATGATGAGATTGTCCATATTTTTGAGATATGAATCAATCTCGTTGTTGGTTAGATTCCTGGTCGTTGGAGGTAGGAGTCTGGTATTCTGTATTGCCCTTTCCATAGCCTTCTCGAATTTTGGCCAGTGCATCTTTTGGTATGCAAAAGGGTGCACTTCGCAATATTCCAGAATTTCTACGGAATCGTCAGGAACATGCACTGCTATTTCAAGTCCATAATGGTCGCTGTCGTAGGGCACTGTCGTTAAGCAGTTTGTCTCGTTCGTATTTATCCCTGGTAGCCCCATCCGAGAATCTAGCAGGCATAAATCGACCCACCGGCTGGGTATGATGGTATGTCTGTAGCGAGAAGGTTAATTTTCCGCTGAATTATATTTTGGGCCAGCCAGTCATTCAGTTGGTTGCCCCTGGTATTAGCTGTTTGGTTTCCCCATGCCGCATGACGGGCGTTTAAATCTCCGGCCAATAAGTAAAAATTTTGCTCCGACTTCAGTTGAAGCGTTTGAAAGAGCAAGTTCAATTCCTCTATAAATAGCCTGGATTGAGAAGTTTGGGGTGCGTACGTGGCAATTATATACAACCTTCTGCCACTAGACAGAGGGATGTATATAACGCACGCTTCTAGCACCTGAAACCTTTCTATATCCCTGCTATACATGATTTTATATTTCAGGGAAATCTTTATTAATATTAGCAGGCCTCCGCCTTGTATGGCAAAAGGTCGATCACGCCTAATTACCACATAATCTTTGTAATCCATTTTGTGCTTCTCGCTTAGTTTAGTTTTACTAGCCAAAAGCACATCCGGATTTTGGTTCTGCAAGAGGGTTAGTAGGTTCGCCCTTCTCTCGTTTCGTATCAACGAGTTGACGTCAGTCCAGTCCAATGAATCCAATAAATTATTTGTATGCGAGTTAAAAATTAGTCTAAAAATCACGCAAAAGAAGTATAGCTTCTATTCCGCGTACATAAGTACACACACCCGCTGTTTTTTTATCTAATAAAAGCTTGCTTTAAAGATATGTTTTTTTTTATAAATATATAAATTAACAGAAGACAATGAAATTGGTATTTAGAATATAAATTTATTATTTGTTATGTATTCTGTTAAAATTTTGTAAGATAAAACATAATCAAATAATACGTTTCATTATAGTTGCAGACAATACCTGAAAATGAAACTGATTCAGTTTCAATGTCTTATGGCGAACCACAATTGGTTATTTGGGGAACAAACGTTATAGTCAACCAATGCAAATCAAAGTTTAAAAATTTTTTGATGCGATATATTGATCCAGAAGCGGAAGAAGATGAAATTTCTGAAGACGTTGATGTCAATGAGCCATTGTATTTTCAAAAATTAGAAGAGGTAATATTTATAAATATTCGTAGTTTTCTTTTACATTTATATTCCCTTAGATACATACTTTAGAGGAACCGTATTTAAATGTAAATTGCAGTCATTTAAGGAGATTTGACGAAAGTTTATATAGGCAATTGATATGTTATCCACAAGAAGTTATTCCAACTTTCGATATGGCGGTTAACGAAATGTTCTTTGAAAAATATCCCGCCGCAGTTTTAGAACATCAGATACAAATGCGGCCGTTTAATGTGGAAAAAACGCGCAATATGCGAGCTCTAAACCCTGAAGATATCGATCAGTTGATTACTATCAGCGGTATGGTAATCAGAACTTCCAATGTCATTCCTGAGATGAGAGAAGCGTTGTTCAAATGTACCATTTGCTCTTTCAATACTACTGTGGAAATTGATCGTGGTCGCATTGCTGAGCCGACCTTATGTACAAATTGTAACACAAATCATTGCTTTCAATTAGTACACAACAGATCACAATTTGCAGATAAACAAATGATAAAATTACAGGAGTCTCCTGATGATATTGCATCTGGTCAGACTCCACACAATGTCATTTTGTTTGCTCATAATGATTTAGTAGATAAAGTTCAACCTGGCGATCGTGTAACTGTAACTGGAATATACAGAGCTTTACCTATTCCAGAAAGTTCTCGATCTAAAAGTTTTAAAAGTGTTTATAAAACACATATTGATGTTGTTCATTTCAGAAAAGTTGATGTTAAGCGTTTATATGAAGAAGAAGAAGGGTAACAATTTGGTTTGTTTTTGTTAAGTATTACATCAATAAATTTCAGGAAGGACCACATATTTCCTCTTGAACGCATTGAACTTTTACGTACATTATCACAAAAGCCTGATGCTTATGACAGATTAGCTAGAGCTCTTGCTCCATCTATATATGAAAACACGGACATAAAGAAGGGTGTCCTACTTCAATTATTTGGTGGAACAAAGAAAAAACATACAACATCAGGACGACAACATTTTAGATCGGAAATTCATATATTGTTATGTGGAGATCCTGGTACATCTAAATCTCAACTCTTACAATATGTTTATAATTTGGTACCACGTTCACAATACACTTCGGGGAAAGGATCTTCCGCTGTAGGTTTGACTGCATATGTCACAAAAGATCCGGAATCACGACAACTTGTATTGCAAACGTATTAGTAAAAGCTTAATATCGTAGTTAACTATAGCATATTCTTTTTACAGGGGCGCGTTGGTTCTTGCAGATAATGGTGTATGCTGCATCGATGAATTCGATAAGATGAATGATTCCACACGCAGTGTGCTACACGAAGTAATGGAACAGCAAACTTTAAGCATTGCTAAAGCCGGAATAATCTGTCAACTAAATGCACGCACGTCGATTTTAGCTGCTGCTAATCCTTCAGAATCACAATGGAATAAAAATAGAAACATAATAGATAATGTTCAATTACCGCATACTCTACTATCACGGTTTGATCTCATTTTCTTGGTATTAGATCCACAGGATGAAATTTTTGATAGACGTTTAGCAAATCATTTAGTTTCCTTATATTACGTTTCACCACGAGAAAAAGAAGATACTTTATTCGTAAGTTTTTAAAGCACATTAATATCTATTATTTATTGTATAAATTATTTTAATAAGGATATGAGCGTATTGAGAGATTATATTGCGTATGCCCGTGAACATATTCACCCAACTTTATCAGCGGAAGCACAGCAGCGCTTGGTTCAAGCTTATGTAAATATGCGTAAAGTTGGTGCCGGGAGGGGACAAATTTCTGCATATCCAAGACAGTTAGAAAGTTTAATTCGTCTTTCTGAAGCACACGCAAAAGTTCGTTTAAGTAACAAAGTAGAGACAAAGGATGTCGAGGAAGCATGGAGGTAAGCATTGTCATTATTATTATTCCATATTTTTTAGTAGTAAGCTAATAATTTTCTGGATTCAACCATATGTTACCACAAGAACAACACTTTTGTTGGAAAAATGCTCATGATCGGAATGTTCAGTTTATTTGTTAGAGCAAGGTTTGAAAGCAAAGTAAACTTAAAGCAAAGCAAATACTTTGTTGATGACTGTGAAAGCTCTTTGTTCCAAATTGCTACGAATGCTGTTGCTTGCAAATTACTTTCAGCAGCATCTTTCTTTAACGGCTCTACAACCGGGATCCGGTCCTGGCCTCGCGCAACTGTTCTCTCCACCGGTCCCGATTCTGAGCCGATGTCATCCAGTTTGGCATCCCTAAACTCTGAGCGTCCTGGTCCACGCCATCCTTCCAGCGAAGGTTGGGCCTCCCTCGCTGTCGCACCCCATAGGTCTTACCGCAGAGAACTTTACGAGCAGGCTCATCTTCACTCATACGAGCTAGATGCCCTGCCCACCGGAGCCTACCGAGCTTTATTTTCTTCACAACATCTATGTCGCGATAGCGCTCGTAGATCTCGTCATTGTAGAGTCTCCGGAATCGTCCTTCCTCACATACGGGGCCAACAATCCTCCGAAGTATTTTCCTCTCAAACACGCCCAAGAGGTTTGAGTGCTTTTTACTAAGCACCCACGTTTCGGATGCATATGTGAGAACGGGTAAGACCATCGTCTTATATAGTAAAAGTTTAGACGTTATGGTTAGATATTTGGATTTGAAGAGCCTTGACAGACTATAGTAGGCTTTGTTGGCTTTTAGCAGTCGTGCGCGTATTTCTGGTTCCATGCTATTGTCGGCTGCTACTATTGACCCAAGGTAGGTAAATGATTTTACCACGTCAAACTCGTGTTCCGCTACCTTGATTGTGGGACCAATGTTAGGTGTTCTTCCAGACGAGGCCACCATGTACTTTGTTTTGCTTTCGTTAATGTGCAGTCCCAGATTTCCTGCCGCTTGCTCAATCTGAGTGAAAGCTTCTTGTACAGCTGTTGTTGTTCTTCCAATGATGTCAATGTCGTCTGCGTAAGCCAGTAATTGGGTGGACTTGTGGAGGATTGTACCCCTTGATGTCACGCCCGAATCTCGGATCACTTTCTCCAACGCCAGGTTGAAAAGGAGGCAGGCCAGACCGTCCCCTTGTCGGAGTCCATTATAGATGTTGATTGGTCTGGATAGTGTTCCGGATACCTTCACTTGGCTTGACACATTGATCATGGTCAACCTACATAGTCTTGTCAGTTTGTTGGGGATGCCGAATTCCCTCATGGCTTTGTAGAGTTCTACCCTGGCTATGCTATCATAGGCGGCTTTAAAGTCTATGAAGAGGTGTTGAATTGAGTTTTGAAACTCTAGACATTTTTCCATAGCCTGCCTTAAGGTGAAAATCTGATCAGTCGTTGATTTGCCTGGGCTGAAGCCACACTGGTAATGGCCTATGATGTTTCTGGCGTATGGGGCCATCCTGTTTTGTAGGATAGCGGAGAATATCTTATACACGGTACTCAACAACGTTATACCGCGATAATTAGTGCACGCTGTGATATCTCCTTTTTTGTGTACCGGACAGAGGATGCCTTTTCTCCAGTCTTCTGGCATCACTTCCTGCTCCCATACTTGCACAATTAATTCATGAATCGCTTGGTGTAATGTAGGCCCTCCATATTTAACCAGCTCAGCTGCGATGCCGTCTGCACCCGAGTTTCAGCAGCATACTGGCCCAAAAATACTTCGGCTTTAAAATACTTTGCTGTGAAAAGCTTTCTGTTTGCTTACAGTTTTTCAAAGCTTTCCTCTCCAAAGCCTGTGAAATACTTTGCTTCCTTCAGCTTTTATTTCATAGTCCAACTTTATATAGTAAAATGGTACTTTTATTTAGAGGGGTGGAAACTTTTTTTGTGTGTGCCGAAATAGCATGATCCAGCATTTGTAAGCAATGACTTAAGTCAATGGGGTACACTTTAGTGCATAATCTCTCTCCCCATAGGGGCATTGCCATCTACGTTAGGGATGACGTGGCTCATTATAAAATATGCAAAAGCACTTCTTCAGATTTCAACTCACTTTGGATTAAAATCATCATCCGAAACCACGTCATATTCCTTTGCTTCCTATACAGAAGCCCTAACATAAGTAACGAAGCCTCCACTTCATCATTTGACACTATTTCCGAACAAATCTCGGGATTTTTATTGTCCAATCCTGAGTGTGAAATCATCGTTGCGGGTGATTTCAATGTTCACAATGTAAACTGGCTGACTTACTCAAATGGTGCTTCTGGCAAGGACGTCGAGCTCTTTGCAGACATCAATAACTTGCACCAAATTGTGGATCTTCCCACAAGAGTCCCTGATGTTGCTGATCAAGGAAGATATCTCCTTGATCTTTTCCTTACTTCCCATCCAGCACGATATACCGTCACAGTTGGCAATTCGGACCACTGCTTAGTTAGCGCTAGCTTCCCATTCAAATATCCCACTCCTCCCAAACCAGTCAGAAGAACTGTATGGCATTATGGGAAGGCCAATTGGCTGGGGCTTACTAATTTTTTCCAATCTACTGACTGGAACCAGTGTTTCCGTAATAAAAACGTCAACTCTGCCGCTATCAGTATCACTAGAATCATACAGGCAGGAATGCATTTGTTCATTCCTCATTCTACTAAATCTGTGAAGGCTAGGCCCAACAGATGGTTTAATCAGGAGTGTATGAATGCAATCAGAAATAAAGAAGCCGCCTTTCGAGCTTACAAGAGCTTCCCGAGTGAATCGCTCCGTGCAGAGTATATAAAACTAAGAAATTCCTGTAAAGTCACCATCAGGAATGTCAAAAATTTATTTGACAGCAAGTTGAGAAGTAAACTCCTTAATGCAACTTCTGGTAGCAAAAACTTCTGGTCCTTGGTAAGTTCCATCAAGAAGAATTTCACCACCTCCACAACTCCTTCATTCATCCACGATAAAAAGGTGATAACTGACAGAAAATCCAAGGCCGATTTATTAGCATCTCTGTTTTCTTCAAATTCTTCTTTACCCCAAAACGATACGCTACCCCCGGTCCTCGAGCACAGCGCTCATTTAATGGACAGGGTTTTCTTCAGGACTCGCGAGGTGTACAGGTGCCTCAAGGAGCTCGATACCAACAAATCCACTGGACCCGAAAATACCCCCTATCGTCTTAAAACAATGAGCCTCACCTTTGGCTAAACCTCTGCGCAAACTCTCATCCCTATCATACTCTTCCGGAATTTACCCAGATTCTTGGAAACTTGCTCATGTGCAGCCAATACCGAAAAAAGGTAACTCCAGCCTTCCCTCCAACTACCGCCCAATAGCAATCACTTCTATCCTCTCCAAAACCATGGAGACGATAATTAACAAAAAGCTTATGGGATATTTGGAATCCAACCAACTTATAAACTACAAACAATACGGCTTTCCGACAAAAAAGATCCACTGGTGATCTTTTTGTTTGCCTTACAGAACACCTCAACCGAAGTTTGCATGGATCTGGTGAATCTAGTTTGGTTGCTTTGGATATCTCCAAGGCTTTTGATAGAGTATGGCACTCAGCCTTGTTAGCTAAACTCAAAGCTATTGGAATTGACTCGCTTCTGTATAAGTGGGTTGAGAGTTTCCTTTCCGGCCGTTCAATTAAGGTAGTTTTGGATGGCGTCAAATCTGAATCTCACCCCATCTCTGCCGGGGTCCCCCAGGGGTCAATTTTATCACCAGCCCTATTTCTTATCTTTATAAATGACCTACTTTCAATCCCCTCCAACCCACTTCTCAGCTTCGCTGACGACGGTACTCTACGTTACTCGTACAGCTTCGATACAAGACAGACTCATGCCAGATCCTGTCTTGATGATCGTGAACTAATGTTCAACTCTATTAATAACGACATTGAACTTATTATAGAGTGGGGAAAACAGAATCGTGTCGAATTCAACCCCTCCAAAACCAAGTACTGTCTTATTTCAAAGAAAAAGATAAACACATCACCATCCTTGAAAGTGGATGGCGTAGTACTAAAGGCCGACCCATCCCTACACATCTTAGGCGTGACATTAGCCAAGGACTTGCGATGGAATGACCATATATTCCAAATCGCCAAACAAGCATCCCAGTGTTTGGGATTTCTTAAGAGGTGCAGGTTCCTCCTCCAGCCATCGGCCCGTGCTGTTATTTATAAATCCTACATTCGGCCTCTTCTCGAATAAAACTCCCTCATTTGGGCGGCGCTCCAACAACAACCTTAGCATGGTTAGATAAGGTCCAAAAAAGGCCCTTAAGTTAATTAATGACGATACCGCTTGCTCCACCATCGACCCCCTAAGCCACCGTAGGAATGTAGCAGCACTGACAAAATTTTATCGCTACTATCATAGTGTCTGTTCCTCCGAGTTAAACGCTTTTTTGCCTCCACGGCATTCTTATACCCGCAACACCAGATTAGCCCACTCGTCTCATTCCCTCCACCTGCAACTCCCCCTTTCACGCACTCAACAAGATATGAATTCGTTTGTAAATAGAACAACTCTACTGTGGAATAATCTCTCGCAGCCGGTATTTCCGAGCTCCTACAACATCCAAGAGTTCAAACGCAGGGTTCATCACCACCTTCTTCAATACCCCCCGTACCTTTTAACCCTTAATCTATTCCCCCACCCCTCCCCCGTATTAAGCTTGGTGCTAGACATTGCACCATGACGTGACAAATGACATGACGGACTAGTAGTACAAAGGGTGACTCCTGAGCTTAAAAAAAAACAGCATACGCAGCAATATGAAACAAAACAGCTTTCAGAGCTTGCAGCAAAATGGTTGAAAATATGTTTGCTGTAAAGCAAAGCAAAGTAAATTTCTGTGGTCTTCTTGTCAGCAAAGCCAAAAAGCAAAGCAAAGTCAACAGCAACAGTATTAAAATTGCTGCAGCAATTTAAACCCTGTGTTAGAGTGATTTATAAAAGAAGAATATATTCTTAAATAAAGGAAATGTGATCAAAGAATGAATTGGAAATACTCGAGCAAATTTTATAATTAGTGTGATAGAACCATCCGGCAACACTGAACAGTACACACAGTAAGACTCCTGTAATGAAAGTCGAGTCGTTTGGCGTGACAAGCCGTTTTTTGTTTTTGTTTTATGTAAAAGACACCCTTTATACTACGTAGTACCAGGTGAACAAAGAAGTGCACCGTCCGCCAGCTGAAGACCCTTATTATTAACCGGTTAAGCCGGCGAGATGCCTTATTATGGCTGCTATAAAAGAGTTGAGCTGAAGAAGTGACGTCTCAGTCGAATAACGAAGCACAATGAAGCGGCCTATCTTGAAGGTAGTCGATTATTATCGCACTAGGAGCTTTGGTGTATCTAGTTTCATGTTAAATGCGTCGGTCGTTCAACTTTCCATTTAAAAGTCAAATTGCCTGTTGCAAAGGCCTCCTTCGCTTTGGACGCAAGGACGTAGCCTGTTTCGTATCATTCACTCGAAAAATTGGCATCCTTCTTCTCATATGCTTCGTCCCAAGAGTACAAGTCTGCTTTCTCTACATAAGGTTCTGAAGTGCATAAGAGTGCAAAAAAGTATGAAAAAAAAGTTAATAAAAAAAATTGGTTGCCAATTAACACACTTAAAACACACTTATCCTCTAACTCTAACTTACTTATGTTTCTTTAATCCCTCATGGGTGGGACATGCGCAAACAGTTGCTCCAGGTTTGAGCAGGATCTCCCAGTTGTTGCGGCCTCTCCGGATTTTAATTATACGACATACGCATCTGTTAATAAAAAATGAAAGGCGCCTTGTGATGTTTTGGTAGACTTTCCATGTTTCGCAACCGTAAATCTGCAATATTATGCTGCAGTAAATATGCAATATTACAAAACGTCATTTATTGCAGTAAAATCTTGCATATTGACGTTCGCGAAGTGAATTTTTCCGTCGTAATTAATTTATTTCATATAGATCATATGAAGTTACCACTCTGGAAAAATAGGTTTTTATAGGAAATATATAGTATTTTTTTAAATTTTTTAAAAAATGCGAACGAATAGTAAACTGAATGTCAAATATTTAATGATTAATTACAAATATTTAATGATTAATTACAAAGTGGCAGCCCACTCGTCTCATTCCCTTCACCTGCAACTACCCTTTTCACGCACTCAACAAGATATGAATTCGTTTGTTAATAGAACAACTCGGCTGTGGAATAACCTCTCGCAGTCAGTATTTCCGAACTCCTACAACATCCAAGAGTTCAAACGCAGGGTTCATCACCACCTTCTTCAATACCCCCCCGTACCTTTTAATCCTTAACCTATGCCCCCCCCCCTCATCCCTCCCCCGTACTAAGCTTACTGCTAGACATTGCACCATGACGTGACAAATGACATGACGGACTAGTAGTACAAAGGGTGACTCCTGAGCTTAGCACTGCCACATAAAAAAAAAAAAAAAAAAAAAATACTAATTTGAAATACTATTAATATATAAATAAAGATATCTTCATTACCTTTAAATGACACCATGAATAGAACCGGAGCTATAGCGGTTTGAAAAGGTGTGTAGTTGGCGAATGACGTAAAATTTAACCTCTTTTTTTGTGAAAGACTAGAGTCTCAGGAAAGGCTCTTTAGACTGTTTCTATCTATCTATTTTTCTTCTTATAGAGTGCAATGTCGAACATCAGCTCTAGTCCGGGAAGAAGGAACTGCCATAACCTTCTCGCGATATTTACAGTCCACCTACTCCCAACCATTGCTATCGCGTCTTTGACATCGGGGTATCGAGAAACAACTCGCTGGAGTGTTATGCCTCCTGAAACGAGTTGAATCTCATCAACCAACCGATGACATGTGCTTTGGAGGGGCGGCGAAAGGCTAAGGAAGCTATGGCAGAAGGAATCAGGAATGTAAAGAGGGAGAAGAAAGAAGGAAAGTTATGTAGGTGGGAAAGTTTAAAAGGCGAAGGACCATGGGGCTGGCCGGGATTCGAACCCGTGACCTCTGGGATAGTAGTCAGGCGCCTTACCCCTAGACTACCGAGGCCCCCTTTTTGAAAATATTGGCCAAAACAAAAAAAGGAAAAATACGGGTCCGCGTAAAATAACTTGAAGCAAATCAAAAATGTTCATTAATAAAAGTGTTCAATTTGTAAAAGAATGCCTCATATGCGGACCAATCGTTCATATGCGCTTCGTGCTTTATTTATTCAGGAACTGACGATTTCTTCTGCCTAGCCATTTTCGGTAATGATACTACCGAGGTAACAGAATTTAACTACCAATTCCACGTCACGGTTAAGTGAGACTACTTACATGTTCTCCACCTTCCACTTTTTCTCCTCCCTCTTCCCAATATTCTCGGTGTTTCAGTTTTGGCTTCGAGCCCTTAATAAAAAAATTTCTAAATGAATACAGCAAAAATGAAATGAAACACTTATTTATAAAAATTTATTTAATTAAATTATTCGGAGAACAGTATATCTTCAGATTGGAGAACCGGTGATTCTTATGCCTGTCCCTTTGAATTCAGATGACAAAAATAGTGCTGCCGGAAATCTCTTAAGGCCCAAATCACTGATCAGTGATCTAACCGTTTTTGGCCGATCTAGCCGATACAATTACGGAATACAATTGCAAACTCATCGGCCATATTGGTGCGGCCATTTTGAATTTATGAGCTTTGATCATACATTCGTTATATGTAACCTTAAAAACCCCTAGATATCTACTTTCATTGGAATCGCTATAAAATTGGAAAAATTCGTCCGCCATATTGGCGCAGCTATTTTAAATTTATAAGTTCTGATAATAAATTCGTTATTTGCTACCTCAAAAAAACCCAGATACCGATTTTCATTCTGAACACAATTGGCAAATTCGTTAGCCATATTGGCGCGGCCATTTTGAATTTATAAGTTTTGACCACAAATTCGTTATTAGCCTTAAAAACCTCTACTACCTTAGCTTTAAAACCTCTACTTTCATTTAAATCGGAACACTATTTTCAAATTCATATTTGGGTGGCTATTTTGAATCTCGGTCATTTTTCGGCGGCCATGTTGAATTTCGAAAATCGAAAACCTTCATGCGAAATTTCGAAGCTCGATTACTGGGGCGCCCGCTATAGCGCACACATGCATACAGAAATTTTCTTTCATCAATATAGATAAAAAATAACAATGGCGAAAGTAGGCATCCTTGTCGTATTCCTGAGCGCGCTTCAAAGCTGTGGGATAATTTTCTATTTTGAAGAACTCTGCATTTGGAATTGTTGTATTGAGACATATTTATCAATTCTATTATTTTATTTGGCAGTCCACGTTGCCGTAGAGCTCGCCATATAAAACTCCTAATTCAGTAGACGAATTCCCAGATAATTGGCACCCTGAACGCACAGGCTTGAGACAAAGATTGCCAACATTATAAGACGACACTACTGATTTGATCTTGAAAAGAGCAGTTGCTGCTTCCCATTTTCGTGTTTCGTCGTTTCTGGTCAGCCGCCCGCCCGCACGGCACTGGTTAATAATTCACTGTAACTTAATTCATTGTTTATAAACGATGTTTGATATTCCACTTGTAAGTATATTACAACGTTTGTGACATTACAGTTGAGTCGACTTAGTTGAGTTAATATTTTCCAAATCGTCATAAATGTCGTTCATCAAAATTTCCGCGTCTACTACGAACTTTCAAACAACAGCCAGCAGCTCACTGTCATGACATTTTGTATATGTTGAGGAGAATAGTACTGAATTCTGAATTTTCCAATTGTGCTCTCATCTTTTGCTTTAAATGACGTTTTTCAATGTGTCCCTCAATGCATCAATATCATCGGCCCGCATATCTGTCAACTTTGGCATGAATTTATGCCAATAAAACATTTATTCCCCACAGTCATTGGTTTTTACAAAAATCTCCCGGTGCACACTGGTCGATTTTCAAAAAAAGCTGGCCAAAAGTCAAAAAAGGTTGGGATTGTTATCAACGGCTGTTTTTAAGGGTTTTTGGGGTCGACAATTACGATTCTGATATCAGAATTGGAAAATTCGAAGGTTCGGATCCAATATGGCAACGATATATGTGAAATTATGAATTTGAATACATGCTAAGTTTATAAGGTTTTTTGACGTGACTAATTTAGATTCTAATATCATATTTATAAATTCAAAAGGGCGGATTTGATAAAAATTTGCAATTTTTGTTCATCTGAAGAAGCATATAAGGTTTATTAGAATTACCTATAAGGATTTGTTATTACAGTTATAAGAAGCATTAAATATATTATGCAACAAATATTCATTTTTTACATTTTCCTTCTTATTGCCTAATTTTAGTCGGATGCAGAATTGTCATCTGAATTATCACAATAATGATCTGATTCTACATTTACAAAGTTACTCGCAATCGCATAACATTCATTCGGCAGCAAAAGTTGAATTGCTTCAAATGACAAACTATCACTTTCTTTTGGTGGTTCAGTTCGTAAACTTGTTATCAAAGGATCTGACGAAACAAGCAACCAATGAAAAACGTCTTCCATGTTTTTTTCTCGTAAACATTTGCGAGAAAATCCATCTCGATATTTTTTTTAATCCTTATTCCTGGATTCTTGTGACTCTTCAGAGAAGAGACCAATCGGCAATGGAGCCCATTCTACAATCAAGGGTCCATGAATAAGGACTTCGTGAATTGATGTAGGCATACAATACCATGAATATTTTGTCACTAACAGTCTAGCTGTTTCTAAACAATAGTTTTTAAACATTTCTACATTCACAGCATACCCACTTGAAAGAACTTGAAGGATGATGTGAGCTTGTATCAAGTCATGATCTATCCCTAAGATCTCAGAAGACTTGGTCGCGTTTGCAAAAAAACGTCTTGCAGTGTTGCCTTCGTTGCTGTTGCCATATCCTCCTTCTTTGGGAGCATCAACGATTAAACCCATCTCTTTTTTGAAGGCGTTTTTTTATAATAGTTCTTCTCCAGCTTCTTCAGTCAACTTATTTTGTACAATTAATAGTTGCTGATTAAAAGGCAAAATTAAATTTTTGGACAGAAAATTAAAAAGATCTAGTCGAGTCCATTCGACGTAATCACGACTTCTTCCTGCATAAAAAATCGAAAGCATACAATGTGCACTTTCCAAGTTAAGTAAAAATGTTTTTTAATTGTTTGCACAAATTAAAATTGTAAATTTAATATCGTCTTTGAAATCAGGAATCCAGAAAACCATGAAAAGCATGTTCATGACACAGAGGGCTATGTAGCTATATGACTAACATTTCGTCATAAATCGATGGATTGTATCAAAAGTTGCAGGAAGTTTCAGAAACAAATTCCGAATTCCAATATGAGAAGGTTTAAATGAAATTTGTGTGAAATATGAAGGCATACATCGGCTTACATTTTTTTGTAGGGCCTGTTTTTCAAAATCTTTGAAAAGAAAAATGAGTAATTGGAGCATCAACATTGAACTCATAATTTACCAACAATAACAGCAACATTTTTCTATTAATATACATAATTATTGAGTATTTACCTTCGCAATGATCCTCCATTTCACATATTTCCACAACACCACTACTTAATGTTAAATTAATGATAACGCAAATTAAATTTTTAGGCGCTTAAATGAGCGTTTACCGTTAAACGTTCTGAACGAAAGTTTCACGCAACAATAAGACCAAAATAAAAACATTCGGCAACAATGGAACGCTTAAAAATATGCGGTAGTGCCAGCTCTACAAAAATATTATAAACACAACATGAAATTCAAACCTTCAAAATATTGACTTTTGGCCAGCTTTTTTTGAAAATCGACCAGTGTGCGGTGTTCTGTTAATAGATACTTTATTTGCCATTGTACATTCCTCCAATTCCCAGACAACCATCTTGCAGTTTTGTAAAATTTTAGATTTGTTCCACGCAGGTTTTTAGATTGGTTCCACGTGGTTCCATATAATCTTTTTCGATCGGTATCTTAACCCTTAGAATACCGGGGAGCGCGATCGCGCTCCTTCATGCATATGCGGAAAAAACATTTTTTTCCACATTTACAAAGCGTGGAATATTAGTATTATATCTAGTGTATAATGTGCAGGCAATTTTTATGCTACGGCCTTTATTTTTGAAGATATTAGCAGATTTTGAAGTTAAAATTGGCTTTATTTGGTACAACAACAAAAAACCCGGTATTTTTCACATATGTATGGAAAAAATCTCCGGTACCCAAAGGGACATAGAATGAGCTGTTTTTTCTGATGTGAGTAAAGTCGCTCTTTGCTACTGTCCTGATCTCATATTGATCAAACAACCTACCTTTCGAAATGTAAAAAAACGTGAGACTTTACCTACTTTCTTATTTTATTAACACTGGAATTTTTCGCTAGCGCCCTATGTTTATATATCGTAACCCTTATGCCAGAGACGCGAAAGTGCAAATTTTTCACTCTCGCGCTAATAGGGTTTTGAAATACAAAATGGTACAAAGATGCCATGCCAGAAGTACGAATGTGGGTTTATTATATTAGTCCAGTGCAATTAGTGAATCAAATTGCATTTCATGATGTACAATTTTTTTTTTGGAATTTGTTCGGGTACATCTGACAATGTTAAAACCAATTTTGTGGGGTCGCAGTGTGATGGGAAAAGCCGCCATCTTGAAAAAGAGGTAGAGGTCGTTTATACCAAATAACTCGGTTGTGTGCAATGATAGCTGAAAATGATCAATACAAAGTCATAAGAGAATAAAATTATCTACAAAATGAATCCTTAACGAGGTCTGTAAGTTAATTTGGCTCAAAGTTATGGCCGCTCAAAGTTCGAACTTTTTCGGGTGGTTGAGGTTGAATGCAGTTTTTTGCGATTAACACGTGAGATATTAATTTGGGTGGGTCAATGCCGATTACCAAACTTATAGTGCTAGTGATTACCTTTAGAATAAGCCCTTAGTCATCGTTCTCGCTTGTATAGTTTGCGAGTAATCCAACGCCAAAGTTCGTACTGCACGTGCCTGAAATAACTGATAACGCAATTTTTTTTTGAATATCTCCTTAACGGTTGCTCATTATAATAATGTAGTAAGCAGTAGAAGCACGGGTATTAAAATATCTTTCAAATGGGCTATTGCCCGCAACTCTATGTCGTTTCATGTCCGCGACATAACGGGTGAAAAGTCAACAGCGAAGGTTGTGACACTTCTCGACGAATAACTCGCTTCCAGCCAGTTTCGCGTGTCGGATGAATTAGAATTTTATGTAACGCCCTGAATTATCTATATTTTGGGTTATTTAACAACTTTGGCAAATTATAATAATGGGAAATAGTAGCTAAAAATCATCATTTTCGAGGTTCTAAAAGTAAAGTTTTTGACGAGACTGCCTCAGATGCGGAAAATAACAAAAGTGAATCATAAGGCAAAACTTTCGGACGAGACTGCCTTTGGAATCCGAGAAAGAATAACATGTGCAAAGAAACTTAAGTAAAGGTTAAGTGAAAGCTGTTTAAAAAAGGGTGGTACAATCTTTTTTAAGAGGAGCATTGCAAGAAAAGACAAAGAAAGTGGGAAAGAAGGTGGGTCACAGCCCATACAAAATTACCCCAGGCCCGGCGCAAAAGAAAAGTATCTCAGATTATCGGCTATAGTAAGTATTGAATTTCTGTATAGTTGTTATATCCCGTAACTCGAGATATAACAACTCGCTCGTGCTCGTTATCGAGCACAGCGCTCATTTAATGGACAGGGTTTTCTTCAGTACTCGCGAGGTGTACAGGTGTCTCAAAGAGCTCGACGCCAATAAATCCACTGGACCCGATAATATACCCCCCATCGTCTTAAAACAATGCGCCTCACCTTTGGCTAAACCTCTGCGCAAACTTTTTGCCCTATCTTACTTCTCCGGAGTTTATCCAGATTCTTGGAAAATTGCCCATGTTCAGCCCATACCAAAAAAAGGTGACTCCAGCGATCCCTCCAACTACCGCCCAATAGCAATTACTTCTATTCTCTCTAAAACCATGGAGACGATAATCAACAAAAAGCTAATGGGATATCTAGAATCCAGCCAACTTATCAACGACAAACAATACGGCTTCCGACAAAAAAGATCCACTGGTGATCTTTTAGTTTGCCTTACGGAGCACCTCCATCAAAGTTTGCATGGATCTGGTGAATCCAGTTTGGTTGCTTTGGATATCTCCAAGGCTTTTGATAGAGTATGGCACTCAGCCTTGTTATCTAAACTCAAAGCTATTGGAATTGACTCGCTTCTGTATAAGTGGGTTGAGAGTTTCCTTTCCGGGCGTTCAATTGAGGTAGTATCGGATGCCGTCAAATCTGAATCTCACCCCATCTCTGCGGGAGTCCCCCAGGGGTCAATTTTATCACCGGCCCTATTTCTCATTTTTATAAATGACCTACTTTCAGTCCCCTCCAACCCACTTCTCAGCTTCGCTGACGACGGTACTCTACGTTACTCGTACAAATTCGATGCAAGACAGACTCATGCCAGATCCTGTCTTGATGATCGCGAACTAATGTCCAAGTCGATTAATAACGACATTAAGCTGATTCTAGAGTGGGGAAAGAAGAATCGTGAGGAATTCAACTCCGACAAAACCAAGTACTGTCTTATCCCCAAAAAGAAGTTCAACACCTCACCATCCTTGAAAGTGGATGACGTGGTACTTAAGGCCGACCCATCCCTACACATCTTAGGCGTGACTTTAGCCAAAGACTTGCGATGGAATGACCACATATTCCAAATCGCCAAACAAGGATCTCAGTGCTTGGGATTTCTTAAAAGGTGCAAGTTCCTCCTCCAGACATCGGCCCGTGCTGTTATTTATAAATCCTACATTCGGCCTTTTCTCGAATATAACTCCATCGTTTGGGGCGGCGCTCCAATAACCACCTTGGCATGGTTAGATAAGGTCCAAAAAGGGCCCTTAAACTAATTGATGGTGACACCATTTGCTCCACCATCGACCCCTTGAGCCACCGTAGGAATGTAGCAGCACTGACAAAATTTTATCGCTACTATCATAGTGACTGTTCCTCGAGCTAAACGCTCTCCTGCCTCCACGGCATTCTTATACCCGCAACACCAGATTAGCCCACTCGTCTCATTCCCTCCACCTGCAACTCCCCCTTTCACGCACTCAACAAGATATGAATTCGTTTGTTAATAGAACAACTCGGCTGTGGAATAATCTCTCGCAGTCAGTATTTCCGAGCTCCTACAACATCCAAGAGTTCAAGCGCAGGGTTCATCACCACCTTCTTCAATACCCCCACGTACCTTTATAATCCTTAACCTATTCCCCCTCCCTCCCTCCCGTACTAAGCTTACTGCTAGACATTGCACCATGACATGACAAATGACATGACGGACTGGTAGTACAAAGGGTGACTCCTGAGCTTAGCACTGCCACATAAAAAAAAAAGAAAAACTGTGGCTAAGGTGTTAATAATGCTATTTCCTTTTATTCGGGCGAAATGACTAATTAGCCCTGTATTTTTGTAACGCCATCACATATCTTCATGAATAAGGTATCAGTGCACGCAGAATACTCCCACCTATCTAAAATTGTAAAAGCGACGGTACCACAGTACCAACTTCCAGAGTTATGAGTCGTCAAAGTCAAAATTTTGTTTTTTTTTTAACAAAAATGTCACTTTCAACCACCTTTTCTCCAAAATATTCAAAGTCAACTAATGTTTTTTTCCCAGAATAAGAAAGCTTGGAGTGTTTCCTATGAATAACGTCTAGAGAATTTTTATGCTACGGCCTTTACTTTTGCAGTTATAAGCAATTTAAATGCTAAAACCAGGGGGTTATACTCGAGAAGAGGCCGAATGTAGGATTTATAAATAACAGCACGGGCCGATGGCTGGAGGAGGAACTTGCACCTTTTAAGAAATCCCAAGCACTGAGATCCTTGTTTGGCGATTTGGAGTATGTGGTCATTCCATCCCAAGTCTTTGGCTAATGTCACGCCTAAGATGTGTAAGGATGGGTCGGCCATTAGTTGAACTTCATCCACTTTCAAGGGTGGAGAGGTGTTGAACTTCTTTTCGTTATTCGTTATTAATAGATTTGGACATTAGTTCGCGATCATCAAGACAGGACAGGAGCTGTACGAGTACCGTAAAGTACCGTCGTCAGCGAAGCTGAGAAGTGGGTTGGAGGGGATTGAAAGAAGGTCATTTATAAAGATAAGAAATAGGGCCGGTGATAAGATTGACCCCTGGGGGACCCCCGCAGAGATCGGGTGGACTGCGGATTTGACGCCTTCCAATACTACTTTGATTGAACGGCCGAAAAGGAAATTCTTGATCCACTTTTGTAGAAGTGAGTCGACTCCAATAGCTTTGAGTTTAGCTAACAGCGCTGAGTGCCAAACTCTATCGAAAGCCTTGGAGATATCTAGAGCAACCAGACTAGACTCACCGGATCCATGCAGACTACGTCTGAGGTGTTCCGTCAGACAGACTAAAAGTTCGCCAGTGGATCTTTTCTGGGGGAAGCCATATTTTCTGTCGTTTAAGAGTAGGTTGGATTCTAGATATCCCATAAGCTTTTTGTTGATTATCGTCTCCATGGTTTTGGAGAGAAAATGCTGAATTATATTGGGATTTGGCTCACATTTTGTACCTACATATCTTCTAAATGGAGTCACTCAAGCTTCTGTTCTTAATATCAAATAAAACAATACAGATTTACCTAAGAGCCTAAGTATGTTTCTTTACTATAATAAATCTAAGTTATTCAAGTTTAAGTAAAATATAAAAAAATACGTGAATAGCAATACATACCGGAAAATCTATTATATCTTTTTTTGTAGAAAATCGCATAATCTACAAACTTTGTAAACAGTATTTTATGATAAGATTTACTGTTTAGAAGATATTAACCATAAACCGAATTTTATTGGGGGTGGTTTTTAGGGGAATCGTACGGCCAATTAATTTAATTGCGCACATTGAAATGTTTCTGATTTCAAATCTATATAAAAGTGAATGTTTGTCTGTGTGTAAGTCCTTTATAGACTCCGAAACCGCTCATCCGATTGGCATAATTTTTTTGATATAGGGGTTTTCGGGTACGGGGAGTGTTCCTAGCTGGTCTATTTTGCTCTATCTCGAACACTTCGGGTAGCTGTAGTGTACCGATATGGTAAAATCTCGAACTTTTGTATGGGAGGTACTCTTCGAATCACTGCTAAAGAGCTCAAATCCATTTTATGGTAGTTGCGGTACAATTTTGTTGGATTTTTCGCGAACGACGCGGTTCCCTGAACTTGGATTGAAGTAGCTTCGACTGTATGAGCCGAGCGGTTACTTTAACAATTTTAGTTAGGTTCAGCAAATAAAATCGATACAGTTCGAAACGAACGTTGGAAAATCGTTGATGCATTGTGTGTCGGAAAGCATATGTCCAATATCAATATGGTCGTCAGATTTGTTCATAACTTTTACTTGCAATCCACAATGGGATGAGACTGAATCATGATGCATGTTAGAAATATTCAAAGCGGTATTCAAGAGCATTGATTTCAGGAAATGTAATCGGGAACAATGGTTACCCAATGTATCTTCGTCGACCGACTAAGGTCAATGGCAAAGAGATAACTTGGAAGGTTACGATTGTGAAGCTGACAATCGTTGGACTCTATTCGCCATTATTGTCCAAGACGTTCAATGCTCTCATAAATGTTGAATTTTGCAATTCTGTCGAATCAATCAAATTCATATTCAAATATATAATGAAGGGGAGCGACATGGCTGTTTTTGGTGCTGCTAATGCAAATGCGATCGGCAAAATAACACAATATTAAATGGGACGTAATGTTAGCAATAATCTAGCGGTATGGCAATTTCTTTCATTCGCCATTCATAAAAGATATGCAACTGTTGTTCATTTGGTTGGTCATCTAGAAAATGGCCAGCGTATATATTGTACCACGGATAATGTTGCGGAAAGAGCTGAATGGTAACCATCCACCACATTGATGGGTGCAGCGAGGCGCAACGGGTTCCAGCTAGTAATATATAAAACAAACATTTTAAAAAAAATCATCATATTCGGAGCTGTCCCTGAGGACTAAAAAGTGTTAAGGATTTTCACGCTTCATTGACTCGACTATGTGTATGATGCGGATATTACACTAAGCATTCAGTTATCTGTCTCTTTTTCGTGTAACTATTGTTAGCCTTTGTAGTTGTACATTAAACGCGAATGAGAAGGGGAATTTGTCATAGTTTCCGCACACTACATGCTATGCTATACAGGGTGTGGCAGATGAACCGACAAAATTTTATGGTGGATTGGGGAAGCCATGTTTTCACCGCTAGACGCTATGCCCTAAGGGCCACGGTAGCTGAGATATGCAGGCCTATTCTGAACTCCGCTGGAATTGCAATTCCGGCGGAGAGAAAATTCCAGCGGAATTTTTAAGGGTATCATGAACTCCGCCGGAATTAGTGAAATGAGGTGCCCGATGTGAAATAATTTCGAAAACCCAAAAAGCAGCTGTTAAATGTCACAAATTTGTTTGTGAAGTGTTTAAAAATTTTGTTGTGAAAAATGTACGTGTTGGAGAAAATCCAAGGCTCTGCAGGGACGCTTCGAATATACGGAATAATATAATGGAATCTTTTCTATTACCTTGTTTATGCGTAAGCTGAATTTCGGCTTAAGACAGAATCCGGCTCCGTATAAACCGCCTTAAGTCGAAATTCGTCTCAAGCTTAATTTATTTCAGCTTAAGACGAATTTGTGTTTGCTTGTGTGTGAGGAGTTGTAGAGGAGGAGGAGGAGATGTAAATAAAAGTTGAATTCTCTTTTTAAATAAAATTAATATTGAAAATAACAGCCTTTTTCATATAACATAAAAAAATTAAAATAAATTCAAACTTTTCTTAAATAAAGTAAATATTGGAATTCGAAAAATTAAAATAAAAAAAATTAAATAAATTTGTACAGTAACATTCATTCCTGAAGCTGCTGCCAATAGTCTCTCCACTTTTTAAAACACCAAAACAAACAAAAAAACAAAATTTAACACAAAACCGCACCGTTCCGTGAACCTCCGTCAACAATTTCTCGCGGAGAGATTATGCCCAACTTTTAGCATTCCGCTGGAGTTCATGATACCAAAATTCCAGCGGAATTGTAATTTCGAAATTTCTCTCCGTTCCGACGGAGCGGAACGGAGTTTATGCTATCGATGTAAAAAAATTCCAGCGGAATCAATTCCGGCGGAGTTCAGAATAGGCCTGATGATTTTTTTTCGTTTTTTACAAAATTACTCGAAATTTCACCTTTAAATCGTCATAACTTTTTTGTTGGAAGCTCTAACTGGACCAAATCACTTTTGTTGTATTCTTCAATGTATTCTTACTCTAAATCAATCAATACTTGATCCAACGGATGTTAAGAAAAAAAGTTATGTCATTTCAAATTCGTAAAAATGTCAAATTCTAAATTCATTTTTAAAAAACATACAAGCTATTTTGAATTTAGCTTTTCTTTAAAAACTTGCTGCTCAGTTTATCCCCTTGCCAAACACCCTGTATTTGTATTAGTGTAATGGATGAGTGAGTCTGGAAAATTTTATGAGGCAAAAGTGAAGGAACATATGTATGACGCATGACATATACTTCCCTGAAACCCCTTGCCTAAAATCCCGGTTTAGTGGATGGGGTAAGGCATGCTGCTTTGCAATAATAAAAATAATGTAAGATAGTATTGTGCTCTACAAAATATATTTTGAGTAAAATATATTAATTTTATTAAACATACAAATGTTCGCTAGATTGCATCGAGAAGCTTTGAGACAATCCGCTACGGATCCTCTCTCTGGTAAAATCGATATCGGAATTTTAACAACGGGATTATCAACTGCTGCCAGAAAAATCCGCGCAGATCTTGTAGCTGCCATAAAAGAACATCTTAAAAAGAAAGAGAAAATAAATACAATATCGTATCAAAAACTCTTTGTCGACATAAAGGAAGCTTCTCAAGTTGTAAGTCTTGCTATTTTAAATAAAAGCTAGTACAAAATTTGTTAAACAATTTTTTTTTATTCATTTACAGCTTGTTACTCGTGAACAATATGAAGATGCTCTTAAGGAATTGCAAGAAGGAGGAGTCATTGTAATAATGGGCAGAAACACTATACGCATTTGCTAATTAAACTTTTATTGTTTTCCTAATCTTTAGTTTTGATAAATGCACATATTTTTTTGTTTATTCCTTTCAGCTTAAATGTAGAGCTACGATCACCTAAGTTTCCGACGGCGGACAAAAATTTCGAAAACTTCGGACATTTCGGTGAATTTGAGTTTTCCCTCCGACACCCTTGAAAAAAATTGCTTATAACTTGATTCATCGGCTACGAAGGCCAACGGCCAAACAAGCATATAAATGTCTGGGATTCTTCAAAAGATGCAAATTCCTCCTCCACTGCCCTTGCTACAATCGATGAGTCCTACATTCAGCCTCGACGTGAAAACAATGCGTATAGCTGGCTAAGTGCATCAGAATCACTCCCATAGATGCAATAGCGATTGTTTCACTGACATGTAGAACATCCTGCCTACGCAAACACTAGCCAACTCGGCTCAACCAAACACTCTGCATTTCTTCTTTTCGCATACCTTATGGTTTAGAGGTTCATATTTAACTAGAACAATTGTAGAACTCCATTCCGCAGTCGGCGTTTCCGAAACATTTCAGAGTTCAAACGCAAGGTTCATCGACATCTTATCATACACCTTCCAAACCCCTAATCTATGCATTCTTTTTTATCTTTCAAATCAAGCTACTACTTGGTATTGCCCTTGAACGACATGATGGACTAGGAAGTAGTACCAAAGCTGACTCATAAGCTTGATCACAAAAAATAGGAAGTGGCTCCCATCTATGGTGTAACAATCTCAACAACTGTGCCAAATGTTTCATTTTAGTACATTAGATTTCAAAGAGCTTCGATGCGATGCCGATTTTTAGTTTATCAAAATACTGAATGATGATGGGGCAGTGTTGGGCCTTAGCGATTTTAAAAATGTAGTAATTATGTAAAAAAAATAGTAGTAGAATTGGAAACAATGTAGTAGCAACAAAAAAACAACTTTTATTCCAACATTGGCCAGTTTCACACGGGTCGGCAGACAACCAACCAACAAAAATCGACTAAAAACGTTCGTTTGAGGAGAAGAGGATGAGAGAGGGGACGATGGGATGGGAAAATTTTTCATAGTCCTCTCTCACCCTCTTTTCCACAAACGACGTTTTCAGTCGATTTTTGTTGGTTGGCTGTTGGCCCGTGTGATACTGGGCATTCGAATTTGAATGAAAATAATTTTTCTGATGACGTCAAATATGTAGCAAATAAGAAACAAAATGTAGTAGAATTTTGAAAACGCGAAATGTAGTAGATCTGGTACTATTGTAGTAGAAGGCCCAACACTGTAGATGGGGAATCATTTTGTGCTCTCGTGATTTCTAGCATCCTGTAAATACATTTCTGAATTAGAATATTATGGGGCCCATCCACAGGCCAACTGGTTGCCCAAACTGAGTTGTGCAAAGAGTTGGTGTTTTGCCACAAACGCTTCAACTGAGTTGATACTTCAACTGTCAAGTCAGTATTTTATAGGCAATTTGAACGTTAAATAAAATTGTAGAAAACCTGCGATTAAGTTTTATGATTATAAAAAATGGGT